>CM052800.1:35423364-35442538 GCA_028533885.1 Nasua narica | reverse complement strand
CAATCAATTTTAGACCGCTATCACTTAAATTTAATTTCTCCTTACACTGCAGAAAAACTGAAGGTGAGGAATGGGAGGACACGGCCTCACACGATGTGAATAAGTGAAAGAAACAAAATGCTTTCAAGTATAAGTACCATCCTGGATTCAAATGACCACAACTGCTGCGGTGGAGCAAGTTCTTTCTCTGCTTACACTACACAGATACCTAAGAATTTAATAACCAATAATACTTAATTTCCCCCCTCTATATAATAGGAAACAGCTAAAGATTTTACTAGTAATGTTACTTGGGGAAACCAGTTCCTGAACGTAAAAATAACAAATGAAGCATGTTTTGCAATCGTCACTGACTACATAGGGGAAAAAAACACACTGCATACTAATGAAATATGGATACATGGTAGGAAATACTACTAATCCACTTCCATTTGAGTCTTGGGGAATACAATACTATTTTCCACACATGTATTCTTGTGCATTTCATAAAGAAAATATAAAGTGGATAAAAACCTTCCCATCGCAATAATACTAGAATCCAAGGGTATTTCTCTTTTATTAAATTTCTCATAGTAATTATTAGTCACTAAAATCACAGGAACTAAACATTAACAAGTGGATTTGGCTTCTTAGAATTCAGAAAGGTTTTTATCTCATGATTTCAGGACCAAAGACTCTTTAAATGACAACCAAGAAAATCTTCGTCGATAACTTTTTACATCACAGATTTCCCAATAGAAACAAAGGAAATTCAAATTCCATAGTCTTCAGAGCAACCATAAGATACTAAAGACAAACTTTTTTGCTGTTTACTATAATGATGGTTCAAGGCAATTCAACGAGTATAACTCCTAAAAAACAACACTTTTATGGAGTAATCTATTATCTCCTTTTTCTTTTTTGGTATCTCTTCTACCTATCCAAAACACTATTAGGTGCTAAAACAAGTAAGATAATTAGGATAATTAGGAAGACACTGCACTCAGAAATGAAAGTACTCAACTAGAAAGTATTAAAAGTCATTACTGGGTGCCTGGGGGGCTCAGATGTTAAGCATCTGCCTTCGGCTCAGGTCATGATCCCAGGGTCCTGCCATCGAGTCCCACATTGGGCTCCCTGTTTTTGGGAAGCGTGCTTCTCCCTCTGCCTCCCTCTCTTTCTCTGTCTCTCATGAATAAATAAATAAAATCTTAAAAAAAAAGGCATTATTAGCTCTGTAGAGTTCTTAAAAAAAAAAAAGACTAAAAAAAAAAAAAAAACCACTTCTCATAGAATAGTTGAACACAGGCAATAGGGTAATGTCCTGACTATTCCTGGTAATTTCTGACTTCCTCAATTCAGATATTTATGGGAAACCCCAAATAAGTGAAAACAAGTTGTGAAATTAATGTAACGATGTAACTTTGAAATCCTCTAAGGACTAGAGCAACTAAGTAATATAAGGTGGAGTTCAAAATAACTATAAAAAGAATAGATCTAAAACTGTATCTATTATATTAGTTGGGAAGCATTCTAAAACACAAACTGAAATCAGTGATTTATAACACTTACTTTGATTGGGCAAGAACCCCTGTCACCTCTGCATATAAATCAGCAATAATATGCACATTCCCAGTGTTGGTTCCTGAATATCTAAAACAACAAGAGAACAAATGTATTATCAAATTTTTCTATAAACTTTCCCTAATAAAGCTGAAAATTTCTCATCAGGGTGTTATAAAGTTTTTTTTTTTCTCTGACAATTCATTTATAGGATAATAAAAACCACATGAATTTTTCTTCTATCTGGATTTTACTTTGTCATGAAATTTAACCTTCTAATTCTTATAAATCCAATCAATAGTTTTAAGAATTCTTTTAATAAAATCTTTCCTGTGGGGGTGCAGCCTAAAAACCAAACCAAACACCTTTCTTGTAAACATTTGGTGTGGAGAAAGAAAGAAAGAAAGAAAGAAAGAGAAGGAAGAAAGAAAAGGTAGGCAGGCAGGCAGGCAGGCAGGCAGGAAGGAAGGAAGGAAGGAAAAGAGAGAAAGAAAGAGAAAAGAAAAAAAGAAAAGGGAGAGAAGGAGGAAGAGAGGGAGGGAGAGAGGGAGGAAAGAAAGAAGGAAGGAAGGAAGGGAGGGGAAGGGAGGAAGGGAGGAAAGAAGGAAAGAAGGAAATAAAGAGAAATGTTTTGAACTCTAAAAACAAATGATCAATGAGAGTTTGGATTATACTGAAACGGTCCAAACCTGGTGTGCAGAGAAAAGCAACAATCCCAAGCTAGCATTTTACTCACCCTTCCTTATGTTTAAAGTGCTTGAAAGCTAAGTTTAGAACTTCATGAACTAAGGGATCGGGTACAGGATGAACAGGAATCTGGAACAAAAAAATTATCAAGTCAGCAAGACCTAAGTGGGTTATGAGTCTTTTCTGAGTGTTCTCCACATTTCAACTAATTAAATCAATAACCAGTTTTCATTTCCATGATAGGATCTATTACTAATTAGTCAATCTTCCCTTTCTCTAAGGATGTTATTATTTTCCCTGAGAATTCAGTTACCCATCTAATTTAATAAGCTCTACGTTTAAGAATGTTAGCTTCATAATCACAAATCCTTGAACTACAGCCCATAAAGGGGAAAAAGTGGACGTGACTGCTGATGTGACTGTAACTATTGCCCAGAAATTACAAAGACACCCATACCCCACACGTACCTCTAGCTGAGCCAGCCATATATTATGTTAGTCTGATTTTCTATCGTGAACAGCAGCCAAAATGACACCAACTTTTCCCATAATTTAAAACTATTTGTGGCCTTATTCATATTAGAAATTTGTCATTTTGTTTAGTTCTTTAAAAGTTATATGCCACTTCCTAATACATAAAACGCACCAAAATATTTAAACCAGAAAGTAAAATCCCTGCCTCACCCCCCTTTTATAATCACTACGAATCGCTTGGTATATATCCTTTCAGATTCTTTCCTACACACACCCACAAATACACATCTTAGGTTTCTTAACAAAACGATGCATCTTTCCACGTCAGTACTTACAGCTCCTCCTTTCTTTTCAATGGCCATATACTACTCAGTGTATTATAATTTATTTAATGAACTTCCTACTGCTGAACATTTCATTCCAGATTTTCAATAATCAATATACATAACGTTATACAATAAACATCCTACACATTTAATGTTATATACTCGTATGGTTCCATGGGAAAGAGTCCAAAAGGAGGAACTGATGGATCAAACATTTTATAAGTCACCACTGATATACAAGTTCTATCCATGTGTGGGTCTGTTTCTGAGCTCACTATTCTATCAGTTTTTATATGTTGGTACTAAAATCATAGAGTCTTCATTATTAGACTTTATGAATAAGTTCTGATGTCTGGTACTGAAAGTGTCCCTTTTTGTTTCTTCAGAGAGATCTGAGCCATTTTTGGCCCACTGTTCCTCCATATTCAACTTAGATTAACCCTTCAAGATTACAGAAAAACTGTCAGAATTTTTATTGGAGATGCAATCAATCTATAGATCAATTTGGGGCTAACTAAATTCTTCTACATTCACATGGAGTATCTCTTCACTTCTTTAAAGGCTTTTGGCAAGGATTTATAATTTTCTGTTTTTGTCCTTTGATGGGCTCATTCCTAATAAATATGAAGAGATGCTTGATTAGTAATAAGGAGAATGAAAACACACAAGGTATCATTTTACACCTACTCAGTGGGTAGAAGTCTGACAATACCCAATAGCGGAGATAATGTAGATGAATGAGGTTTCACAGACATTGCTGGTGTTAAGTTGCAGTCAATTTCTTATATAGCCCACAATCCAGTGAAGCAGATCAAAGTACGCTTCCACAAAATATGGCACTTTGGCACGAGAATTATTTTGAGCTGAAGCCAACTGACAAACAGTGGGTACAGAAAAAGCTCTCCAGCCTCCCCCTTTCAGCCTAAACGCAGTCTCCCCTCCCCTTTCCCATACCAAGAAAACAACAACCGTTATCATCAGAAACAGAAAGCTGACGAATGAGATAGGTCTGCACAAACTAACTACACAGCCCTTATCTTCCATTAGTTTCCCCATATATTTTCCTTCCCCCAATTTACTACTCCTAGAAGCCCAGACACTTTTCCTTTGTCTTGTCACTTCACAATGTGCTGCTCTTTGTTAAATTTTAGGGTCTAACCATTCTTTTTGTCTTCAACTTCTTCTCCATGAAGACCTCCATATGCGTTTGTAATAAACCTCTTCTCCTGTTAATGTGATGGTTGTCAATTTAATTTGCAGGGCTCCAGGAATGAACTTAAGAGGGTGGAGCTCCACTACACTAGCAATTATATGCCTAAGAAAATACTGTAGAGCTACACACTTTATGGATTAATCCTAGCAACATAATGCTGAGTGAAAAAGTAAGTCCCAGAGACTATAGTATGATACGTTCTTTAAGAAAATTCAAAGAAAAACTTACTATTCAAACATGTATGAAAAAATAAGAGAATAACAACATAAAAAATCAGTATAATGGTACAAGGGTAGCCAGGAAGTGAACTAGGAGAGATTCACATAATTAGGCTTAAGCTATAGATACTTCGGGACCCACGGGTAACCATTACATTGTAAACAAATACAAAGGCAGCCGCACAGAAACCAATGATAACAGTGTATCTTGAATCGGGATCATGATTTATCCCATTCTGTGGTCCCGAAGTCCAGTTAAAACAAAACAAAACAAAACAAAACAAGTCACATAGGCGTTCTACACTTCCTTAAAATTTTTTAACTATACATATATATTAGAGAACACCTTATCAATAGGATAAAATTGTAATAGAGATTTTAATTTATCAAGAAAGCCACAAACTAGACAGGAGTAAAGAACAGCAGCGACCTCTAATTATTGAGAGATGGTCAGAGAATATTTCTTGAGGGTTTGATAAAGGAGAGAATTTTATTTAAAATAAAGATACTTTATTTTTTATAAAGGTAAATCAGGAGTCTATCAGGAGGGAGCTGAATTTAGTCCTGAAAAATGATCCGGAGCTAGTTCAAACCTAGTAAATAGAAGACAGGCATTAGAAATAGTAACCACAATTACACTGTAATGAAGGATAAGAGATAAAAGAAATCCAGTCAGTAACTATTCATTGACCTTTATTCAGCTCAGTGAGAAAGTGACAGAACTCACACCACCCAGAGGAGAATACTAGCACCATTTTTAAAATGCTGTCCAAGCAGAAGGAGGCACGCAGCTAACACAGCTGTGAAAGGCTCATGGTGAACTTTCACTCCAGGACGGAAGGCTACAGCTTTAATCATGGCTATGCAGATTGTTACTTGTTGTTGACTGAGGAGGATCAGAGAGAGCATTCATCTCAGATTTCCTAGAAACTGGGACTGTCCTAAAGGCCTGTACCTGAAATCTAATTTGAAGAAAATGAAGAAAATGTGCTCCATCACAAAATCAAATAGGGATTAAGTGGGGAAGCAGCTGTAATCCAAACTCTACCTTTCTTAGCTCTCAATGAAACTTTTAAAAGTAGTAGCCTAATGATAGAGAAAAGAAGTTTACTCATCTGTTTGTAGAAGCTGAGATTTGAAAATCCAGTGTTAATAAATTGCACAGAAACTGAATTTATTCTACAGAATTCAGACTCTACAAAAATCATCTTAACCTTCATCCCACGTTGGAAGACGAAGTTTTAAAGCCAGAATTTCTTTAGCAATTAGAAATACTTAACTAGGAATTTTATGATTGACTATATAATTATAAAAAGCTTTTCAGGGGTGCCTGGGTGGCTCAGTCAGTCAAGCATCCACTTTAGGCTGAGGTCATGATCCCAGGGTCCTGGAATTGAGCCCCTCATCAGGCTCCCTGCTCTTCGGGGAGCCTGCTTCTCCCTCTGCCCACTGCTCCCCCTGCTTGTGTTCTCTCTCTCTCTGACAACTAAATAAAATCTTAAATAATAATAATAAAAAAAAGCTTTTCAATCTTTTATAGGCAGACACTTCCTCATAAAAGTGTAATAATCATATGTTGATATAAGAGTTCAGAGTAGTGGCTGATCAATTGAGTAGAGGCATTACAGTCTTTAACTTGTACCCTGAATACGTCTTTTTAGGACAATGCTATTCTCTTAAATTAAGGAGAAACTCAAAACAGTATTTCCAAAGTTTTCTTTTTATACACACCAAGCTGATAAGTTTATTATAAGTAAACTATATTCAACCCTTTATATAATAAATAAAAACAGTGTTTTCACTACCATGATAAAAGGTAGAAAGACCGTGGATTTTTGGCTTCATCAAGTCATAGCTTCTCTTTTTACTAGTTATATAACCTTGAGCAAGTTTCCACTTCCCCACCTATAAAACATAGGCCACAGACTGGAACCCTATAATCACTTGTCCTGAGAGAATGAAAAATCGAGTATAATACAAGTGGACATTGATTCTTGTCCTCTCACCTTCTCCATCTTTTTCCAAAATGGACTGGGCCAAAATTTTTACCTCCTGAGAAAGTAGGGCACACAAAAGGACTAGAATATAAGGATGGAGATACTGAGGGGAAAGCCTGGTAAGGAAAATGGCAGGAAACCAGGGCCCATTCGAGAAGCAAGGAGACAGATGTATTCTCACAGCCTGATCTTCCCTCAACTGGGCCCACAGATAGGCCCTAAGGTAATAGAAACAATTACTATCATCAAGGCTGCTGTCCCACGCATGCCAGTCAGCCCTGTGGCTACCAACCGATGGTTAAAATGCAGCAGGCATCTACCACTAGGGGGAGACAAACTCCAGTCGGGAAGAGGCTGTACTTGGATCAAGCAGTCTGACTTCAAGAACCTATTCCAGAATTCATGGCGCTAATCAGACAGGCTGTGCCCAGACATTTCACCGATCTTGCAATAATGCACATTGCATTTTATGTGATTTAATTTTTATACTTCATTTACTGTGCTGTGCTGAGGTTTTGCCATATTGATTTCCTCACAGGGATGTTTAGTGTGCTCTAGGCCAGAGATATGAAATACAGGTTAACTTAAACCTGTAATTTCTCCTAAACTGTCTTATTTGGTCCAGCGATGTCTGATGCCTAACAGTGACAGCGAGGGACACTACTTAGCCATGCTGTATAATCTAATTTACTCCCCTCCTGTAGCCACCATCAACGCTTTTATGTGTCTGTTTGTCAGGTATTAGGTAGGCATTTTTATAAATATTACTTGTAATGCTTAGTCTTACAAGGTAGATACGTGTTCCCTATTTTACAGATGAGGGAACAAAGTTCAGAAGCTGATATGCACTTCTCTAATACTGTACACCCAGTTTCTACCATATAAAAATGCATTTAATAAAGGCAAAAGAAGGGCCCCTGGGTGGCTCAGCTGTTAAGCGGCTGCCTTCGGTTCGGGTCATGATCCCAGGGTCCAGGGATCGAGCCCCGCATCGGGCTCCTTGCTCAGTGAGAAGCTCGCTTCTCCCTCTCCCACTCCTTCTGCTTGTGTTCCCTCTTTCACTGTTCACTGTGCCTCCCTGTCAAATAAATAAGTAAAATCTTTAAAAATAATAATAATAATAATAATGGCAAAAGAAAAGAAAGCTTTCAATTTTATCACATTGTAGCCAGAAAGGAGACACAGAAATAGAAGTGAAAGAAGAAATAGGTCTTATCTTTAATATTTGGAAGAAAAAAAAAGTACCCCCTCTAAACACTTCAAGAATGAACATTATCAGGATGCACAAACATTCTTTTTTTTTTTTTTTAAGATTTTATTTATTTATTTAACAGAGAGAGAACACAAGCAGGCAGAGAGGCAGGCAGAGGCAGAGAGAGGAGCAGGCTCCCTGTGGAGCAAGGAGCCCGATGCGGGACTCGATCCCAAGATGCTGGGATCATGACCTGAGCCAAAGGCAGCTGCTTAACCAACTGAGCCACCCAGGCGTCCCGGATGCACAAACATTCTTAAAACCCCTATTTCTCCCCTTATTTTCAATACTACTACTACTACTACTACTACTACTACTAATAGTAATAATAATAAAAATACTCTGAGACTAAATCTCAAAAAAAAAAAAAAAAAAAAAAAACCCCAAGGCGGCAGTGGTGGGGGTGGGGTGCAGAATCCCATTTCAGCTTACTGAGGAAAAAGTTCTACTTTTCATGGAGTAATATTCCCACCCATAGTATCAAGACTTGTCATTTGTGATTTTAGAAGCAGCTCTAACTCTTCTTCAACATTCCAGAAGGATATATATCTAGTAGCCTCTTAACAGTACCCAGGGGCGCCTGGCTGGTTCAGTCGGAGGAAGCATGGGACTCTGGACCTCAGGGTCATGCATTCCAGCCCCACACTGCATAGAGAGACTACTTATAAAACTTTAAAAAAAAAAAAAGATTACCCAAGTTTTATTCCCAGGCCATTCCCACTACCACCTCCCAAACTTTAATGCTTTTGTCACATCATGAAAGTGAAAAATAACAAAATCAGGTTAAGATATGGATACTGCAGAAGTCAGCAAGGCTCATTCATTACCTAAACGACCAACTTCCAGGGCAAAGGGGGATGAATTCATTTAGCCTCAGAAAAATCACAAATAATGGCATAACCTTCAGGGAACTCATCCACATCGAAAATGCAAATGTTAATTCTGAACATACTAAGGATGTACTCCACCTTCTGATACTTCACGATAGCATGAATAAAACTAAGCCCAGAGCTGGAAATGGTTTTACAAACCAAGTTTTCCAATCTTCTCATTTGTTTCATTAAGTAAATGTCTGACTAAAACTTCATTCAGAAAGAAAGTTGCTTCAAACTTTCTAAATGTTTATGTTGCTTTTTAGAAACACTTTTACTATGAATTTAAAAGCCTTTGGTATTAACATGCTAATATCTGTAGTTGGCCATGACCCCAAAATTATGTTTGGCTTTCTTGAAAAACTAAAATTAGTCCTCTATCATCTAGAATTAATTTTGTTCCCACAGTGAATCACACTCATTTCATCACATTTATACTAACTCGATTCTTTGTCTAACTTGTTACGATTAAAAACTTTAATTTTCCAAGACGCTGGTCATTTCACCTAATTTTGTATCACTGATTTTACCAATATTTTTTATTATTAATGGGACAAAACTTGGACCTCAGGGTCATGCATTCCAGCCCCACACTGCATAGAGAGACTACTTATAAAACTTTAAAAAAAAAAAAAGATTACCCAAGTTTTATTCCCAGGCCATTCCCACTACCAATAAAAAAGTGAACTAACTTTATAATCATCAGCAAGTCACTAAATTAAGAACATTTCTTCATCTGCAAAATGAAAATAACAGATAATACTGACAGAGCACTTTCCATGTCCCAGACATTACTGTATTTAATACTCATGCTTCTACAAAAATGATTATTATTATCATCCCTCTTTTACAGAGTGGGGGAAAAGATAGTGAATAATAACTTGCCCAAGTTATGCAGCAAGAAAATGACAGAGCTGGGAGGAAAACACTTGGCCTGGCTGTCTCCCACTTTCATTACAATGACCAGCTGACACAAAGGATATAGAGCCTTTACACATCATGAAGAGTTCTAAACACGCATGAAGATGACAAATTAGTCAAGAAACAAAAAATTTATAATATAGGAGGTCAAGGACTAACCCATAAGGCGTATTTACTCCAACTTATGAATGGCCCAACCATGTATCAATACTTCAGTACTCCTGGGACCGTCTGTCTCATCAAAATAAAACTGAGTCACATTTTAATATATGTCTCTTATAGGGGGAAAAAGTAAAAGTCCTATTAAATTCAAGATATATCGCATTGATTAGTCTCCGGATCTATTAAACCCTACATCACTTTGACGTGGTAGAAAATTGGGTTAGTTTGTCATGATATTTCAGAAAGTTCTATTGATTTTTACTTCCTTTTCTCTGGTTTTATTAGTGTTGAAGAAGCTAAAAAGACTTCCCTTTTACTGGGGAAAAGAAAAAAAAAACCTATGTATGATTTTTAATAAATAAAGTATCTCTGTGTTCTTTCAGGCAGATTTTATTCTTTCATGGGTGCATTTGAGTGAAAGTCTGAGGATAATGGTGAGAGAGAGAAAACAGTAGGTGGAAAGGCCACTGTAGGCTGGAACAATATGGTGGCAGAACCAAAAAACAGAGATTAGCTATTAAAGCTGTTGTAGGGACACCTGGGTGGCTCAGGCAGTTAAGTGCCTGCCTGTGGCTCAGGTCCTGATCCCAGGGTCCTGGGTCCCACAACAGGCTCCTTGCTCAGCGGGAACCTGCTTCTGTGTCTGCCTGCCACTCCCCTTGCTTGTGCTCGCTCTCTCTTCCTCAAAATCTCTGACAAATAAATAAAAAAAAAAAAGAGCTGTTGTATATCTTTTTTTTCACACTTTGAGTCCATGTGCACCATGGATCTGAAGGGATATTGTGGACTGAATGGACTTTAAAAACAGGCCCACTGGAAGTTTATGGATCCTATGGTTTTCTCCAGCGGAGAGCTATCTGCATTATTTATTAAGAGGAGGAGGAAGAAAGGAGGACGAAGACCAAGAGAATGGGGAAAGGGACAGGATGGGGTAGAGAAAGGGTAACAGGAGAGAGAAACTTACATAGGGTTTTCTGTGCACAGAAGCTCTGAAACCGCAACTTTCAGAGGAGACACTGATTAGCAAGTGAAAGAATGTCTCGGGAAACAAAGGAGGAAAGGCACCACGGAGCCAGATCAGAGAGGGGCCTGAATGTCAAGGGGAATTTACAATTTTGCCTGCTCAAAGAAGAAACCCTGGATTATTTACCTAAGCAGAGAAGCACGAAATGTTGGTTACCAAATCACTCATATGACCTACATCAGCACAAGGAGATGCTGGAGGTCAACCACAATGAGTCCCAGGTAAAGTCCAGTCACGGTCAATGGCGGCTCTGGTCCTAAGCTCTTCCACCCCTAATTACATGGGCCTCAGGGTCTTAGGATCCCAGCAAAACCGATCACAGAAAGCAAACCTGGCTTCTTAGCACAACTCCCAGAGCAAATTTCTTTCCTACAGAAAGACCTTTAGGAAAGGTACAAATTAATTCAAATGGTTTTCACCTTTGATTAACCCACTTATCTGTTTTTCATATTTCAAATTTTTATTTGCGAGTTTCAGCTATTCAGATTTCAACGATTTTTCACATACGTTATAAAAACAAAGGCAAAGTATAAAGAAATACATAATTCAAATAATTTTATATTGCCTCCATCAAAAAAAGTTGGCTGTCAATTAACTTCTTTTTTTTTTTTTTAAAGATTTTATTTATTTATTTATTTATTAGGAAAGAGAGAGAGTGAGAAGGGAGGTCAGAGTGAGAAGCTGGCTCCCTATGGAGCTGGGAGCCCGAATGGGACTCGATCTTGGGACTCCAGGATCATGACCTGAGCCGAAGGCAGTTGCTTAACCAACTGAGCCACCCAGGCGCCCTCAATTAACTTCTATATCTAACATTTGCTGTTTGCTTTAATAGTATATACTCTATCTCATTTTGTATACCAAAAACAAAATCCCTGTGCAAATACATCAAATGCAAAATGAGATTTTTTTTTTCCTTTTAGGTTTCCTACCTTTTTCAAAACATTACCATGTACATGGCTGGAGATATATGGCTCAACTTTGAATGATATATAGCTTTTTAAAGATTACAAACTATAAAAAAAAATACTTTTGTGCATTGGAACAAAGTAGTTGATTTTAGTAAATAAAAAAACAAAAAATGACCCCCCCCCAAAAAACAAACACTTTCAAAATCAGTACCAGTACTTAGATGTATTTAAATATATACCTGTACTGATTTTGAGTAGTAAAAATATACAGGATACCAGACGTCTGATGTCACACTCACGAGTGCAGTATGAGCACAAGGCCAGCACCCTAACAGACATTGAATAGACACAAAACACTTCTCACCCTGAGTGGTTTTCACTTGTCCAGAAACCACTCGCACTTGACAACCTGGTGTTCCCCAGGTCAACGCGGCCCTATCCCTTAACTGTAACTGCAGGACGACTACACACTGGAACGCAGGCTTGACTGCTTCGGAAAAGAAATTCTTTGAAAGTGGACTGAAGTCGACAAATGGCAGGCAGACTGTATTTTGTCATAATAAGCTAAGAGCTCACATGTAACCCAATATCTACTCAGCTCCATTTTGCTAACACGATCTCCTCTCTTAGATAGCATTTTACAAAGGTAAAAAGAATAGGAAGTGATAGGTACGGGTCACGAAAGCCCCAGGCAACGGAGAGATGTGTAATTATGTTGTAGAAATCTAGTTAACATGGGCCAGAATCTTAGACATAACATAGGTAAATGAAACGTGAAGGCAAAATAAGAATAAGAAACAAAACTCTGCAGACAAAAAGCTTCTTACCTGCTTTAGAACTTCAACTAAAACTAAACAAAAAATGAAATCTACTGCTAAGTCTCTCCTTTCAAGAAGGTAATCTCTTTCACGTTGCTGTTCATCCCTGAAACAAGAACCCCAAATTAGGATTGCATTTAAGACTATACATTTTAAAACAGCTACTGGTTAACGGTTTGGTTATTTACTGAACTCCTCATATGTAGGGTGTCCCATGGCAACTGACAGTCAAGTTGTTTTTAAATTACCCAACGTATATACGCTCTCATTTTCTTTCTCGTGCTGGGTATTTTGTACAGTATCGATAAACACATCGTTATTGTATCAGAAATTAAACCCATTCTAAAGGAATCAGTTAAGGAAAATATTTTAAATTTTATTTAGAAAATCTAACATTACTCCGTATTTGATTAGTATTTTTTTAAATTAAGAACTTAAACAAGAATAGTAACTTTTCTGATGAAAACACAGTGCTGGGGAACTTTTTGCATATCTAATGTGAAAAATCAAAAGTGGCATCGACTAAAACCCAATTCCAAATTATGGATCATTTCCCGAACACAGATGTTTTATGCAAAGCCAACACCTCCCTGGCAAATTTGAAGGAGGGGAAGAGAAGTTCTGGGATTTGGGCACCAAGGAGAGTCTCACGGTCTCATAATATAGGGTTTGGCGGTCCTCCTGTATCACAAATTGCTTCCCTTCACAAACCATATGAACAGGACCCTCTTTGAATATTTTAACTTCTTCTAGAACCATTAAAGGTCCTCACTGAACTACTGAAATGGCGCTCCTGAAATTCACTTTGACTACCCAGTGATGAGTACCATGGAGTTCCACTGACCTTAACCAGTACCTTCCCTTGATTTACATTTACATATGGACTATGCTTTCCCTTCACTGTCAGTTTCAGAACAAAAGTAGTCAATGTGTTTCCTCAGAAATCAAACAATACCAGTCTTCGGTTGAGAACACTATCGCCCCCTTCAGGGAAAGGGTTTCAATGCTAGGTAGAGGAGTGGAAAAGGAGTCACTTACCCCTTAGACTTTGTGCTGGATCGAGGCCTGTACTCGTAGGATTCATCTTCAGTTCCATTTTGGCGTCTGTACCAGTCAAACAAGGTGCGAAGTAAGGAAGGGAGACAATGCTCTGCCACTGAGCTCATAGAGCTTATCAACTGAAAACACAAGATATCACCGGAAGATAAAACACACGATCAAGGTACCATACTCCTTCCTCTTATCAGCCATCACTTCGAAATGACTGCTGTTTCTAGGATGAACAGAGTAACTCAAATGCAATAAATGTGCTTTAAAATAAAAATAAGGATTAGGAGTTTATCCAAGTAACAAAGTGGCCTAAGTTTTACCTCCTACTCAACTTTACCCACATCCATTCAGTTTAGCTTAGCAGCTTTCCACCTTTTTCCTGCCTCCATGTACTACTCACGTGTATAAAAACATGACCCTTAGTAACACCCCTGGTTATCCAGAAGGATACCTGCGGGGGAACCGGTGTGCGTATCATGAGAAAGCCACACCTGCCTTCTTCCCACTGGCCAGTTCCTCCCCTCCTTGCTCATGTCAACAAAGGCTTGGAAATATTGCCACGAGAATGAATGAGGAGATGGACGAACAGAGAAGACTATGTTATGTTAGAACTGTGTGAAAGTCAACTTTGTAACACTCTGATGCAGAACAGAAAGTTATAATTGCATTATTAATTTGTGACACCCACATATGAACATATCAGAAGTGTGCTGTAACAAGTTTTAAAGCTTAGAATATATAAGTGGACAGCGTAAAAATAAATGTAGTGGGATGAACAACTGCTATTCAATTTGAGGCATCGCGGAAACTATCAGATTTCTAGGTGAATCCCAGATTCATTTCAGGATTGAACTCAGCGTTCCTGCAGTGACAGAGAGAGGCACACCGGCTACCATTAGCAAGCAGTCCCTAAGGTCACTCTTCATCTGAAGGATCTCAAGCAAAAAAATCGCTCTTCATAAGAATTTCCTTATCTAATGCAACTCATTGCTCATAAAATTAATACTTCAAAGTATACAGTCAAACATGCTTCACTTTGTTTTTCTTAACTAAAAAATGATGGGTTGCAGGGATACTCAAGGTCTAGTTCAGGCCCAGGACTAAAGAAAGTGTCAATTAATGAAGATAAATCGGTATCTCTAGGAATTAAACATTTGATTTTCCTAATTCATATAACTTACAAAATATACTTCATCTAGGGAAATAGAAAAGAATAAAACAGTGTATTTGACTATATAAGCTCTTCTTCTCTTTTTCATTATCTCTGCCTTCCTCCAATCATACTTTTATTTATAATTAACCATAATTTGACAGATAAATAGTTTCTAATATAGAAACTTAAAGTAAAAGCAAGATTCTTATTTATTTATTTATTTATTTATTTTTTAAAGATTTTATTTATTCATTTGAGAGGCAGAGAAAGTGAGAGAGAGCATGAAAGGAGAGAAGGTCAGAGGAAGAAACAGACTCCCCACGCGGAGCTGGGAGCCCGATGTGGGACTCGATCCCAGAACCCAAGGATCATGACTTGAGCAGAAAGTAGTTGCTCAACCAACTGAGCCACCCAGGCACCCTAAAAACAAGATTCTAATTTTATTTAACTAATTTTTCAAATTTGTATTTTCTCAACAATGAACAGGATCACTCAAAGCAAATCCTTTCAGTATCTAAAGAAGGAACAATAAAATACCATCTAGTATTATAAGTATATATTAAAATAGTTTCTCCCACACTTGGCTTTTTACTGTGGAAAAAAAAATAACTACAGGGCACAACCATTTAAAGTTTTATTAATAGTTTACATTAAAACATGGAAATATTCCTTAAGACACTTTAATAGAATTTTAACTTCTGATTACACATTTATTCATTAGTGGATTTAAGATCTGAATAATCTAAATATCTTTAAAATATTAATAACAGATAAATAAAATTAATTATTAGTAATAATTAGAAACTTTTGTAAAGTAACAATGTTACTTTAGTAACATTGAGATTTGATGAGCCTTATATAAAGTGATCATAATGTTACTTTAACAGGGAACTAGGCTTCCTATCTATGGTTTCTTCTTAGGTCAATGGCTACTTGCTAAGTGTATGTTTCCATCAGAATCCCCTAAGGAGCTATCGTAAAGTAGAGGTACCGGAGCACTGCTCTTGGTAACTCTGATTCAGAATTGGGCTACAATCCAGAAACACAATAGTTTGTTAAGTCTCCACCAGGTAATTCTAGCCAGTCATCTTTATCTAGTCCATTAGATGTACATGAATATTAATTTCTGTTTCCTAGATATATAATTATGAGAAAAGTAGTACAGGAATACTAGATACAAATAGAGAGCTAATCTGGTTATTGGTTTTTGCAAACAATCAACGTATAATAAAATACGAATTTTACTGAATCAACATAATTATGACAAAAATAACATGTGATCAAACATTTAATCTCAGCAAGAGGAAAGAATTAACATCATAGGAATATCACACTCAATTTTAGATATTAATATTCTATTTTAAGGTTCTGATAGCCCCAAAGAGAAAAAACAAAACATTAAAAGATAGCTCCCTCTGCCTTTCTCTCACTCTCTTAAAAAAAAAAAAAAAGTAAAATATTATTATGTAAAAACTTTATGAATGGTAGACAACGAAAGATTGAGGTATATAATTGGAAACATTTTAAGGAAATTTCAAAGGGCAACATAAAGAGATTACCAAGGAAAAGTAAAAAGTTTTCAGATACTCAATGACAGAAACTGGGGCGCCTAGGTGGCTCAGTCAGTTAAGGGTTTGCCTTCGGCTCAGGTCATAATCCCAGGGTTCTGGGATCGAGTCCTGAATCAGGCTCCCTGTTCAGCGAGGAAGCCTGCTTTTCCCTCTTCCTCTGCTACTCTCCCTGCTTGTAGTATCTCGCTCTCTCTGTGTGTCAAATAAATAAAATCTAAAAAAAATACATAAATGACAGAAACCAATCAGGTTCACAGTTCGCTCCATGAACTATAAAGGTCACAGTTTATAATTCCTTCTATTTACTTTGTTAAAAAACAAACTACCAATTTCAGACTGAATCTAATGTGTAATAATATAAAGGATCACTAAACAAAATAAAATAATTTCTTAATATTGGATATATTCGGACCAGACTGTTAGAATGAACATTTTCCTTTCAGGAAAAAATATCCCCCTAAAATTGGCATACCTGGTCAAACTGAAGATCTTCACCTCTTTGAAGAGATCTAGATAATGGCTTCTCCTATGGTTAAAAAAAAAAAAAAGCATATACATAAAATATTAAAAATCTCATATATGAAAAGCAAATTTACGAGTTGGTTTTGTTTTTGTTTTCATTTGTAATTAGATTTTAAACAAAGGTAAGACTTCCTCTTATACACACACACACACACATTTGCTACTACATACATAGACTAACTCTTAAAAAAAAAAAAGAAATATGTGTTTGCAAGTAGGGAAAGAAATTGGATAGTTAGGATAAAGGGAGGGTTGGGGGCTGGGGTTAGAAAGTTGTTACTCCATAGATTTTTGTACCATTTGAATTTGTATATCACGGAAGCCAAGGGAAAAAGTACTATCTAAAGAAAGTGAAACATGATACTTTCATGGGGTGACCTTTCAATATGGTTGCTTCCTATTAATTTAATCTTCCAATTTAGTGTTGTGTCTTCCTTCCGCACATAACAGTACTGGAATCTTTTTTTTTTAAACTTTCCATTTGCTCTGTTCATTTATTTGCTGAAAAAACACTACTGAGTTCCTACATGAGCAAGCAACATCTATGATCCAAAGAGGATGCACTATGGAAAGTTTAGACCCTTTACCCTTCAACCAATGGGTCTGGAGGACATAACACACCCCTTATGGTGGAGAGTAAAGTCTCTCCAACCTCTCTCGCCTGCATATGTACTCTTCTTTGCTTGTAGGAAGAAATGCCTCAAAAGAGGTCAGTCCAGATCACTGTCTAAGGTTAGTATAGAAAAAGCGTTATGGAGGGGGGGCACCTGGGTGGCTCAGTCAGTTAAGTGTCTCACTTGTGATTTTGGCTCAGGTCATGATCTCAGGGTCATGAGATTGAGCCTCATGTCAAGATTCTCTCTCTCTCCCACTCTCTCCCACTCTGGAAGGAAGGAAGGAAGGAAGGAAGGAAGGAAGGAAAGAAGGAAGGACAGGCATTGGGACATAAAGGGCCCTCCACCCAGTAGAAAACAAATGAGTGAAGGAATGGGCTGTGGTACTATGTTGCAATGGGTTGAGAGGAAGGGGGAAGCAAAGAAAATCCTAGACAGACAGAAGTTCTGACAGACACTGGACACTGTGAAGGTTAATTTTATGTCACAGGGTACCAGATGATACTTGGTCGAACATCTTCTGGGTGAGGATGTTTTGGGATGAGATTAACATTTGAATTGGTGGACTGAGTAAAGCAGGTAGACTGAGAGTCCCTTATGTGGGTGGGCTTCATCCAACCAGCTGAAAGCCTGAGGAAAGCCAAAAGGGTCACCCTTCCTGGAGTAAGATGGACTCCTCCTGCCAACTGAAACAGGGGCTCTTCTTGGACGGGCTTTCGGGACGGAGCTCATACCACCCGCTCTCCTGGGTCCCCAGCCTGCCCACTGCAGACCTTGGACTTCTCAGCCTCCAGGATCATGTGAGCCAATTTCTTCCAATAAATATCTTTTTATACACACATACCCTATTGGTTCTGTTTCTTTGGAGAATCCTAATAAAAACATTATTTCTGATTTAATTTCCTCTATGATCCAAAGACAGACTATGTCCTGGGGTGGGGGGGATGTGTTCCACATTTATAAAAGGTATATAAAAGGACAGTAACTAAGCAGAGAAAAATAAGAAGCAACATCAAAGTACAACAATGGGGAATCTGGGTCAAAAAATCATGGTATAGCTACACATTCGACTACTGCACAGCCAGTAAACTGACAGGTAGAACTAAATTTGTAGATTGGGAAAATGTTCTCAATGTATTAAATTCAATTATAAAATAACAGATAGAATACTCTTAAAAAAAAGGATAAAATGTATATATGGTGGCATATACACAGAAATACATTTAAAGCTCTGAAAACATATTTACCACACATTAGTGATAAAAACAGAATAATAGGTTGTTTTGTGGCTGAACAATTAGCTTACTTTTATTTTCTGTATTTTCTACAAAGAACGCAGATTACGTCCTCTCATTCTTTTTTTTTTGACTATTATAAAAGTTTATTTAACAAAAAAGTTCAATATGAAAATGCACACGACCTGATTTTTATATTGTAGTAAAACAGGTACGATGGAGAGGGGACATGGGGAAGCAGTTGATTCTTCTGATGAACACACCCATTGTTTACACTCACTCCAAGGCTTCTAACATGATGATACTATTTCCTCGTATTACCACCATTCCAATATTGTTCT
Organism: Nasua narica; assembly: GCA_028533885.1. Taxonomy (NCBI): domain Eukaryota; kingdom Metazoa; phylum Chordata; class Mammalia; order Carnivora; family Procyonidae; genus Nasua; species Nasua narica. Next base: position 35,423,638 of record CM052800.1, on the reverse strand, counting down.
GTTGCCCACTAGTTGCCATCTCCACACATTCATCTATCACAAGATTCATAAATGGATCAAACCCCTGCAGTATTCCTTGGACATGTCTGCCACCATTTAATTTCAATGATAAGTTCTTGTCCATAAATTTTTTCAACTCGGGAGGGTGAGCTTTGCTCATGGTGTCTACTCTGCGAGCTCAAAGATGCCTCGAAACGGAATTCATGGCTTCCCTCGCCACTTCCTATGATTCTTAAACTTGAGGGCTGTTTTTGAGTTTCCCATGCTTGGTGGT
>CM052800.1:35402423-35423264 GCA_028533885.1 Nasua narica | reverse complement strand
TAAATAAATAAATAAATAAATAAATAAATAAATGAACTATTCTTTTTATAACAGTAAAATATTGCCTGAAATTCAGAAATTAAATCATTATAGTTTCAGTTTCTTTTTGTTCTGTTTAATTCAAACAAAATTTATACCATAATTACTTTAAATTAAGATAGTACAGACAGTGTGATCCCTTTTGTGCTTCTTACCTACTTGTCCTGCTGACTAACCCCCCCCCATATACTTACCTAACTTACTTACTGAATACAGGAGATGGCTAGGATTACATTCAAATATATGATGGGTGTTTTGTTGAGATTTTTAGGATGATTTTTTAAACCTCTCTATGTTAGGCTTTTTTACTGAATTTTAAATACACATTAAACACGTATCAAAGGAAAACGAACATCATCCTTCTATGAAAGAAATGAGAATTTAGAAATATGTATATTTTGAAATTTCTTTATCTGGTAGAGTCCTATCATCTTTGGGCATTCATAGCTAATCTTGATGAAAAGACACCCACACATATATTTGCCCCTGAAATATAAAAATTCCCAATCCAGCTATCGGTGAAACATGTTTCTAACTAATTTAAGTGGGATCAGGAAAGCGCCTGAATTCTGGGGCACTTTAATTTCTTAATAAGGCTAGGTTTTTGGCGTGTCTTTGGCACTTGGGCCTTCACAGGCTAAGCGCACGGGGGTAATTACCTTGCAGAGCAAGTCCTGTATTTCGAAAACCAAGCTACACGTCATTTATATACAACACGATGATTCTGCACAACCATATATATGCCAATTAGCTCTAAAATTTCGGTAAAACACAAAGTCCTATAGCAGTTCCATAGAACACCGTTTCTAAAAGCATCTAGATGTTTGACAAAGAGTGAGCTGAAGAGCCTCTACTATCCTAATGTGAACTATTTAAGATGAGAGGTTGGGGGAGACCGGAAGTGGCTTCTTTGCACTCATTTCATCCCCTTTTACACTGTAAGTCTAAAGGTCTTCAGTGATACTTTGAGGACTGCTGATCTGAGTGGTTTATTACTCACATACCATGTTTATACACCGGAGTAATGGCCAAGCACAATTAGAGAGCTTTTCAGAAACACTTACAATGTTGTTTCATATTAACGTATTTTATTTCTCAACAAGCTCACGCTTCCTCAAAGATCTGTCATCCTCCCTGAGTTATCCCTAAACCAAGAAACGGTGGTAGACTATTTTTTCCATAAGGAGAACTCAGAAATGACTTTTGAACGCAAAAGGATACTCCAGTTACCATAAGGGCAAAAACATAAAACAAGTGTACTACACTAAACAGAAATTACTAATCAAGAGCTCTGTACTAACCTCTCAATTTAATCACAGGGTGATTGAGGACACCCTCATCATTGCTGAAGCAGTTGTGGTGTCTTTCAATATGACATTTTGAAAAGATACACCATTTAAAAATGTTTATAGCATAAACAACCCATTATAACAACTAAAAAGAACAGAAATTATTCTCTATGTTCATGCACGTTTGCAAAGACCTTTGTGCAAGAATGTTTACCACATTTTTTTCCACTGTAGCCCCAAATTAAGGTAACTCCCAAACCGACTATCAATACAGACTAGTCAAAAACAGTGTTACATTCTTTTATTAAAATAATATTGAACTATTAAAAAGCATGAGGCAAATTTATACAGACTACTATAGAATAATCTTCAATTTACATTGTTAAAAATATCTAGGACAGAAATAAATACTCATGCATACACATATAAAACCTCCCGTGTGTGCATTAAAAAAAGGTGGCAAAAATTTAAAAATAAAAAAAATTTTAAGAAGACGGCAGGTGCTACAGAAATGGGTAACAGACATGAGAAAGGACGCACTGAAAACTGTGGACAGCGCTTATCTTGATACAGAATGGAAGTAAGAGTCATTACTTTTGTTATATAAAATTTAGAACTATTTCCACTTTTTATAATGTCATTATTTCATAATAAAAAAGTAACAATGAGGAGCGCCAGGGTGGCTCAGTGGGTTGTGCATCCAACTCTTGATTTCAGCTCAGGTCATGCATTTTGGGGTCGTGAGATCGAGCCCTGCAGTGGGCTCCACACTCAGCCAGGCGTCTGCTTGGGATCCCTTCTCTCCCTCTTTTTTTACGCCCACCCCCCAGTAAATCAATCAATCATTAAAAAAAAGAAAGAAAGAAAAACACTAAAGATGATTCGAAGGCTCCCGATCCTTTATGTTCTAATTTGATTCTTTAACTAGCGTATATATAGAGTACCAAGAGCAAAATGTAGCCTCCAGGGACAGCAAGGGTGTTTACTGAAAAGACTCTGGTAGCGTAACAATGATGTGGAAATATCTCAATAATCTGCAATTAAAGAGAGTAGTCTGAACATACACCTAGCCTTCGTTCTCTCCTAAAACCTGACCAAGACAACAGTAAAAGAATTTTTAGAAGACTTAAAAATTAAAACCAAAGGGCAGAGAGAACGGGAGAGACAGTAAAGAGCTGGTGGAAAAGCCCAACCAAGACATTTCAGCCAACAAGAGTGAGTCCTAAGTAGGCAAGGGGAAAAATCGGGAGTCTATTCTCCACGCAGCCACTCACTCATTCTCCTGATATGCCAGGCTCGGTTCTAGGCTCTAGAGACACAACCATGAGCAAAATGGAAAACAATCCCCGTCCTCATGAAGCTAACAGTCTAATGAGAGAACATCTAAAATGTCTATTCTCTTACACAGACTTCAAAATAGGAGGCTGGGATGGGGGGTGGGTTTTAGACAGAAGGACCTTGGAGAAGATGACATTTGAGTCACAAAAGGGGGAAAGTGGGTGAGCTTGCCACACAGGGTGAAAGAAACATAATCCAGTCACTACTTTGCAATTCCTGAGGATTTGGAGAACTTCAGTACTCTGAAAGTGCAGGTAAAGGTGAAGTTCAAAACAAGAGGGCTGATTGAAGGATTAAGAAAAACTGAGACCCTCCCTTTCCTTCCCTTCAGCAGCTCTGTCTGCCTATCAGGTCAACCATCTTCCACCTTACCCACAGAATGGTTGTTTTTCTCAGGAAAGGGCCAAACAGAAATGCTGACTGGTGGATGCTACAGTCGAAGACGAGGTGACACACTGAGGACAGAGAGCTCAAGTAAACATCTATATACCAAATATCAACAAACCCAGTTCTCTTCTGCCTCAAGACTCCCAGATCATCTGCTAAAGCCTGTTGCCATTTGGGGTACTGGAAGAACCTTCTCTAGGGACTCTGACAGACTCCAGAAATAGCTCTGATATTGATGATTCATTCAGATGACTACACGCTGAAGACCACAGTCAAAAAGGGCTACCCACCCGGGTTTCCAGTCTGTTTCATGCCTTGGTTATGAAATAGAACAAGTTACAACGGACATACATGTAAGGAGAAGGCAAAACTTTTAGAAGAAACATATGGTGAGAAAAAAAAATTTTTTTAATTACATATATGTATTTAATATTCTCAAAAAGTATTGGATATTTCAGAGTTGTAAAAATGCTGGGCCTAAACCAAATAAAACCTAAATGAGCAGGTGATTGGTTAAAGCCTTTTTTCTTATCTTCTTTTCCAGTCACTGGCAATCTAAAAGATTAACAGATAAGCTAGACTGTTCCTGGATCATTACCAAGGATTGATCCACCTCCTTTCGGGAAGAAAGAGACCTAAGGTATTGGCTTGTAGTTTGCAAGCTGCAATTTCAATTAGTGATTGCCCTTCCTTCCCCAATCTTCCCGCTAAAATGAAAATGAAGTTGTGGCTAAAAATCAAGCTCTGCTAATCTTCTAATCTTTTGGTTTCCTTATTTTATTATGGCTTCTAATAGAGAATGAGATGGCCAGTTCTCTCAATTTAGTGGTAGATTAACTCTTAGCAAAATCCTTTCACATTTGTGCTTCTACGTTTTTATGTAACTTACTGTCCAACAGATCATGAGACAGGCTAGTATCCTTTTATGTTAACAATCCATGGATGCTAGTTTTTTTGAAGTGACCCTGCAAGAGTTTCATTCACGAACTCAAGAGACTCATCTTAGATGGTTGTTTATCACTAAAAAAATATACTGAATAAATTTCACAATAAATGCAATCACAATAAACAAATTTGAAGCTATAATGTCAATACTGCCACAGTCTCAGATTAAATGTATCATTGTCTGATCTTTCTTAAAATTTAAAAAAGTTTTTTAAATTTATTCTAAGGGTGGGGGGACCAGGGGGAGGAGCAGAGGGAGAGGAACAAAGCAGACTCCACACTGTGCCCAGAGCCCGACGTGGGGCTCGATCCCAGGACCCTGACATCATAACCTGAGCTGAAACCATATGTTGGATGTTTAACAGACTTTGTCCTTGGTTGCTATAGTCCATTACACTGGGGGGTTTCCTGGTATGTCAGGAAGAGTAAGCAGGGAGTGCTTCTTCCAAGTACAATGGTGGGGTAAAAACATCAATTTTCTGATGGAAACCTCACCACTGTTCACCAAATTTTATAATCTCAGATTACACAGCGGATGTCTCTTTAATTAGCTACTAAATTACAGAATAAAATATAGTCAGCATCAGACTATTATGAAAAAACTATTAAAAGCTCTGGCTAGAATGACAACATTATGTTTTGTTGGAAGAACAAAGGGTACACAACACAGCGATGTTCTGTAAGGCCAAAGTCAAGTTAAAATACAAATCTTTACTACGCACCTTCTCCTAGACATTTACCACCACAGGCAGGGCTATCGAAAGGCAGAGGAGACCTGGCTCCTGGTATCAAGCAGTTCACATCAGAGGAGATAAACATGTAAGCAATTAACAGGACAATGTCAGAATCTAGGAGTATGAAAAATTATTGTGATGAAACGAAGATTTGTACAGCTCGAAGAGGATCACTACGAGAGAGGGAACATGTGGGAAGTTTGGAAGGATGAGTAGAGGCTTAAAATACAGAAGAGTTATCTCTTTTGGATCAAGAGAAAAGTAAGAACACACCAGGACAAAAGAATATACAGAGGATACGTTAAGTGTCATAGGAGACATCAGGATAGGAGAGTCATGAGACATTATACAAACTGTAATTAAGACTGTGAAGAGGCCAAAACGACCCACCAAGAACTTGAACTCATTCCATAGCAACAAAAAGTCAGCAAGATTTTTAAAGGAAAAAGGTAATAATATTTGTTCTAGACGAAGCCAAGTCTGGTGAGAGCAAGACAAATGGAAAGGTGACAAACCACTTACTTCCTGGTTATTGCAATGGCCTACTATAAGTGAAGCTGACCCTGAGCTAGGATAGTGACCATGGCATTGGAAGAAAAAGAAAAGAGGAAGATATAAAATCACCATTTTATAAACTCAGTCAAATCAGGTAATTTCACCCATACCTTCTTTTAATGCTTTTACTCTCAAGAACTTTATATTTCAAAATTAAAATTCCTTTAATATACAATATTTGAGAGCTGACAGGACCATAACACGTGTTGCTACTTATTAAATATTTTATAAAATAAAAAATAAACAAATATTTTATAAAATAGGTGAAGTGCTTTTTTGAAAGTACTGTATGAGTTGAAAGTTGCTGAAGCCAGGGGTGCCTGGCTGCCTCAGTTGGTGGAAAGTGTGACTCTTGATCTCAGGGTTGTGAGTTTGAGCCCCATACTGGGAAGAGAGGTGACTTAAAAAACAAAATCTTTAGGGGCGCCTGGGTGGCTCAGTCAGTTAAGCATCTGCCTTCAGCTCAGGTCATGATCTTGGGGTCCTGAAATTGAGCCTCTCAAGGTGCTCCCTGCTCAGCAGGGAGTCTGCTTCTCCTTCTCCCTCTGTCCCTCCCACCGCTTGGGCTCTCTTTCTCTGTCAAATGAATAAAATCTTTAAAAAAAATTAAATGAAATATTTAAAAAGGAAGGAAGGAAGGAAAGAAGGCAAGAAAGAAGGAAGGAAGAAAGGAAGGAAGGAAGGAAGAAAGGAAGAAAAAGAAAAGAAGGAAAATTACAGCTAGGGAATGGATCTTGGAGGGGATTCATTATAGTATAATCTGTACTTTTATATAAACTTGAAATTTTTCATACTTGACAAATGCGAGTATAATACATTTAAAGTGTACAATGTGATGATTTGATGTAGGTACACATTGAGTTAATTAACATGTCAATCACTTTACATATTAACCTTTTTTTTTTTTTTTGGTGAGACCATTTAAGTTCTACTCTCAGCAAATTTCAAGTTTATAATACAGTATTATCAACTAGTCACCATGTTCCAAAAACTTTTTTAATGTTTCTTTGTTTAAAAGTGGTTCCCTTTCTTACCATATGCTGGTTAAGTGGGCTACTGTAGCACACTAGGAGTAATTCACAGACCACTAATGAAGAAAATAACACTTTATAGATTAAGCACATTGATAATCAAACCTCATAACCATTAATTTATATCCACAAGTTCTTATAATCCTTATTTCTAAGGTGGAACTTTATATACCTGCTGTAAATATATATGCACCGATAAAAACAAAAATCATTAATTTGGTACACAAAAAGCAACTGTGGAATGATTTAAATGGAATACAGGGAGCTGCAGTTTTAAAACATACATTGTGGATAATGATCTCTTACATATTCTTAGACCTCAAACACATTTTTGCAGCGATGCTTTCTTCTCATTAGTTTCTTCTCTATTTAAAGACAGCAAGAAAGTCGCTTGTAGGCATGCGCGGACCCCTTCACACCCCTTCTCACTCTCAGCAACATGACTTTTCTTCGTGAGGTAGGACGTAAGAACCCAGAACAATACCTCCTTCAACTTCCCACCTTTCTTAGGTCATCGCCTATTCTCTCTTCTGTTCCTTTCCCGACTTCCTTGCTAGGCAGAAAGTACAGCCCAGTGAGTAAGCATCCAGGCTCTGAAGCCATTACGAGCCTAACGCCTCATTCCGTCCCTCCGTCCATGGCTTTGAGCTTCAGGCAAGTAGCAAATCCCTGGGGTCTCAGATCGCTTACCCAGCCCTAAACCCAGTTGCGTAAGGAGTAAGTAAATTTCAGTGGTTACATCCCCCACCTCCACCTTCACTGTGATCCTCCTAATTTTAACTGACACTGTGGTCTTGATACATCACAGATCCAGCCCCTTCAAATTCCCAGTTATTTCCTACAGTTGTCTCACCACCCTACTAAAACTGTTCTCAGGCTGTTTAATTCCCAAATCCAGTAACTTCTCTAAGCCTTCATTGTACTCTTCCCCTCCATAGCTATTTGACAATAATAATGCTATTCTACGTTCTCTCTTGATCATCATCTGCCCTTTTGGCTTTATCACCCTCTCATAAATGATGCCAAAATCTCTATTTCTGGTCACTGACAAAGAATTTCCAGCTACCAATAAAGAAATTCCACATGGTTTGCATTACCAGTATCTCAAGCTTATCATTCACACAAGAAAAATTATCTTACTCTCCTTTCCTATCCCAGTAACTTTCTCGTGTTCTTTAATCTAATATCATCTCTTCTAACACGTCAAAGAACTTTCAACCTTCACTTTCCCTCAAAACACCTACTCCTATTTGTTGAGTTCTACTAATTCTGTTTTCCTACTTTCTTCTCCAACCACTTCCACTGTTAATGCCCTAATTCAAGACTCTTTTCATTCCAGCCTGAATTATATACAATAGCTAAACAGTAGTCTCTGCCTTTAAAGGCTGTATTTTTAAGTAATCTCTACATACAATGTGGGGCTCAAACTCACAACCCAGAGATCAAGAGTCATATGCTATACCCATTGAGCCAGCCAGGCGCCCCTCTACTCTCTGCTTTTAATCTCTTCTCCCTGCTAGTGTCCCAGTACTATATTATCTATCACAACAGCCTTCACAAACCCTCAGAATCTGACTCAAACATTTGTTTTCAGTCTTTCCCTTCCTTCTTCTTTACCATAAGCTCTAATCACATGGAGCTTCTCAGGCCGCTTAAGAACGCCTCATGCATGCACTATATGTCTAAACATAAGTTTACTGTTTTATTATAAGTTTGGCGACTGCCGTAGCATCAACTTGCAGAATATTCTAGATTTTCCTTTATTTTCTCTTATGTTTTACCTGTCTCAACAATTCCCGTTGGCGAAATCCAATTTTTGTTCTTTGGTGGCCTGCAGTAACTTAGCAAGGTAGAGTCTAAAGTCACTACAGCTTTTTCTAGATCACCACTTTACTAACCTATCTCTTAATTTTTAAGATTTTATTTTTTTAGAGCAGTTTTAGGTTCACAGCAAACTTGAGTGGAAGGTACAGATTTCCTATATACCCCATCCCACACTTGCCTAGCCTCCCCACCAGAGTGGTACATTTGTTATCACTCTGATGAAACTACAGTGATACTTCCTAATCATCCAAGTTCCACAACTGACATCATAGTCCATTTTGTGGGTAAGGGCAAATGTATGATGACATGTGTCCACCACTGCAGTATCACAAAGACTATTTTCCCTGCCCTAAAAATCCTCCTTCTTCTGCCTATTCGTCCCTCCACCCCCAGTCCCTCTCCCCCATGGTCATTTTACCATCTCCATAATTTGGCCTTTTGAAGAATGTCACAGAGTTGGGATACAGTGTGCAGCCTTTTCGGACTGGCTTCCCTTAATTCTTTTTCAAGTACAGTATTTCGTTTGGAAGCTTTATATTATAATGGTTAATACAAAAGTTAAGAAAATATTTCAGATTTATAGGTCAGCTCTACTCACCAAGGGTTCAGCCATTACAACTTCAATTTTCTTTTCAGCCTGAACAGCAAATTCTGCAAAGAGGCTCTTGATGACATATTCACCAGGCTTGACATCTGGGTCAATCGTAATGCTTGACATGATGATATTCTTTTTTCCCAAAGTGGAATGAAAGTTGGAGGAAGCACAGTACTTATTCACTTTGCTGACTGGTGCTGAAGCTAAAAATAAAAGAAACAAAAGAACTCTTAATTATCAACACAATAATGAGACCCACCATAACCACCCTATTTAATATGCATCCTGTCCCTAAACCCCATCCAGTTCTCCCAATCTATATTACCATACTCTATTTTTCTTTATTACACTTGCTACATTCTAACAAAGTGCCCAACTATAATTTAGCTATGTGTTATTATGTACTACTGGTCTCCTCTTGACTCTACTAATGTGAATTTCCTAAAAACAGGGATTCGCTTTTGTCTTTTTTGTTCATCAATGAATCCCAAGTGCCTAGAACAATGCCTAGCATATACTGGGCATATAATAAATACATACTGACTAACTGAATATGTATTCTAAACAAAGTGATATGCAAAGAAGGAAATAAAACAGATGGGAATAAAGGAAACATGACTGGTTAGGGCACTGAAAGATACTATTTTGGGAAGCATGATTAGGAAAAGGCCTCACTGAAGAAGGTACATTTGGATATCTGGATGACAAAAAAGAGGCAGCAAGGCAAAGCACCAGGAACAGAAAGCGCTAAATTGAGTGAGTGTGTTTGATAAACAGAAAGAAGACCAGTATGGCCGGAGCTCAAGGGAGGAAGCAGGGGTGACGGGCAATTTTAGATGAGGTCAAAATCATTAGTCAGGGATTTAGAACTTTGTAGGAAAATCAGATTTTATTCTAAATGAAATTAAATTTCAGTGGGAAGTATTAACTTGGAGAGGAATAGGATATGGCTTCTCTTAAAAGATCTCTCCAGCTCCTCCAGAGAATGCACTGGAAGGCGGCACAGGTAGACTCAGGGAAGCCACTACATAGGTCCAGGTGCGACGATACTAGCTCAGGGTAAGAGGATGGAATGGCACAGGAGAGAAAGAAAGGACTTGACATTTGTTATGGGTTAGTGAATCTGGCATCAAGGTGAAGGAAAGGACCTAGTAATGACTTGTACGATTTTTATTGCAATCTTTCAAAGGACAGGGTGCCATTTCCTCAGCACACACTGACTGCTACAAGCTCTTTATCTTCACAGGTTTTGTTCTCTTGACTGCTTGGCTTCCTATCTTCACTTCATCCAGTCACTTCCTTCTTTCAGCCGGCTGCGTGATACAGACCCTTCCATTCCCAAACTTCAGCTCATGTCATCCCCTGTGGCCTAAAGTATTCATTGAAAACCTGTAAGTTCGTATTTCTCTATCCCAGCCTGATCTCCAGGTAATGCCCTTGCATAAGCTGTCCCCAAGGCAAACCCTTCCACGAAAACAGAAGCAGAACCCAACCGAACGCTGAATTTCTGTATGTGTGTACATATCTACGCGACAAATTTATTCTAAATACATACTCTCCAAACTCATACACTGTTCTGTCAAACAAACAAACCCAACCCTACTCTACCAAACATAGTGTGCCAAGATAAATACAAGGGACCCGTGTTAACTCCAAAAGATAATTCTAGAAAGTAATGCAAAATACAAATATTTTACTTCAGAAAAAATTGCAAATTAAGAAAAAAAACATTGTTGAAAGACAGAATTTCCAAATACTTGGCTTCCCTTCATGCCCTAGTCATAATCTTTATTTATTTTTCCACAAAACAGGGTATTTTTCCTCCAAAACTAAGATTCAAAATTAGTCATGTATGATGCTTATATATTAAAAAATAATATGAAGAATATTAAAACTTAATACTGCACCTAAAACTAAATATCTTTATATCACATCAAATCAAAATATATTATGTATTGTATTCTAGAATTAAAATTATATAAGAACAATTCAAAACAAAAATTCACAGTCCTTTGAACACAGTACACACTATTTATTTTAAACAATGACCAGTTTGTTTACTCTGTTCCATGATCCAACATTGTGTATTATAAAAGAGAGAATCTGTTAACAACTGTTACTGTGAAAAATAGAGATCTTAAAAGAAATTACTTTGGATCATTAAGAGAACTCTATACTTTATACCCATATTATCTTGCCTTACCTTAGGGAATCATAAAATGTAAAACAACAATGACAACAAAAACTACTCAGATAGTTTCCAGAAGGTTAATTTACATTTTAGACATAAAAATGAGGATAAAACATTTTCAAGACTTTGACTAAAGGTCACAGTTACAAAATATATCTTTTCTTTTAATTAAGATTTGTAAGCCTTGAAATAAGATTCATAAGATCCTAACAGTTACAGAGCTTTTTTGGCTTTAACTTTACAATAAATGTAACCAAAGAAGAAGCGTTGTAAGAGACCTGGTACTTAAATTCTAGCCTTTGATGAGGTTTAACCTTTTTAAATGACATTTTTTTGAACAGTTTTTCCAAAAAAGAAAAAAAAAAAATTAGTTAAAATGACCTCTCAAATAATTTGCCTTTACTGTCTTATACTTCCTAAAAAGTATAAATTAAGCATAAACAAATATTCCTAGCTATCAAAATAGCGTATTTTAAGAAATTTGCCAATAAAGCCAAAAGTTTTATGACAATCTGCACTTAACTTCCAAATAAAGATTTTTCTTCCAAATATCTGCACTATCTTCTAAACTAAAGATATCTCAAGTTTGAGAAAATCCAATTTTTATGAAAAACAAATGTTTTTAAATCAAACAATTTATTTCAATTGTATTTCTTAGTATTTCGTGAGTGCTTGTTGACTCTATTAATACCAAAAGGTAATACAGAATATAACTCCCGAATGAAATTTCTGGTCGCAAAATAATCTAATGTTGATGTTAAGGACTGGCAAAATTATCTTTATAAGTTAACAAAATGCTCTGTAGACCGTTGAAATGACATCATCAAAAATTACTGAGTGGCATGGGAAAATGTTCAACATATAGAGTTAAGGGCGAAAAGGTCATGAGACAGTAAGTACCTAAAACCGAAATAAAATTAAAAGGCAAGAAGAATATCTGCAGCATAGAACAAACACAGAGTTAATCAATTTACCTCCAGCCACAAAGCCCTAAGGAAGTCAGTTAGAAAAAGACACTCACCCCTAAACTGAAAACTAGACAAAAGACATGAACAAGCTACAATATTTAACTTCACCATGTTTTTTAAACAAGTAAAAATTAGATAACATTTTTCAAAGTGGTTCCCCCTACCCCTGCAATTTCGTATTTCACTACAATGTTCAAGTTTCATAAAGATGTGTGAGTTTTTCTCATATTCTGCTAATAGTTAAGAAACAAGGGTGATCACTCTAAGCAAGGTGAAAAGACTAGTTTCCACATTAACTAGATTAACTTTACATCATCTGACTGCTTGAGTTAAATATTTTATAATATCAAATAGTCATACTTCCCTACATGTTATTGTAAAATTTTGAAAACTGTATGTAAGCTTATGAGAGAATGAAGACAAAACTATTAGCGCATAATTCTTAAGAACGCAATCCAGGTGTTGAATTACAAATTGTAAGAACCCAATGTCATATCAAACATCCTTGGAATATAATTCCACTAAATTCTAGCTGCTAACAAGACTAATGCAAGATCTGAATAATTAAAACATAGGAATATAAGCTAGCATGCATATTCTTTCTTTTAAATAAAGTGCCAATAAAAAATAAATATGGTATTTTTGGACAGTTTATTCTATATAGCACTGTACTTAGCATATTTACCAAAACGATTATCTTTTTCATGCTCTTAAGACACCTATACCCTTATAAAATAAATTTAAATTCAAAGAGTGCAGACAAGTGAGAAGAGACATAACCCCTAAAGTGAGATGTATTTGGTTTTACTACTTTATTTTTTAAAAGATTTTATTTATTTATTTGTCAGAGAGAGAGAGAGAGAACACAAGCAGTGGGTAGGGCAGGCAGAGGAAGAGGCAGGCTCCCGACTAAACAAGAAGCCCAATGTGGGACTTGATCCTAGGACCCTGGGATCATGACCTGAACCGAAGGCAGAAGCTTAACTGACTGAGCCACCCAGGCATCCATTTTATTCCTTTATAGCAACGTTTCTCAGCCTTTTTTTTCTGCTTCCACTATGTTCCTAGCATAGCACCCTAACAGTAACATCTCTCAAAATACAGAGTAATTCTCAACAATTGGGATATTTCAGATAGGAAAGGGGGGAGCAGGTAGACGTGGTTCCATGGAGTCCATGAAAAATGCTTACACTTGGCTTATCTCCAAGAATAGGTCTTTAGGGATCAAAATGCCTCCTTTATAACCACAACCTTATGTATGTACAAGCATATTACACACATATGTCTATGCATAGAAATGCAGAAGTAAAACAAAGTTCCATACAACTGCTTACTATTATAATTATTACTTCCACTGTGGGGCACCTGGGTGGCTCTGTCTGTTAAGGGTCTGATTCTTGGTTTTGGCTCAGGTCACGATCTAATGGGTTGTGAGATCGAGCCTCCCCTTGATTCTCTCCCTCTGCCCTTCCCCCATCTCTCTCTCTCTCTCTCTCAAATAAATAAATCTTTTTAAAAAAATTATTACTTACACAAGCTAACAATAAAAGTTTTGATGCCCACCCAAGAAAAAAAAAAGTATGAGGCCTTGGAACAAGAACAAATACAAAAAATATTTCTGAGTTAAAAAAGCCAAACTAAAATTCTTAGTTTAAAAAAGCAAGCCTATCCCAGCAAGTTCTTCTGTGGATATCAACAGGCTGATTCTAAAGCTTATATGGAGAGGCAAATGACCCAGAAGAGTCAACACAAGACTGAAAGAGAAGAACAAAACTGGAGGACCTACACTACCCGACTTCAAGGCTCACTTGAAGGTTCCAGGAAAAGGACGCTTGGGTGGCTCAGTTGGTTAAGTGTCTGCCTTTGGCTCGGTCATGATCCCAGGGCTCTGGGGTCGAGTCCCACATCGGGCTCCTTGCTCAGCAGGAAGCCTGCTTCTCCCTCTGTCTGCCGCTCCCCTGCTTGTGCTTTCTCTCTCTCCCTCTCTCTGACAAATAAATAAAGATTTAAAAAAAAATTAAAGTTCCAGTAAAGAGATAGCGCGGTATCAGTGAAAAAACAATCAGTAAACAGAAAAGAGAGCCCAAGAACAGGCCCACACAAAATCAAGCGACGTCTCACAAAGAAGCCAAGGCAATCGATGGGAAAAGGAGACTTTTCCACTGATGGGGCTGGAATAACTGGACAGCCACAGGCCAAGGCAGAGGAGGAATCATCCAGATATCCTTCCACAAAAATTAATTCTAAGTGGATCACAGATTTAAATGTAAAATAAAAAGCTATAAAATCCCCAGAATATAAGGTAGATGAAAAGCTAGGTATTTTGGGGGTTTGGCAGTGACTTTTTAGATATAACACCCAAATGGAAGCCATGAAAAATTGATAAATTGAGCTTTATTAAAATTAGTAACTTCGGGGGCGCCTGGGTGGCTCAGATGGTTACGCAACTGCCTTCGGCTCAGGTCATGATCCTGGAGTTCTGGGATCGAGTCCCGCATCAGGCTCCCAGCGCCATGGGGAGTCTGCTTCTCCCTCTGACCTGCTCTCTCTCACTTTCTCTCTCTCTCTTTCTCTCTCAGATAAATAAATAAATACAATATTAAAAAAAAATTAGTAACTTCGGTTCTACAAATGACCATGTAAAGAGAATGAAAAGACAAGGCACACACTGGGGAAAAAAAAATCTCTGCAGAACACATATTTGATAAAGGACTGCTATCAAAAATATATAAAGAACTCTTGGTGTCAACAATAACCCAATCAAAAAAAAAATGGGCCAAATATCTGAATAGATTCCTCAACAAAGAAGGCACACAGATGACAAATAAGCATATGAAAGGATGCTCCACATCATGTCTTCAGGGAACTGCAAGTTAAAATGACAATGACATACCACCACACACCTACTGGAATGGCCAAAAATCCAGAACACCGAAAACACCAAATGTCGGTGGAGGGTGTGGAGCAAGAGGAACTCTCATTCAACATTGGTGGAAATATAAAACGGTACAGGCCCTTGGAGGATGGTTTAGAGGTTTCTTACAAGACTAGACATACTCTTAACCATACGACCCAGCAACCATGCTCCTTAGTATTTACCCAAAGGAATTAAAAACATGTCCACATAAAAAC
Source organism: Nasua narica (assembly GCA_028533885.1). Classification (NCBI taxonomy): domain Eukaryota; kingdom Metazoa; phylum Chordata; class Mammalia; order Carnivora; family Procyonidae; genus Nasua; species Nasua narica. The sequence goes on along the minus strand of CM052800.1, from coordinate 35,408,236 downwards.
CTGTATATGGATAATTATAGCAGCTTTATTCATAACTGCCAAAACCTGGAAACAACCAAGATGTCCTTCAGTAGGTGAATGGAAAAATAAACTTTGGCACATCCAGACAATGGAATATTGTTCAGGGCTAAAACAAAATGAATGATCAAGTCAAGAAAAGACTTAGAGAAAGCCTACAAGTGTATTATTGAGCAAGAAAAGCCAATCTGAACAACTACATAGTAGATGATTCCCACAGTATGCCATTAAGGGAAAAGCAAAAGTTTGAAGGCAGTAAAAAGAAGCAAGATTGCCAGGGGTTGAAGGGAGAGATGGATTTATAGGGGAGCACAGGTGATTCTGAGGATCCTAAAACTATTCTGTACCATACTGTAATGATGGGAACATATCATTATATTTGTCAAAACCCACAGAATATACAACACAAAGAGTGAACCCTAATATAAACTATGGACTTTGGGTGATTATGATGTGTCAAGTAGGTTTATCAATTATAACAACTATATCACATTAATATAAAATGTTAATAATGGGGAAATGGGGGGCAGGAACAGGGGGTACAATGGAACTGCTTGTACTTTCTGCTCAGATTTTCTATAAATTTGAAACTGCTCTAAAAAATAAAGTCTGTTAACTTTTTTAAAACTCAAGAAGAAGGGGCGCCTGGGTAGCTCAGTCAGTTAGGTGTCTGCCTTTGGCTCAGGTCATGATCTCAGGGTCTTGGGATGGAGTCCTTTACTGCGCTCCCCGCTCAGCAGAGAGCCTGCTTCTCTTGGTCCTCCCTAATCGTGCGCTCTCGCTCTCTCTCTCTCTCGCTCACTCGCTCTCAAATAAACAAAATCTTAAAAAAACAAAAACCAAAAAATTCCAAAAGAAAAGCCCATTTTATCCTTGTCAGCCAGAACCAAAGATGCCTGGGCAGAGTCAAAATAAACAACAGCTCAAGCTAAAGCTTAAAACAATAATGTACTTGGATCAAGCCGAGAGAAAGGAAACATATTATAAGTCAATTAAAAATAAAATGTCAAAAACACAAATCAGGTTACATGGTAGACTGAAAGTAGAAACAAAGCTAGCACAATCAGTATCAAGGAATAATAGCGAATTTCTACTTTTGGTGAGGTCAATTAGGTTATTGTAACGTCTCAACAAACTATCCAGAGAAAAACTGCACATTTGAAAGCAACTCTCTCTGGGGCGCCTGGGTGGCTCAGTGGGTTAAAGCCCTTGCCTTCGCTCAGGTCCTGCGATCAAGCCCCGCATCAGGCTCTCTGCTCGGCGGGGAGCCTGCTTCCCCCTCTCTCTCTGCCTGCCTCTCTGCCTACTTGTGATCTCTCTCTCTCTGTCAAAATAAAATAAAATAAAAATCTTTAAAAAAGAAAGCAACTCTATCTGAAAAGGAAATAAAGATAAATAATATGCATACTGCGGGTGTTGAGAGGTATAATATGAAAGCGTCATTTGAGGACTTCAGTGCACACACAGTTTGCTGTAAGGTTAGGTAATCTCAAAATTTCTTCAGAAATGCAAGAAACTCATACCAGACACTTTATTTCTGACAGAAATGAAACATTATCAAAACGCTATTAAGGTATTTTGCATATTATCTCATGTTACCCTAATAAACCTACTTTGTTTTTTATTATTTTTATTTTTTATCTTAATTTCATTAGAGTTAACATACAGGGTTATCTTAGTTTCATGTATACAATTTGGTAATTCAACAATTCTACACGTTACTCAGTGCTCATCAGCACAAGGGCCCTCCTTGATCCCCATCACATTTATCTTCTCTTGCCCCGCCCAGCTCCCCTCTGGTAACCATCAGTTTGTTCTCTGTAGTTCTAACAAATTTATTCCTATTTCAAGTGATATGATGGTAAATGTCTCTTAAAAAAAAAAAAGTTCTGATTTATAGCATTTGCCCATTTCCATTGTGTAAATATAGTCATCATGGCTGATTTCAAGCCACCATGGGTTTAACAACCAACTGGTAAAATTCCTGGCAGGGACCAGATCCAGAACATACTTCAGGTTACCGTCCAATTAGGATGAGGAAACTGACTTCTAATTAAAGTCGCTTGTCACATGGGTGTGAAATAATGAAGTCATGTCCTCACTTCCTAAGAACTTTCAGATCAGTGGCTTTATTTTCTCAAGAATCACCAGATTTTGATACAACCCTTTTTTGTTTTTTAATTCCTTAAAGGTCTAGATTATTAACATACTATTCGCTTAGAATGACTATTTCCAAAATCAAATACATCAGTTGCATCTTCAAATTCATTTACATAAAGTGGGCTAAAAAGAAAAAGCTTTCCCACTTTGATAGATATTTGCCTATATTTTCTTTAAACTCCTTTTCACTTACTTAGTTTTATTTCTCCCATTTAAATCTGTCATCCAACTGGAGTTTATTTATTTATTTTTTAAAGATTTCACTTATTTATTTGACAGAGAGGAGAGAGATCACAAGTAGGCAGAGAGGCAGGCAGAGAGAGGGGGAAGCAGGCTCCCTGCTGAGCAGAGCCCAATTCCCAGGGCGGGGGAGCCCCACCCCCCCGCCACGATCCCAGGACCCTGAGATCATGACCTGAGCCGAAGGCAGAAGCTTCAACCCACTCAGCCACCCAGGCGCCCCCCAACTGGAGTTTATTTGGAGTGATAAAGTAAAATAAATAAAATCCTAAACAAAACAAAACAACAACAACAACAAAAAGATTCTGGTTTGGGATGCTTTGCCCTGCCTGGTTATATACATACAGGGGAAGCTGAGAGAGTAAATTTTTTCTTTAAAGACTGATTTTTATTTTTTTTTTCATTTATTTATTTATTTGAGAGAGAAAGTACAAGAAGGGGGCGGGGGGGGCGGAGAATGTCAAGCAGACTCCCCGCTGCATGCAGAGTCCCACAGGGCTCAATCCCTGACTCTGAGATTGTGACCTGAACTGAGACTAAGAGTCTGATGCTCAACTGACTGAATCACCAGGTGCCCTGAGAAGATACTCTTTTAAAGAGGAAAAGGACTGGAGATGAATTGGGCCTAGAACACAGGCTGCAAATACCTCTTTGGCCTATTTGTATTGGACTGCTCCTTTAAATCTTGTACCTGGGTACCTGTCTTTTTGAGGAGTGATGGGCTGCGATCCCTTTCTTGATAACAAATTTACCAAATTAATGATACAGTGAAACTACAGTCTCATAATAACAGATGTAGAAAGATCATGGTGAGATAATAAAACATAAGCATAATCAAATTAAAAAAAATCTGGTTTTGTATCAGGACCTCCTTTTAATTACTGTACCTTTGTAATAGGTTTTATTATCTGTTGGCACAAATACTCCTGTTTACTCATCATCTTCAGTAATTTCTCAGCTATTGTTTTTCAATTAAACTTCCAGGCTAATGCATATCTTCATAAAATAATTGGAAAAAACCTGACGTTTTAATTAAGACTTCTTGTCTGGAACCTGGCATATCCTCATTAATTTATCTTCTTTTGTGTACCCCCCTAAAAGTATACTTTCTTTCATAAGGGATCTATAGAATTCTTTTTTTTGGATTTGATTTTTTATTCACTCTTCGAGTTACTAATGTTTAAAAGCAGAGTATTCTTATGAATTATAGAATTCTTATGAATTCTATTCACAAATACTTTAAATTTCTATTGTGTGAATGCCATCATTTTTCTTACCATTCAGTCCAATATTTTTTTCTTCGGCTGGAAAGGAATTTCAATGGATAGAAAAATTAAGACTTTTGCTTGTTCTTTGGACATCTGCTCCTAAAATGTTTATTTATCCTACTCTAAACTATTCCTACCGAAAACAGTTTCTAAACATAGAAGTCCTATGACATCCTTGGCACATTTCCAATGTTTTTTTACTTGAAGTCTACTACAGAAATATCACTTATTATAAAACTCAAGAAAAATGACCTATCTCTAAATAATCCATTATTCACTCAGCTAGAATCTCCCTGAGGTTATTATTTCCTTGCACACTTTGAACCTTCAGAAACCCAGCTAAGGAACTATTCTAAAAATCTAAAAATGATGCGGTATTTTTAAAATGTGCACGAACCCAGGAGTCAGAAGACCTGGGCCTCAAACTTGACTTGGCTACTTGGTATCATTACAATCTTGGTCATATTATTTAACCTTTCTAAGCTTTTGTTTTCCCTCTAGAAAATGAATGGATTGAATTATATCTCAACCATGGGTATGTATCAGTAGCAACAAGAAAGTTGTTTTCATTTTTGTTCTCCTCTCCTCCTCCCATAAAAACATTCGCTGCCAGTGCAAAAAGCTATTGTGGCAGACTTTCCTCTTCTAGCCAGACAAGAATCTGGGGATGAGCACAGGACAGCCCTGAAGTGACTAGAGGAATACCAGGACCCTGCAGGACCTCGTCCAGCAAACATACGTAGACCCAGGGCGTGACGGAAGTCAACGACTATGTATGGATGTATAACCATCTTCTCTGCCTTCCAAGAAGCTGAGTACAGTCTAATAAGGGGGCTGAATCCTCCATACTCATGAGACTGAGCTGGTGGGAGAAGACAAGGACCAAAGGGGCTTCCTTCTAATATCGTAACTGGGAGCTAACTACCAGGGGCTCCCAAGGGCTGAGATTGCTTTAGACTCTCTTCTATCACTCCTGGGATTACTCTTTAATGCATTGGAACCGTATGGCCCACTCTTCAGTAGCAGACAAAGAGATATAACTGCACTCTACAGACAGCGAGCGGCCAAAAATAAAGAAAACAAAAATATTTACCAAACATGAGGAGCAAACACCATTATAGGTTTCAACACACCAAATCTATTTCAATTAAAAACAGAAACTAAACAAAGATGCAGACTCTTGCCTTATTACTCAACATCAGGAGGTTAAGGGATAAGTAAATGCAATAGTACAAAAAAAATTAAATCATTGTTATAAATAGTGAAAAAGAAACAAAGCTTTCTTCATTAAAGCCATAATCACCTAGAAAGGAAAATGGATAAAGATCTTCTATTCACAAATATAAAAATAGTCACAATAAATTTAAAAAGATTGGACTTACATAGAGGAAACTATAAGAACCTCTTTTTTTCTTTGTTTTAAGTAATCTCTACACCCAACACGGGGCTTGAACTCATGACCTCAATATCAAGAGTCTCAATAATCTCTATATCCAAAATGGGGCTTGAACTCATGACTCTACCGACTGAGCCAGCCAGGCGTCCCTATGAGAACCTCTTAAAGGATATAAAAGAAGATCTGAACAAATGAAAATACCTATTTGTGGATTAGAACACTTTTTATTATAAGGGTCATTTCTCATAAAATTAATATATTAATCATGACAATCCCAATTAAGATTTCAATATTTTTTTAAGTTGTACTGGATAAAAGCCATCTTAGGGTATACATAAGGAGGATTAAATATCCCCCCAAAAAGCTTTAAAAATTATTTTAAAAATATATAAAGAGGGGCGCCTGGGTGGCTCAGTCGGTTAAGCCTCTGCCTTCGGCTCAGGTCATGATCCCAGGGTCCTGGGATCGAGTCCCACATCGGGTTCTCTGCTCAGTGGGGAGCTTGCTTCTCCCTCTGCCTCTGCCTGCCTCTCTGCCTACTTGTGCTCTCTCACTCTCTGTCAAATAAATAAAATTTATACACACACACACACACACACACACACACACACACACACACACAGAAAGACTATTTTCTAAATCAGAAGACAACATACCTGTGATCAAAACACATTATATAACTATATTTGAAACATTACATCAAAATATAAAACAACTATTTCAGAATATAA
>CM052800.1:35383553-35401923 GCA_028533885.1 Nasua narica | reverse complement strand
AAAGAAAAACATTCTCTCACTTTCCACGGCTAGAACAGACCTAGTGAGGGCCTCCGTGAACAGTGAGACTTTGCCTTGTCCTCTCAATATTAACCTACCGCTTTACAACTGTAAAAACACCTTCAGGAGGTACGTAACACGAATGCCCAAGGGCAAAGGGATGCCCACAACCTGAATCATTATATTACTAGCAGCTAACAGCAAAGGTTTTACAAACATCTGTTTTGGGTTTACTTTTGGATTCAGGGGATGTGATTACATGAGATCTGGCGGGGGCTGGTTACACGGTTCAGGCAATGACATGTAGAAATGTTTAAATGGTCACAAAACAAAATAACCACACGATTCAAAAATATCTAAGCGAACTAAGTTTTTACAAGACAAGCTTCTGTGATATAATCTAAGGCCTGTTCCTATAGAAGAACCCATTAATTATAGCTTCGTTCTCACTATAAAACTGTCTTACTATTTTTAAAAAAGTACATGGTAAGGATGGGGGAAGGAGGGGTGAGGGGGAAAGAAAGATTAGAAACTACAGTCTGTTTTAGTAAAAATGCATTCTGTAGTCCCCTTTCCAGTAGTAAGAGTATTCAATTTAAATTAGTAATTATAACTCAGTTATAATTCTCCCAATATCTTAATTCACTTAGAAACTTTCCTAGAACTAAGATAACTTTCTGCCATCTGGTACAACAACATCTCCATATGGAAGCATTACTTACAGATCAAAAATGAAAGAAATATGGAGATGGCAAATTCAGTCTATTTGGCAAAATACAAAATCTCCTCAAATTATATTCTATAAGGCTTTACCCTAAGAGGTTTTCTCCCCCTATATCAACATTGGGCCATCTGTATTATTTGCTTACAAAACAAAACTACACTAAATAAATATTTTGGTAAGGAGTTAGCTGGAAAAAATTAAATTTAGTCTTTCATCTTTTATTCATTAGTTTGCTCAGGCACCAGAAGCACAGTTGGGAGCAAGAACAACTGGGTTCCAATTCCAGTTCTTTGCCACTGTATGACCTTGGAAAAGTCACATTTTTTTTTCTACATTTCAGTTTTCTTTAGGCAAAACAGACATTACAACAGAATCTTTGCTTGATTACTTCATTAGTTTGGTATCATATTATTAAGGTAATTTTGACCAAAAAAAAAAAAAACAGGCTATGGTAATAAATCATTGCTATAAGTACTTTCAGGTCTTCAGAGAAAAGTACCACTGGAAAATACTAGAAATACTAACAAAGTCAGTATTTCTGCCTATGTATTAGGAAGGGAATTAACAAACAAAATAATAACTCAGGGACGTTAGTTTTACTGATCTACCTGAACTTTGAAGGTTCTTCATCAGGAAATTCACTGTATACATGAAAATTACTCACTGTAACTTCAATTATAGGAACAGGGGAAAGTTATGATCATTATATGAAATCGTCTGATGCTTTCGGATAGCTGATGCAGCTTCAAACAAACATTCTGTCCTAACAGAACTGTGGAATAGTACTGGTGTCCGGTGACCCTGCAGAGATCAGAGTCTGTCTGTCATTTCCCCCCCTGTGCTGGACCAATTGTGAGAAACTTTGCCAGAATGATACAAATTACCAAGAAAACCAACGCTGGTAGATTTCAGTCCCAAACTCTTTTAACTGCCGGTATTACAACTGCCCAGCGTGTGCACATCCAGATTTTCTATCCATCTCCCTGATTGCCATCCAAGAAAACACTCCTCGTGTTATTTTCAACAGCTTTTCTTCCATTTCGACTGGTCTCAAGAATTAGCATGCAAGGAAGGGCCATGATCATACATCAGCATTTCTCCCATTTAGGAATATTTATACTTACAGCTGCTGCTCCAGGACTTTAACAAGGACTTTATGCTAATTTCAAAAAACACAGAATCCTGTAGGCTCAACATTGTGTCTTGACTGGGCTACAGCGGCAGGAACAGCAGCAGCAGCAGCAGCGGCAGCAGCGGCAGCAGCGGCAGCAGGAGAAGCAGCCGCGGATGTGCTGATCTCTCTCTCCAAGCCACTGTCCCTTCTCCACTCGCAGGCAGCGGAGTTTTGGCCCACAGTGCTTTGGCTTCATTACCATGCAGTCTCGCAGTGACGCACGACTATAGTGGAAACGCTGCTGAATGCAGATGAACTCGCCAGTTGAATAAAAGCTTACGAGTTTCTTACAAGTGCCCTGAAGGACGGCGTCACCTTTCCTTAGGTGGCCATACACGTGGCCACAATGATCTTCTCCGCTTCTGTTCCTGTTTGCAGTTGTGATGAGCTGTGTCTCCGGCTGCCTTCAGTGGAGTCACTACTGACTGCTAGTAAACAGACAAGGGAGGCCAACTTTTCTCACTAAGGGCCTTAGGAATCCAAATAAATTCGGCTCTAGCAGAAGATCTTTAAATCGCTTCCTATAATAGCTGGCCGAAGGAAGAAGAAGGAGAAAAAGGGATCGGTGGTATTTATCCCACTCCAACATCAGTTTTCTCTAGGGGATTTTAGGAGTACATTCTGTCCACCCTTGTACACCCCCAGGCAGTAAGCAGTGACTTTCTCAGCAGGCTAATGGTGCAGAGTCCACTGCCTCACCTAACCCACCAGAGAACGCTGGCTAGTGGGATGAAAAGATGATGTAATGAGCGCGGTAGCCGAGCCCCCATCAGCCCTCTAAAACTGCTCAGCTCAGGACAAAGTTTTCCTCTGCTGCATGCAACTTATTCAAAAGAGAGAACTCTATTATAATAATGGGATTATTTCAAAACATAGGGCCTTCTATTCTTAATAGAGCACATAATTCCCCTAGAAAATCTCACAGTCGGAATATCAATGAATAGCGAGAAATCTTTTGGTCAAATAAAATGCACATTTTAAAAACTCTATTCCATAGGAACCGTTTTAAAACTGAAAACTGACACTGTTCGAAGCCTATCTGCTCTTCGAAAGAGTAGGAAAACTTCCCAATCAAACCCAATAAATATTTTATGTTACTGTCAGAAGAAAAAGGTCTGGACCTCGTAATTAGTTTACTATGACTCTGAGGGTCAAAGGATCATGTGTTTTTCCATATATGGCAATACATTTGAATTGACCCATTTATTCTACCGTAGCTTTTAAATACCACAAGGAATAAGTAAATTCAGTGATCAAAGTCATAACTGAATAAATTTATTCGTAGCCAAATGGCGAGGCACCGTATCTGAAGCTAAAAGAATATCCTTCCATATACTAAGGGAAAAAGATAATCCCACCCATTAAGACGTATTCGGTGGTAACAGGACTGTTGGGAGTTTCATTTAAAGCGTGTGCTTCTTCAGAGGAGTTCAAGAATTACAGAGTAAGTCTGGGCCATTTCTACTCCTGAACAGGCCCCAAACCTAAATTCAAACCAGGGCTGCAAAGGCTAATCACACAGACCCCCAGGGGCCAAAGCATTGTTTGGGTACATCTTCTTGATCAGAGATCCCTCCGAATCAGTGAAGAGCAGGATTTCCCCAGGTCAATGAAACACAAATGACTCATAGAGTCCCATGAAGGAAGGGCATTCCACAGTCCAAAAACACCACCTCCTACATTCCATTCTTGTACATTAACAATGTATATTAACAAAGGGTTCTGAGTCGTACACAAAACCAGTTTTTCTCTTTAATTAAAGTATTCCCTAAAGTGATATGACAACACGATCCTCTTTTCATCGAACGGCTATTACCAGATTCAGGGAATAAGCTGATCTAGACCCAAGCAAACTATGCTCTTAAACGCCAAAACTCAGAACTGACCCAAATCAGCAAGCCATATTTTCTCTACCCCTATTGAGCTAAGCCTGCTAGCCTCATAAATCTTAAAAACTACTCGACACTATTTGGCTAGAATGGCCCACCAAAGTAGTTAAAGTTCATTCCTAGTAACCCTTTAAAAACTATAACTAGCAAAACTAACTGTCATATAGAACATGAAACCATGAGAACTTTTTTGAGAGTGAGAGTAGAGGTTAAATATTAGGTGATTTTCTCACAACCTGAAAAGAAAAAGCATTTTCTTCTGCTTAACTTTTGCCTACATGGATCTAAAAGAATATGTCAGTTTCTATTATAACCAATCAGTCTGTCACTATGTATGTACAGCCAAGGCAAATCTACAGCTTCTCTGGGACACAGATTTATAAAATCAATTTCAGGGCTTATTTTGGAAGTTCCACTTGACATCGGGATCTCCTTATAGACAGGGGTGAATGCAAATGGCACTTCCCATTTATATGGCAAATAATTCAATGAGCCCACCTGTATGGGCAGAGCCTGGGCTCTGAACTTTATTCTGAAATGCAAATAATAAAATAAGTCATATTACTACTCCAAATAGTAATCATAAATTTAACAATGTTTAATGGAATAAGTATTTCCTTTCTAACCCTTCCCAAAATGTTATCACCCAAATCACTCAGGTATTAATCAGAAGAACTACATATCCACCCACAATTACATATGGGCCCAACAATCCTTTCAGAAGACTGGGGTAGCAGAGACCTACAGTATTTTGAATGCTTTCTCAATCCCTCAGTTACTAGTCATATTTTCATATTACACAGATAATAATACTCCCATCTTTCTTCAAGTGAGTTCTCTATTTTTAATCTATCCATTAATCATGGAAACACATACCCTAGAGCCTATTGCAGGCTTGCCAAAGACCAGTCAAAATATCAGTCCTTGAATTTTAGACTTTCTATAAATTCAGAATTCTCCAAGTTGTATCATACATATATATTTTTTGGTATCTTCACCATAGAAAGATAGTCATAGATATAATTTCTCTATGGCATATCCTTGGCAAAACAGAAAAATCTATTTTAGATAATTTCCTTTAACTCTACTCCTTTCCACCTTTTAGGTTACAATATATTAAAGAATGCTTTTAAAAGATAGTATTTTAAAAATAAAAATAAGGAAAAAAAATAAAAATAAAAATAAGATTTTAGAATTTTTTTATTTTTTAAACATTTTTTAAAAGATTTTATTTATTTATTTGACAGAGAGAGAGAGAGATCACAAGTAGGCAGAGAGGCAGGCAGAGGGAGAGGGGGAAGCAGACTCCCTGCTGAGCAGAGAACCCAATGTGGGGCTCGATCCCAGGACCCTGAGATCATGACCTGAACCAAAGGCAGAGGCTTTAATCCACTGAGCCCCCCAGGCGCCCCAAGATTTTAGAATATTTTTAAGAATTTCACAATTTCAGTATTACCAGCCCCTTGGCCTGAGCAAGATAATATAAAGCATTATGTACAAAAGATGACCATGGCAGTTCTCTTGCCCTCAAGGAGTTAGAAAATAGGTTTCCCTCTTCCTTTTAATCAATTTACATTTAATTCTATGCCCTTTCCACTGGCATTTAAGGATTCATAGAATTAGTAACTTGCTTTACATATCTAAGTAGAAGGAAGATAGAGGTACATTCTGATACACCAAAAGAATGTGTACTAGGAAAAATTCTCAATAAATCCTTCAAAAATACTCCATTTAAATGTAGGATCTGAACAAAATGTTCCCCAATATAAAATGGAGTTTGGATTTAATATTAACTATCATACAATTCACTGAAATTTATCTAAAAGGAAATAAAAGTCTTCAATTATTAACATCCTTAAAAAAAGTACAAAATATAAGCATTATTCCTTATATTGACACTTTTAAAAATAACTCAAAATTTATTAAACTGGTAACCCAAACAATTATAATATGATAAAACCCAGACACTTGACAAGTTTTTCTATATAAAATGTCAACTACCCTGTCATTCTCAGAGCCTTCTACAGCCCCACAGATTTCGGCCTCTTCAAAAAGTCCTTATCTTTTCTGGAGATTAAAAAAAGAGACTGAAAGGCTTTAGGTATAGAAGGAAAGATTCTCTCAGGTCTACTATGTAATTAATACTACACATGAACTACAAAGAAGAAAACAGGGTAGGGGGATGGGGATGGAAACAGGTGATGGGATTGTGGTAATGAGCACTGGGTGATGTATGTAAGTGTGGAATCACCCTATTGTACACCTGAAACTAATATAACACTGCATGTTAACTATACTACAATTTAAATAAAAATAAAATTTTTAAAAGGAAAAAAATGGTTAAAAAAATTCAGATTTTTCTGTGGACTCTCATTAAGTAATGCAACAAAATGTTAACAGTAATTATCTATAATGATATCGGTAATTAACATTTACTTCTTAGTGCACTACTTTTCCACTTACTTCTTATATATTTTCCAAACTTTCTACAATGAATTTAACATTTTAAGAGTTCACTACAAAAAGGGAACAAGGCTCCCTGGGTAAATGGCCGATTCCTAAAGCCAGAGCACGAGCACTCATGATAAGCCTAGAACATCTTTGGTAGGGTCAGAAAGTAGGAAAGGGCTCAAAACATAAAATAATGTGGGTATATCAAGAGGATATGGGAGCCGACTGAAAGATCTGCCAAGAGCCAAAGCTGTAGCAACTTGAACAACAAAATAAACAATGTAGTTCTGGAATATGACCCCAAGTATAAAATAAATACCCATAAGTCTACATGGACATAAATAAACGATTACATAAATCAGTAAGTAAATAAGTAAGAGAGAAGAGATAAATTTCACATTGTACAGAAAAGAGTTAACCTAGCAGGTCTGTTATCCTTTGAAATGTCTGCTTACAAGATTGGCTCTTAGCTACCATCTAAGAACTTCGATTTTAAGAGGGCCCCCACCATTCCCAGAACTAAAAAGCATGGCTCATTGTGTCTAAACTGTTGGCACATCTGCTAAACATCTGCTGTCACTCAGGGAGTCTAAAACTTGGGGATGTGCCAGGCAGGGGAGGCCTATGTGACCAGCCCCAATAAAAATTCTGGGCACTGGGTCACTAACGAATTTCTCTGATTGGTAACATGTCACCCAGAATGTCACAGCTCACTGCTGGGCAATCAGCTTCCTTTTCTATAATGCTACTGGAAGAAACTGCAAGCTGGCACCTGGTTTCCCCTGGATTTTGCCCCCTGTGCCTTTTTACTTGCTAATTTTGTGTAGTACCCTTAGGTTACAATAAATCATTGCTGAGAGTACAACTACATGCTGTGTCCTGTGAGTCCTTCGAGTAGATCGTTAAATCTGAGAATGGCCTCAAGGACCTCTGAGACATATCCAGAAGAATTCCAAATAATTAACGTAGATAATTCGCCCTCAAGAAAAAGGAGCCGTACTCTCAACCCTTAAAAGCGTGAGCTATCCTTGGTGGCTTCCTTCCAAAGGTACAACATAGATAGCAGGGAGAAAAGAGTAATTTTATTGTTAGAGAAATCTATCTCAGTGAGGAGATCAAGGTTAACACCATCTGTGATAAGAATACATGCTCTTGATATGATTATGATGAAAATGGCACTTTACCTCTGTGTTCTTCCTACTAAAAAGCCATCACCTCAGTCTAACTATGAAAAAAAAAAAATTACACAGACCTAAACTGAAGAGTGTAAAAATTACCAGACCAATACTCCTTAGCATTCTCAAGGTAATTAAAAATAAGAAAAGCCTAATAAACTATAATAGTTTAAGAGCCAGGGCATTCTGTAGATACTTCAGAAATGTAACGGGCTAAAGACTACTTTAAACTCTCCTTAACATGGCTTCAAAGGATCCAACAGGCCTACAACTACTGCCTTCCAGAACAAATAACACTCTTCAAAAGAATATAACAAAATCTAGCTCTCAACAACGTCACATTTACAATGTCCAGCATCCAATAAAAAATTGTATTTAAAAACTTCAAAATCACTATTAAATTATCTGTCAAGATGTAGGAGAATATGACCCATAAAATCGGTCAACAGAGATCTCAAAATGATGGAATTAGCATATGTGCTCTTTAAGAAGCTATTATAAATAGGCTCAAGGACTTAAAGGAAAAAAATAAACACAATGAAGAGAAAATAGAAGATATAAGAAGCAGACTCAAATAGAACTTTGAAAGATAAAAAAATACCCTCTATCCTTAACAATAAATTCACTAGATGGGACCAACAAAAGATTAGATTTGGGGGAAGAAAAAAAAAATCAGTAAACTCGGAGAAACAGAAATAGTAGCTCCAAAGAGAAGTGCAGGTGACAAAACAATAAAAAAAAGAAGTGACCTTTGGAGCAACAACAAACAGTCCAATGTATGTGTAATTGGAATCTGAGAGGTATGAACAGAAAATACTCTTTGAAGAAATAATAAAAACTTTCCAAAATCGAGGAAGACTATAAACCCACAAATCCAAAACTGTCATCAAACCTCAAGCAAGAATACATATACAAAGACAAAAACAAAGAACGACAACAACAAAAAAAACCATGCAAAGGCACACCATAATCAAACTGCCAATAACCAATGACAAAGAGAAAATCTTAATAGTCAAAGAAAAAAAGTTACACACAGAGGAAAAAGATAAAAATCAACACAGATGTTTCATGTAAACTAAACAAGGCGCTACCCTGGACACTGAGTCTCTAATGAGTTTCTCTGGTTGGTAACATTTCACCCATGATATCGCTGAAAAGCTTACAGCATAAAACTGATGACCTATAATTCTATATCCAGTGAAAATATCTTGCAAAGATATAAGCAAAACTTTTCTGAGACAGAAAAAAAGCTGAAAGAATCTGTCATGAACAGATCTGCATACAAAAAATGTTAAAGTTCTTCAGGTGGATACAAGATCATATGAAATGAAAACTTGAATTCACACAATTGATGAAGAATGTCAGAAATGGTACATCTGCAGGTAGAGAGATCCTTTATTTCTCATTTTAAATTTCTTGAAGTTAACTGACTCCTTAAAGCAGAAGTGGTTAATATACTGTCAGGTTTATACCATTTGTAAAAATAAAAAATCTGACTACAACAGTACAAAGGATAGAGGAGAGAAACAGAAGTGTAAGATTTTAGGATCTTACATTATATATTAAATGATATTATTTGAAAGTAGATTGTGATAAGCCAAAATCATTTTGTAAACTCTGGAGCAACTAGCTTTAAAAAAAAAAAAAAGAGAGTTTTTAAAAAAGCCAATAGTAGAATTACAATACTAAAAAATATACAATTAATCCAAAAGAAGACAACAAAAAGAGGAGAAAAAACAGATGGGACAAACAGAAAATAGGAACAGAATACATTTAAGCCCAACCATGTCACTCACTATATTAAATATAAGGTGTCTAAACACTGGAAGCACCATGCCAAGGGCTAAATGATAATTTAGTTTATAAAAGAGATCTTTGTGCCCTTGGGAAGGCTAAGATTCAATGGTACAGATAAGGGGTTTGGGGGTGGGGGAAGAAGTCCCCACATACAAACATGCAAATATAAAATTACACAAATTTTGATTAAGGGCTGTGAAGGCAATAAAGTGGGTCTCCTGACATAAAAAGCTGGACAAAGTCCTACTGAGTTAGTGTAATAATCAGGGATGGCCACTCTGAGGGGACAAGAGCAAATCTCCAATCTGTTCAGCAGTGTATCTCCTCAAGAATGAATCTTTATGCTTAAACACACAAAAAAAGAAAAACAGATTAAAATCAGAGTACAGGGCACCTTGGTGGCTCAGTAGGTTAAGTGTCTGCCTTCAGCTCAGGTCATGATCCCAGGGTCCTGAGATCGAACCCCACATCCGGCTCCCTGCTTACAGGGAGAGTCTGCTCCTCCATCTGGCCCTCCCCCTACTCATGCTCTCTCTCTCTCTCTCTCTCTCAAATAAATAAAATCTTTAAAAAGAAAAATCAAAGTAACTCTGGCTGACCAAGGATTAGGGTACCAGCGTCATACCCACTTTTTTTCTTTGACTTACCTAAGAAGACTTGCAAAGAACCCCTGAAATATCCAGAGGGCTCCAAGAAATACTGAAATCATCAGTTGGATACTGGAGAAGAGTTCTGAGCAGGAACAAGGGGAGACAGACCAGTTGGGGGTTAGGTGGGGAATGGACTTCAGGGGAACACAGTGGAGGTTCCCCTGAAGTCTCCTGAATGTAAGTTGTTGAGGGGAAAGAAAAAGACTAAAAAAATACATAGTATATTTACAGTAATTAGGAAAAAAGCAATAAAGATGGGAAAAAGAGAGATTCCAATTTTTCCTACTAGATACTTCTTGATGTATTTGGTGACCGATAGGATAGGGAAAAAAATAAAGCCGAAAGACTCAAGAGTGAACCTTAGGTTTAGGTGAATATGTGGATTGTGCATGGAACAAGGAACAATCAGATGTAGGTCACATCAAGAGTTTGTGCTAATCTAAAGTATAAAAGAGATGTCAGGTCTATAGATAAGAAGAGGCTACAAAGACAGAAGTAGACAGACCCCACAACCTCTCTTGCCCGTCTTCTCTGCTGATGAGGGGGAAAAAAACGAATTCATTATTTTCAAGTACTTCTTAGCCAACAATAACCAGAAATTAATGGATTCAGCTGAAATGAAGAGAAAGAAAATCAAACAAAAACAAAAACAAAAAAAAGAGAGAGCGACAATAATTCAAATACAGCACTATGAAAGAACCAACAAAATAAACAAGTCAGTAATGAAGGGAATCTGCTCCTGAAACGGACCAGAATTCCATCTGGGTTTCTGGGTAGTAAGGTTTCAGGTTGCATCCACATTAACTGCTTATTTTAGAAATGTAAATCAAGTTTCTGAATTAATAGTTATAGCTATAAAAAGATTTCTAATAAAGATAAGTTTTACAGAAATGTCACAGACTGGGCCAACGCATCAATATATTCACAAATTAGCAGCATAATATCTGTGAAGAAGCACATTTAACTACACTCTAATTTTGGGAGTGGTTACCTATGCAGCAATTATATTACTTGTGTATGCCGTAAGGTACAATTACTGTTACCTTTCCGACACGGGGTATTTATTAATAGACCAACTTGTTCCTAGCTTTTGGTTTAAGTTATTTTTATATATTTCACATATTTAAAAAAAAAAATTGCTTCCTCTGCTTAAAATGAAACAGTCCCGACCCCGTAATCATACTTTCTTCCTTGCCTTCACGAACTGTACCAATTTGCTATTATTTGGCTCAGGGCTAAGATATTACTATTTCTTGAATGAAAAAAATGTTTATGAATAGATTTAAAATTAATTCTTGAGATTGTTATCTGGACATCAGAAATTATTTTCAACTGCCTGAAAAAATCTTGAAGATACTATTAACAAAAACCCAGATTTAAAATTTTCTAGGGATGCCTGTCTGGCTCAGTTGGAAGACTGTGCGACCCTTAATCTCCAGGTCTTGAGTTACAGCCCCGCATTGGGTAGAGAGATCGCTAGAAATAAATAAAACTTTAAAAAATAATTAAAAAATAAAAATAAAATTTTCCATTCAAAAGGCTACTTGTTATGATTTGTATTTTTATTACAATACACGTAACATATATTCACTACCTCCCAAAAAACTAGAATTGTTAGTACTAAGATACTGTCACTATCATCAATATATATTATTCAGATGTATTCGGAAGAAAAGGGTATTATATGCATTATAATCGGTCAATCCTACTGGCAAAGGATAATAAAATTCTGTAAGCTATGAACAGGGTGAACACAAAATGACCAAAGCCCGACTTTTTTGAGTACAAAAGTAGGCCCTATTAATGACAGGCCAGACTAAAGCACAACCGGCCAGGGTCTACGGAGACCTGCGGTCACTGTATCCACGAGGCACCCATTACCAAGTAAAGGCTCACGGTTTCCTGCCAACACCAGCCCTTCTGGATTTTTCCCCCACACTGCCAGTAGCATGTAAGTTTTCAATCAACTACAAGTTTCTATAATTAAAGCCATCTTTGACATCATCCTTCATTTCACAACAAAGGGGTGAGTCAGCAAGGCTGCCATCAAGTAGAAAGTTCGAAACCAGAAGAGGAAAGAAGGTGTCAATAAACTGCCCAGGGAACCAAATGGACAGACAAAACCACACTTAGCAAGCAAATACCAACAGGGGTAGGAAGATGAAGAGGCTGTCCAGTAGAATTCAATAGGCAATCCCAAAACACAGAAAAATATTTATGCATGGGTCGCCTTAACATAAACTACATGAAAAGGAATTTGTTAGAACCTGCCTTCATAATCGTAATATTCATTAAAGCCTGACTCTAAACCCAGTAAATCAGAACCCACATTTTTATAAGTTCCCTAGGTCATTCTCAAGCACATTAAAGTTTAAGAAGAGCTACTTTAAAATATACTAATATTTTTATTTTAAAATACACTATTATCTTGTTTATGCCATTAGCACACAACTAGACTGGAAAGGGGCGCTTGGGTGGATCAGTTGGTTAAGCATCTGACTCTTGATCTAAGCTCAGGTCTTGATCTCAGGGTTGTGAGTTCAAGCCCCGTATTGGGCTGCATGCTGTGTGGAGCCTACTTAAAAAAATAATAACAATAAATAGAGATTAGGAAAATTCAGAGGCCTAAAAAATAAATTTTCTATATTCCTTACAAAGAACTTTTCAGAATTTTTTGTTTTTTTTTAAGCTTCTTTATCAAGTAGACTAGAAGTATATACTTGCTTATACTTCTCGAGAATAAGATATCATCACACAGCTTACCTAGTCTTAAACAAATCATTCTTTAAAAACAGAAAAAGCTATCTAAAATCTTAGAAAAATAATTTAGAATTTAGTTAAGGTGACTATAATTTACATCTGTAATAATTAACTTTGGATTATTTATCCTTAACAATTTATTTTTTTAAATTTTTAAAAAAGATTTTATTTATTTATTTGGCAGAGAGGAGAGAGATCACAAGCAGGCAGAGGGGCAGGCAGAGAGAGAGAGGGGGAAGCAGTCTCCCTGGTGAGCAGAGAGCCCGATGCGGGGCTCAATCCCAGGACCCTGAGATCACGACCTGAGCCAAAGGCAGAGGCTTTAACCCCCTGAGCCACTCAGGCGCCCCTATCTTTAACAATTTAAATGAATAAATCAAATGATGGAATGTTCACTTTGCAGATATAAAATTTAGAAAAATGTAACTCTAAGCCACAAGACTGGCCCTCATCTTAACCGCCATCTTTCTAAAAAGAATCACCTAAGATTATCTACTTACCTTTATAGCTACTTTAAATAAAAAAATGAGTAAACTTCATAAATTTGATGATTAAAACAAAGTTTTGGCTATTCATATACGTGGTTGGATAGAGTGAGAGAGATGGGTGGAAGGTAGAGTTAGAGCATCATGGACAGTGAGTTCCAATGTGGAAAAACTATAAGCCAAACGATTAATAAAATTGCCCATTCCAGAATTCAGCAGGGCACTAAGGGCATAAAAGAAACGTACTAAAGCCAACAATTATTATCCTTAAAGAATAAACCATCTGGCCTTCCACAAACAGTCGGTGAGTCACAGATTTTTTTTCTAACTGGAGAGACTTTAAAGATCACATAACATAATCCATTAAATTTTAGATGAGACAACTGAAGCCTAGGGAGCACGAGCAATGTAGCTGGATCCTGAACTGAATCAACAAATATTTGCTGAACACCTACTAAGGATAAAACACTGTTCAGGGGGCTGTAGAAAATACAAATAAGTATAAGGACAGATCTATTCTCCAAATGGATCCCTTCCGTTTTCTGCTTCCCAGGTTAGTTACTCGCATGGGGCCCTCTGATGTTCGCAAGATTCCTTTCCATATTCTAGTTTAGGGGTTTGAACACTTTGGCCCACAGGCCAGATCTGGTTCATTGCCCGTTTTTTGTAAATAGAATTTTACTGGAACACAGCCCCACCCATCATTTGCATATCATCTGGGCCCCTTCGCTCCAGGAAGTCAAAAAGGTTTGCTGACCTAAGTTCTAGATCACTGCCTGTGTGATTTGAGGATTACGTTTGGGGTTTCTGGTTTGTTTGTTTTCATTCTGAAACTACTGGAAGGTTAGTTCTGCCTCAACAGCCACGCCCTACTGAGCAATGTACTAGCCGGTTCTGAAGGAAGAGCCAGGGGGCTAATGATGGTAACTGACAGCAACTCTCGGGAACAAGTAAAAACTTGCTCTGGGACACAGAGGACAAGAACCAAAGGAGAGAGGACTCTAAAACCCAACCAACATTTACTAACTGCTCCCTGAGTACCTGCCACCGGGCTACGCGCCGGGGGCTCCCCACAGAAGTGAGATCAACTCCGTTCACAAAAAACTCACCATCTGGTGAAAAGGAACAACGCTTTTACATTAAATGAAATAACAGAAGCTTGTGGATAAGAAGTTCGAGTCCTGACACGAAGAATCACTCACTGAGGCTGAGGGGGAGGGAAAAGACTCAAACCCAAGGAGAAGGACGCTGAGACCTCAGCGGCCCCCCGCAGAGCTGGAGGTCCCGGGTTAGGGTTAGGGTTAGGGTTAGGACTGGAGGCTGAGTCCTTTGTCTCAATCCAAAGGCTCCTGCCTGTATGTGGGTGGAGTTAACCCTTGGCCTGCACACTGCTTCCTGAACTCCTTTTATAGCACACTTTTTGTTTAACTTTTCCCGTATATTCCTTTAGTTACATTTTAAACTTACACTCAGCTTTAGTCATCTGTACCTATTTTTACCACGCTTGTTTTTAACCTCATCTTCACTGTTTCCTTAATGTCTTCTGATATAGATTATTTATCATCTTATTCACCTTTCTATGCCTTTATTGTTTCAGTATATTTTGCCTAATATTTATTTAGTTCTAGATTTCTTTCTTGTCTTTTTTTTTTTAAGATTTTATTTATCTACTTGACAGACAGCACAAGCAGGGGGAGCTATAGAGGGAGAGACAGGCTCCCCGCTGAGCAGAGAGCCAGATAGAAGACTAGATCCTATGACTCTGGGATCCTGACCTGAGCTAAAGGCAGACGCCCAACCAACTGAGCCACCCAGGTGCAGGCGCCCCTATTTAGTTGGATATTTTTCTTATCTACTTTGTTTCAACAATTTTATCCTACATATAATACCTTCAATTGAGAGGAGGAATTGTAATATTTTAACAACTACTATCACCGAGCCAGTACACATTGGATCAGTATCAGTTCTGTGATTAGGAAATAGCCCAGTAAGTGGGGAGAGAGGGGAGGCTATTCCAGGCCCCTTAAAAAGTGAGACAGATGAATCTTTCCTTCAATTAAGTTTCTTGCGAGTCCTTTCTAAAAGCCAAGCAAGTAAAACTCTGACCCTAACTCAAGCCATACTTTACTGTGCCAACTTAAAAAAAATAAACATCCATGTAACCTGTGGAGATGGTCTAAAATGATCTTTCTTATGATGTGTAAGGCTAACTTTCAAAACCATCAAGAGAGGGGCACCTAGGTCGTTCACTCGGTTAAGCATCTGCCTTTGGCTCAGGTCATGATCCCAAGGTCCTGGGATCAAGTCCTGCGTCAGGCTCCCTGCTCAGCGGGGGGCCTGCTTCTCCCTCTGCCTCTGCTGCTCCCTGTTTGTGCGCGCGCTCTCTCTGACAAGTAAGTTAATGAAAAATAAATAACTACATAATTAAAAAAAAAAAAAACCCAACCACAAGGAAGTACAAGCTCATGTTGCTGCACTAACTTCCAGAAACCTCTGTACCGGCACCATGCAATCATTCAGCAGTGGCTACCCAGAGCAGCACACACTGTGGACAGAGAAGGAAGCACAGGAAAAACTGCTGCAGCTCCAGCTCCTATGAACTGTCATGTCGCCATAAATCACAGGCCACAGCTTTTGGAATTAGGCACGATAAAAGGACTAGATCCAAATTCCTAGAGTATTTCCTAGGATGCAGTGATCCAAGGATAAATGCTAGTTAGACATGATTCATCTACCTCCAAGTCAAAACCCCAAAAGTTTTTGTAAATAACGAGAGCCCCCGTGTATTAAACCATGTGTCGATCCTGCTGCCATTTTTTTATAATCTCAAAAACAATGCTACAAAAGAAGCTATCATTCAAACTGCGAGGGGAGGTTAACTGGCCAAGAGAGACGAAGTAACCCGTTCAAGGACGGGCAGCCAGTCACCATGCAAGCTCAGCTCCATCTGGATCCAAGCCCACTCCGCTCCTTTCACGGTACTCCACTGCCCCTTTCCTACCGCTGCTGCGGGGTCTTCCCGAAAGCTCTACCATGAGAATTCTCACAGAGGCAGAGAAGGCGCGAACAGAACATCCAATAAGGCTTCTGTGTCCTCCGACGATCACAGCCTGAGAAGTGCTCCCAAGGCTCTCTTAAGTCAGGGGTGCTGCTTGATTCGTGACACTGTGAAAGCCCCAACACTTCCAAATCCCACTTGTAATAAGCAAGAAAAATTCCTGAGCTCCTTCACATATTTGCACAAAGGTATCATTTGGGTCAAGCCAGAAATTCCAGAGCGGACGGATTATTATTTGGAGCTCAGGTTCTTCCCAGGCATCGCCTTGGCCACCATCCTTTTTATCACATTTGTATCACATTTGAATTCCAAATGATTTTCCCATCTCGTTAGGTCTGTTCTGTCTACAAGCAGAAGTGCCATAAGAAAACCTCATCTCCATGTTCTCCCAGGAGCTCCTCTAACTCCCTATTAACGGTCCACTCTCTGAGAAGGACTTCAGTCGCTCTTTGCCCATCTCATTCCCTTCTAAAAAGGGACTGGCCTGCCATGCTATTCCTCTGGCCACTATAGGGCGGATCAGACAAAAACAAGCTATTCCGGAGATACAAAATCTGACCACTGAGATAACAGTTCTGCGAAAACAAAACTGGAAAGATCACTTATTAAGGAAATCCAGTTAATAACAGCACTCCCTTTTCTTTACTAGTCAAATATAGATAGCAGCCTTCTAAACTCAACCAAGAGGGGCGTCTGGGTGGCTCAGTCAGTTAAGCGTCTGCCTTCGGCTCAGGTCATGATCCCAAGGTCCTGGGATCGAGCCCTGCGTCAGGCTCCCAGGAGCCTGCTTCTCGCTCTGCCTCCCGCTCCCCAACCCCCGACCCTGGCTTGTGCTCTCCCTGACAAATACATGCATAAAATCTTAAAATAAATAAATAAAACTCAACCAAGAGGCATTTGGAATTTCATACTAAGTGCTACATTCTGCTTTGTCCCTGCCAGTGAGCTGTGCCGAATACCTCAAGAGAGGTATACCAGTATACTATTTAAAAGTTTATTATCCCATGGAGTCATTAACACTTTGTAATGAAATGGAATGGCATCCCAATGCATGCCTCTTAATTGTTTTTGTAAAAGTCACGTGAAACAGCTATTCACTTCATCAGCTTATGTAACCAGAGTGTTATAAAAAAAATTATCAACTGCTCATTAAAGTGAAACACAGGGTCTCAAGGAGTAATGCTTTATATTGAAATTAAAGTGTTCTCCTATTAAAATATAGCTCTTAATTAAAATGAAATCACCGAAGGGAAAAAAAAAGGATATGCACTTTAGTGGCACAATTAAACACGACAGATGCCCAAACTCTTTAAAAAAATATTCTATACATAAAGATTTGAAAACCTCAAACACCGCAGCGAGATGGGGTACAAGGAACAAATGAATGACTTTCAAGCAAGGGCTACCACTTAGGATTCGCTTAAGCCTCTCTGAAGTTTTAAAACTTCGTACAACAACCTATCTCACAAGATTTGCAGGAGGACTTAAGAGAACATTTGCTCATTCAACCAGTCATTTATTGAGCAACTATTACGTTCCAAGTCCTGGAACACATCAGTAGGCAGAGTTAATGTTCAACTTACTTTCTATTGGGGGTATGCACTAACTAGGTAAACAAAATTAAGTTATTGGTAAAACAAAACAAGAAAACAGTGCCCAGAATACAGAAGGTACTTAAAAGTTGTTTCCATCCTTAATGTTGATATGTATTCAGTTCTGTTCAATCATTTCTGTTTCTGGTGAATTATAAAATCCATCTTGTAACATATTTATACTCACTTATTCTTGACTCCAAACAGAATGAACAACAAAATTAAAGTTGATTCCATCAGAATAAAAATAACCCAGTCTTGGAGATGGAAGGACTTTGCAGCTGTCACAACAGAAGCTTGTGGAAACACCCTGCCTGATTCTTAGGATCTGACTTGTGACTGTGCCTAATAGTCACTGTTCTTCAGTGGTTGGACACCGTTGGGGTATATTCTGAATCAGTGAAGGGCATTTTCTCCCCACCAACTTTCATGCCTGAAGACAGATATCACTTATGCCAATTCTACCAATATTTATCAGTGGAATCAGTCTTTGATCACATGATTAGGGCTCTACACCAAAAACATATGGAGAGTTAAGCATGTTATGAATAAGATTACATACCATGAACACCTTGATTCCCTTTTTTTTTTCATTAAGGAAGTTGGGACAGAAAC
>CM052800.1:35319146-35383053 GCA_028533885.1 Nasua narica | reverse complement strand
TAAATGATAGGCTTATTTTATCAGAAAGCAAACAGACTAACTAGAGCAGGAGGCTATCTGACTCAAACTGCCTACAAAGCTATAATTCATGACTTTTGTTCATACCCATTAAGAAAAAATCTTCAAATATTTAACTATAAGGAAATAGTTCCTGTAAGTAAGAATTTCAAGACAGGTATAAAAAAAACCATGCCAGTCACTGTCATTAATATTTGAAATATTTGAAATTCTTCACTTTCCTTACAATTCCCTGTCCACCTTTTCTAAGCATGCTGTAGACAGAACCTGAATACCACAAATCAATTCATACGAATGTATAGATCACAAGCCATTTAATTCAATGTTATAAAATGAAAGTCTAAACTACAATTTGATCTCAACATGAAAATAAATTTCTCCACTTTTAAAATTTTCAACTAAAATAAAGCCTGAGTAAATGGAAAGTTACTAACTTCCATTTCTAGCCAAGATGGTATAATTTATAAAATCATTTATAAAACCATCAGTTTTAATCTATTATCATTAGTACATGTACTTCAATTTCTTTTTCTAGAAGTGGTTTGAATTACTGCATATCCAATCCCAGATTGTCATTGATGCTTTCCCCTTGTATGAAAATATGGTTTTGCCAGGTACCTAACTGGGATTAGGTTGTATTTTTAAGGTAATTAAAAGGAGCAGGTTGTAGGAAGAAAGACCCTTGACTGTGGTCCATTAATACTGTGTTGCCTGGTTCTTCTTTTTTCCATGTTTGCTTTGTTTGCTAAGGCAGCCCTAACAAAGTACCCCAAGCTAGATGCTTAAATAACAATGATTAACTCACAGTTAGGTGGCTGGGTGTTCAAAGCCAGGGTGTTGGCAGGTTGATTCCCCCTGAGGCCTGAGGAGGAATCTATTCCATGCCCCTCACCGAATTTCTCATGTCTTTGACCTTCCCTGGCTTAGAGAACCATCACTTGAGCTCTGCCTTCATTTTTACATGGCATTCTTTGTTCAAATTCTTTTTTTTCTTTTAAGGACAGCTGTCATGTTGGATTAGGGTCCCCCAGCCCCAATAGGACTTCATCCTAAGATGAAGTAAGCTAATTACACCTGCAATTTCCGAATAGGGTCATACATCATGAGGTACACAGAGTTGGAACTTGCACATCCGAATTTGGGTTGCGGGAGAGGTGATAGTTCAACCCGTAGCACCCACTCTGCACATAGAACTCCTTCTGTCTGGAACCTTCTTGCCTTTTTAATAACCTTCCTCCTTTGCCTGGGTGGACTCTGCTTACTCATTCATTACATGTATGAATGTGCTTTCTTTGTATCAGAGCCTCTTCTGTGCAAAGGGAATGCAGGAATGATCAAGGTAGGAAAGACTCCCTGTTCTTAGCTACTTTTAGTGCAGACAACAGATAATCATCTAGTAGGTAAAATATATATTATGTAGATGGTGATAAGTACTATGGAGAAATGTCAAGTAGGGTCAGGGAGAAGAATTGCTGAAGAAGAATTTCTAAAATTGAAATTTTAGATAAAGCGATTAGGTGAGACCTCCACCTCCAAAGAAGGGCGTGTGCTGTGTCTGATGGAAGAGCTTCTTGGGCGGAAGAAACCCGCACAGACACCCCGAAGCGAGACCATGCATGATATGTTCTAGAAACAGCCGGAAGCTAGCTGATGTGGCCAGATCCCAGTGCAGGACGGCAGAGTAGTGGAGGACAAGGCCAGAGGGAAACTACTGCATTGTTTCAGACAAGAGGAGCTGGATTCAGCTGAGGTGTTAACTTCCTCGTGGAGCTTTTCTCTAGAGGCCCCTTCTGCGAGCCCAGCCCGGAGCACAGAGATTTTCCTCTTGCAACATCTGTTTGATGTAGCGCATGCTCATTGCCTGTTCCCTTCTGTGAGTTCTCAGAGCAGGGACCAAATTTATCTTCTTTACTGAACAGTTGGTCATTGGACAGTTTATAGGACTTCAGTGAGCTAGTCGTGAATTATTAACCGATTTCAAACCGTACAGAAATTTCTTGTAATTACTGGATAGTTTAACCTAGCGTTTGTAACCATTTTCTTTCTTTTTCTATTATCTCTTGATGTAGGCTGTTAAAAATGAAGTGAATGTTCCCTGTTTGAAAAATTTTGTGGAGATGCTTTATCAGACTACTTTTGAACTGAGCTCCAGAAAGAAGCATTCATTGGTATTGAAAAGCGTTTCAACTCTTTACGTATTTCATTAGGAGTTAGAATAATTGATTCATGAATTCAGGAGAGATTTAAAAGAATTTTAAAAACTGAAATTATAAAATATCCAAAATGCAGCATAAGGGCAAGTTTTATATATTTTTCCTGCCCTTTCTTTTTAAGACTTTCTATTCCTAACTGGACTAGCTCTACATTTGATAGGTTATTCAGACTTCATTCTAGGTATTTACCTGTCTTTACAGGTGCTTTAAATTATGTATTATACGATGTGGAAAGTTGAATATACTATTAATCCATAAATTCCCTTGTTTTACGTTATAATAAATTTCACTCAGAGGTATTATTTAGGAACCATTGTCTGATTACATCATTTCTATTCAAAGATTTAAAGCTTTTTTTTCCCACTTAACCACCCACTTCATTATAACATTAAAGGAGTTTCCATAAATTTTTATGCAGCGAATTAGACAGATACTTGACCGCTTAAGATAGAGATCTAATAACGAATAAACGGGGATTGCACCAGGCTTTGAACTAAGTGCTTTGCATTCTTTGTTTTACTTTAAGCCTCACACCCCTGTAGGAGACATGTAATTATTACTCTGAGCTCCACATGTTAGGAAAGTGAGCCTCGGAGCACATAATGTATCTGCCCTGAAGTCACGCACCTGGCAAACAGCTGAAATTTTAATGCCAGTCTGTCCTTGATCCCAGGGCCTGCATTCCTAACCACTGTACTTCTTAAAGGAGCGATGGGTCTGTGGAAAAATAAAAGCATGAGAGGAGATATAGATTAAGGAGTTGTTCTTATAGAAAATTTGCCCTTTATCATGTTTTGTTAGATGACCCTATGAGATCGTACCGCTTTTATGACAAACGGGAATCTTGCCTGAAAAAACGTACTTCTTTTTGTTGATGAGAATAAATATAATTAACAGATCCAGTGCTTTTTCATGAAAAATGTTAATCCCCTTTTCCCTGTTTCCTACAGGCTCTATATCCACTAATTACCTGCCTTTTATGTGTCAGTCAGAAACAGTTTTTTTTAAATAACTGGCATATTTTCCTACAGAACTGTTTGTCACATTTAAAGGTAAGATGTAGTCACGTTTCTGACCTGTAAATATTCTGACTGTAGTATATTCATATATATATATCAATATGTAATAAAACTTTCATTATTATTGGTACATTTGAATAGTAATACTTTATCGTATTGCTTTTCTTATACATCATTCTTTCTGTGGGGAAGGAATCCTGTAGCAACATGAATAAACTTGTGATTGAAAATTTAGTTTGACTTAATGCAAAATCGTACATTTTTAACAGCTATTGTTTATATTATCTTAGATCTAGCAATATTTGTTAATAAATAAATTCCTTTAGAATTACAAAGTAGTAATCTTACAGAACCTTCCAGATACTTATTTTGTGTTTCATTTTGTGAAAATTAAGTAATGTTGTCCCCAGTCTGAAAAGGAAACAAGCCTTGATATTAAATGTCACTAAAAGCACATTTAATGTAAGTATGCCCGGCCAAATCTAAAAGCCTGGTATTGGATCCACATGGGTACAAAAGCTCCTGTAACGATTCTGCCTTGAACCAAGAGATAGTTGTTACTAACACTATTTGGCACATCTGTGTCCAGTCTCTCTCAGTGTTGTCAACAAAACTGTGTGATAGTAGGATCTTTATCTTCCAGGATACTCTGCTGACAAGATCTAACAGGATCTTCTTTTCTTCTATGGATAGGAGCTCGGTTCATGTGTGACATAGAACATGACATTGTTCCTCACCTGAATGTCATGTAAATGCTGGATTTGAACACTATTTTGATGCATAGATAGATATGATTATTTGTTTACAAGCTATAGAAACATGATAGATATGACATCTCATTTCCTGTTATTCCTCTAAGTTAGGGATAACATTGAAAACCTTTGTACTTTGAAGACAATGCAAGCAAGCACAGATAGATTAAATGACTTTTCTCTGACCTTATAGGTCATTGGGTTATTTGAGAAATAGGACTGGCTCTTCTTTCCCACTTTGAGAATGGTCCACTGAACCACATTATCCTATATATATTTCCTATGACATTGTATATCATTTTCAAAAGTGCCTTGATTACTTAAAGACGTATACAGAAAGTATGTCTTTGAAAAACATTTTTGGTTATTTTTCTCCTAGCTATACATCGGTATTTCTCATGCTTGGATGAGACTTCATATCCTCTCTTTTTTCTTTATGGAGATTCTCAGGACCAAATCAAGCTTATTAAATTTTTTATATCCTGCAACCAGAAAATAGGTTTTATTTAATTAATTGCATTAAACTGTTTTCTGTCCTCATTTTGAAAAATTCATACAGCTATAGGTACTGAAAGGGAATTGACCATTTTCTGGGTGGTATGATTTTCCATACTTTTAATAAAATATTTTAAGACATGCATTTAAGTGTTTTCTGAAAGGTTGCTTTGTTTCATGACAATTCATACTTTTCTGTTGCTTGTTGAAATTTTTTTATATATATACGTTTCCACCTAACATATTTGCAATTCTTTCGCAGTACCTTAACTTTTATTTTTTGTCTTAAGGCTTTCATTTAAAATGCCGTTTTCTTTGAACCCTTACCTCCTGTTAAATATTTCTGGCGTATTGTCCATTTTCATTAATGGCAATGTCCATATGCCAGGCTAAAGGAGATAAGAGCCACCTTAGCATGAGTATTTGATAGTTGTCTTGGCCATTAACCCTTAACTTACATTGAGGCTCTATTCAGCAGAAATTTTCTGAATCAGCTCCTGTTTATTAGGTTTTAAATACTGTGGCTACACTGCTGTTGAGGTAAGGCATTTTGTAGGCAGTTAGATGAAAACCTACACTAGTTAACTGTTGTAGCGGATATAATTTATTTGTTTTATATATAGGGAAAACTGGTTCAAGATAAAGGCCTGCAGTGATTTGTTTTGAGATTCAAGTAGCCTCTTGATTTAAAAAAAAAAATCTGTAACACTTTTTCATTTATTAGGCTAATGACTTCTTAAAGCTTGTTTTTATTAATATTTACCATATGCTAGATGCTCTAAATATAGTATCTCTTAATTCTTACTGTAACTGAAGCTGAAAGGAGATAAGTAAACCATGCCAAAAAGTGATAGAGATAGGCTCTGCATCTAGATCCATTCAGTTCCATAACTTTTGCCTTTTGAGGTCCACCTGTTACCTTTTAATGGACTCTAAGGAATTTTGCTATACTGAATATTTTCAGAAAATACTTGCTTATAATTTTAGGATATTAAAAAGCATTATTATCTAGAGCCATGAAAATAAATAGGAGATATTTTCAAAACACTTTAATATTGTCCACATTTTTTTTTAAATGATCCTACTTGTTTTTGAAGTTGGTGACCTTGAGAAATGGGCTTTAGGCCTGTAGGCCCATAACCAGCATGAGAAAGCATCCATTTATATTCACAGAAAATGCTAAATCTGTTATTTGTGTCCTAAACAGAATTTGGTAGTTTCCTCTTTCCCTATCTTTATATCCATTAAGATGTGAAAAAGGATTGCCAAGTTTCTGAAAAATAATTGGAGAGGGATTGTGTGGGGGGGAATGATAAGAGTAGATTTCCTATAGAAATAATTTGAAGATTTTTTTTCCTACAGTGCATGCTATTTTCTTTTAAAAATTTACACTTGCTCAGACTCAAAAGCAGTGGTCTGAGAGGAAAATTTAAGATAGTTAACAACTTGACTATTTTCTCTTAGTTTGAGTGCTGTAGATGTATCCCATGATCCCCAAATTGTAGGATTTTTTTTTTCCTTGGTATTTCTGGCCACTGTCTTGGAACTTTCAGATTTCTTCTAAATAGAGACCTTGGTGAAGAGCTGTCTTGTTTTGTGCTTATTTTCATCTAACATGCATGTGCTGCATCTCATGTTTATGTTTGCTGTCTCACGTTGCTTTATTTAGATGCCATCTAACAACAGTATCAGAAAACAAATAGAAACACTCCAGGTGAGTTGTGTTGACGGTACAAAGTAAAATACTGCTTTATCTCCTTTAAGTGTGGCTTTTTTTTTCCCCCTTTACCCATTGTTTGCATCGCATGTCTGATGTATTTAGCCCAACCTGCTTCTCCTTCTATCAAAGACTATCACACAGCAGGGCACTCTGCAGGGTTCATATTAATGTGGCCCCAAGAAGATGAACTTATGGGCTAGAAGGGATCCTGAATGTTGATTCTTAACCCACATCCTTGATTTTAAAATCGTCTGTTTAATTTATTGTCTAACATTAATTACATTGTTATAAATGAAACTTTAAGAAACCTCTTCCAGTGAAATTAAAGCGATAGTAGCTTAGATTGTGACTGTGATTTTTGATGCATGACTTTCATCCTATTGGTTTGGGATTTAAACAAAATATTTTGGTCTCGGTTCCCAATAGAAAAAAAAGGGAAAGAAACATTTAAAATGATTGCCAAACATACTGGACATATCAGAACTTTATTGGATTTTAATTTATATAACAATCTGATTATTCATTTTATACCAAAATTGTGACTAAGGAATTATATATATCTTTGTTTAAGGCTCAGATCAATTTAGGATGTTTTTATTATTCAGACATGTATAGCAGCATTTTAGTGACTGAATAAGTGATCATTGCTTGATCATTTTTCATTTGGTTTTGGCTTTGTTCAGTATAGAGTAACTCTGTTTTGTAAACATAGTAGTCCATCTTAGAAAGTTTGAAAGTCAAGTGTTTTTCATTCTGGATACCTCAACTTTTAATATGAGATAACCCAAAAACTTTATTAGCCATTCACATAAGAACATTTTTTTATGTGGAATTGGACTTAAATATTTTTACTGTATTTTGAAAATATAATTTAATAATGTGAAAATACTACTTGGAGTGGACATAATTTGATATCTTGAATTTAAATGATAGATAAGAAAGTACTACAAAAAACTTGGCTGTAACTAGTAACATAGGTATATTCCTTGATACTTCATATGTTACTTTAGTTACATTAGAAACAAATTAGTAACTACTGGGAAGTGTACTTGAAATTTGGACTCATGGATTTAGCAATGGCAGGAGATTGATGTTGAGACACTGACCAACAGAATAATTGATACTCCATTCTTTTTTTTTTTTTTAAGTGGTAGGAAGGGTCAGGGGGAGAGGGAGAGAGAGAGAGTCCTTAGCAGGCTCCACACCCAGGGTGGAGCCCTATCTGGGGCTTGATCTCAGGACCCAGAGGTCATGACCTGAGCTGAAATCAAGAATCAGTCGCTTAACCGACTAAGCCATTCAGGCATTCCAATATTCCATTCTTAATTATATCAATTCTTCATATAGATGTGTAAAATAATGTTTTCTAGTGGCTGTTTTTTTTAATCCTCAGGTTTCCTTTTGCATTGCTTTTAATCATATGTAGTTGTCCATTTTTCTGTATCTTAAGAAAATGTAAAATAGAGTAGGTAAATTACTTAGGATTTTAAAACTACCTTTTGTTGCTAGCTGTATATAAAATAATTGTTTAACAATAAGAAGTCCCCCAAACCTGGGGCACCTGGGTGGCTCAGTCAGTTAAGCTTCTGCCTTCGGCTCAGGTCATGATCTCAGGATCCTGGGATCGAGCCCCACATCGGGCTCCCTGCTCGGCGAGGAGCCTGCTTCTCCCTCTGCTCCTCCCCCTGCTTGTGCTTTCTCTCTCTCTCAATCTCTGGTATAAATACATAAAAATTTTTTAATAATCTCTCAAACCAAATTAAATAAATGCTAATTTATAGCAATCAGTGCATCCTACAGCCAATCAACATGCATAAAGAAATGCT
This sequence comes from Nasua narica, assembly GCA_028533885.1. Lineage (NCBI taxonomy): Eukaryota > Metazoa > Chordata > Mammalia > Carnivora > Procyonidae > Nasua > Nasua narica. The sequence goes on along the minus strand of CM052800.1, from coordinate 35,375,010 downwards.
CCTAGGGGCACCTGGGTGGCTCAGTCGGTTAAGCACCTGACTCTTGATTTGGGCTTGGGTCATGATCTGGGGGTCATGTGATCAAGCCCTGTGTCCGGCTCCGCGCTGGGCTTGAAGCTTGCTTAGAGACTCTCTCTCTCCCTCTCCCTCTGCCCACCCCCCTCCCAAGTGTTCCTAATGAAAGTGACCATTAGCTGCATTTTGAAAATTCACAATTAAATCTCATGTGACTCTGGTAATTTGAGAACTTAACTTTCTCTAAGAAGTAGTATGAAGAAAAAGTTTACAGATCAAATTATGATTGAAATGGAATAATTTTCTGATTCTAAACAAAATGTAGAGGCCCAACAACTAACATATATCGAGCATTTAACATGCGCCAGGCAGTGTTCGGAGTGCTTATAGCTTCCTTAATCTGTGAGGCAGGTACTGCTTTGTCTCTATTTTAGAGATGACAGAATCTCTTGTGGCCCCAGGTGATGGAACAGTGCTCAAAGATCAGCGCTGGCCAGTCATTCCTGATTTCAGAGTCCATGTGCTCTCTGTCCTCTATTCTATATTCCCTTATGAGGATAATCACCCTGTAATATTTCTCGTTTTTTCATAAATGCAAGTATCTATAATAACTTTTGGTGTTCTAAATTTTAACTATGTACGGGCTGCAGTGAATTACTCCAAAGATGAGTAATCTTTCCATCATGATGTCAATATTGTGTGAACCATTTACTATCAAGTAAGTTGATGGGTGTATAATTTAGTTGTTCTTTAAAGTGTTAAGGTAATATTAATACAATACTAATATTTTACTATTTTGTTTGAGAGTCTAAGGAATGGCTCAGGATTTCCTTATTTATGGTTACCTTTCAATTTTCTGTACTTACCATATATCGAATGTATATTTACATATCTAAGCCTGCTTTAGATTGAAAGACAGAAAGGAGTCGGGCAAGGGCTTTTAGTTGTTACTGATAGACTATATTTGGTCTGAATGATTGCAAGTGGTTTAGTAAGTTTATTTTTTTTTCTCTTTTGTTTTTAAACAGAATAAAGATCCTAAAATGTCTCGCGTTGCACTGGAATCTTTGTATAGATTGTTGTGGGTTTATGTAATTAGAATAAAATGTGAAAGCAACACTGTAACTCAAAGGTAAGTGCCTTTGGATTAAAGTGTATATTTTTAAAAATCTTGGTAAAAAATATCACAGTGATAGAATTTTAGTGAGCCTTGTAATGACCTTAAGAAGGAATATGAATTCTCCTGACATCTTACAAAGAATAGGAAGAATGTTTATTGTTAATGTCATTATCTCTTTATGACTCAGTCTCTTTTTTTTTCCTACAGTCGTCTTATGAGCATAGTGTCAGCACTTTTTCCAAAAGGTTCACGTAGTGTGGTTCCTCGTGATACACCTCTCAATATATTTGTGAAGATTATTCAGTTCATTGCTCAGGTGAGTGCTTTACCCCATAGTATACATATACCTGCAACTTATGTGTAATCTATTATAGTAATTTGGAGTTTTAAAATTTGTCACACATCAGGGCTCCTGGGTGGCTCAGTTGGTGAAGCGTCTGCCTTCGACTCAGGTCATGATCCCAGAGTCTTGGGATTGAGTCCCGCATCGGGCTCCCTGCTCAGCAGGGAGTCCTCTTCTCCCTCTCCCACTCCCCCTGCTTGTGTTCCCTCTCCCTCTGTCTCTCTCTCTCTCTTTCTCTCTGTCAAATAAATAATTTTAAAAATATTGTTGCACATCAGAAAGCATGATACCAAAACATTTATTAATATTGAATAGTGAAAAATGAAAGTATGCTAATAATTTTTTTGTGGCAAAGTGAGTTTAAGTCCTTGACCTGCAGAAGGCAGTGAGACCCACAGGCGGAAGAAGCACGCCGTTGAGGAAGGGTCCAGGAAGTCTCTCTCCATCCTACTGTTAAGCCATTGACTAATTACCTCTTGAGTATCTCAAAAGATTTTTGGAAAATTGTTCTCTGGTGCATTAATATAGTTTCTCAGATACAGATACTAGAATCCACTGTAGCTAGTGGAGCCCAGAGGGCTCTTGGAAGGAATCTGGATGATTCACAGAGTCGCTAGTAGGACTACTCTGAATGACCAAGAGGGAATTGCAGAATTGGGCTATCTCGGTAGCTGCTGCCATGGTCCCCATCGGTAGAAGATTCTTTCCATCCCATCCTCCTCCTCTTCCTCATATGTGCCAGTTCCCATGGACTCACATGAGTGTACCCCCTTTGTATAAATCACATCCCGAAGCCAACTATTCTGAGGAACCCTGGAAAATATGATTTGAGCTTTTAGTCTCTGCAGTAAAGGAAAGTTTATTAGAAGGGGATTCAACAGATGCGGAGTGAGCAAATCCCAGGTTTTGGTCACATTTCCTTTGGGGACATCAGCCCTGGAGGAGCATAGGTAGGGTTACCTTGTCAACTAAGGAAAATGCTTTGATTTCAGAATATTCATTGTGTTCTCTTTGAACTAAAACTGTGACTATTTTGACAACTTAGATCATCTATAATGTAATAATTTTGAATAGTGAAGAAATAAGGACTATTTAAATATAGTGAGTACATTTCTGTTTACTGGAGCACAGAACTAATGATGATTAGATGAGTATAAATGTTTCCTTCAGGTGAATGAAAACCAACTGTGCTTTAGAGTTTGTGTTCAGAAAACTTTTGCCATTGGTGCACATCTCTGTTCTTTCCCCTCGGATCTTACCCACTCCCGTGAATTAACCCCTCACACCAATGAGAATTGTGTGACTCCTCTCAAACCTCAGTTAATCGTACTAATCTTTCATTTCCTTGGAGGTTTCCTTCCTGGAGACCTACTCTGCCTGTCGCGACATGAAGTCACCGCTCTCTGGGCCTGCCACATGACTGTTGCTTTGCGACTCCCTTTTGCCATCCTCCTGGGAATTCCTTCACTTAGATATTTGGGTGTGATTTTGGTAAATGAATGTTTAAAACGTTTATCCTATTTGTTGGGATCCTAAATCATTTGATAATTAACTGATGTATTTAGAGTCACAATTTTTTTACCCTGAATTCATAGGTATTTTTCTTTTGCCCAACTAGATTAATGACGTTCGTATGTTTAATTCTTTTTTTAAATATATTTTTTAAAGATTTTATTTATTTATTTGACAGAGAGAAATCACAAGTAGGCAGAGAGGCAGGGAGAGAGGGGGAAGCAGGCTCCCCGCTGAGCAGAAAGCCTGATGCGGGACTCGGTCCCAGGACCCTGAGATCATGATCTGAGCCGAAGGCAGAGGGTTTAACCCACTGAGCCACCCAGGTGCCCCTATATGTTTAATTCTTAACATGATACCCAACACATAGTAGAAAGTTATAAGGATTCCTTGATATTTTTTTCTAGGAACGTTTGGATTTTGCAATGAAAGAAATAATATTTGATCTTCTCAGTGTTGGAAAATCTACTAAAACTTTCACCATTAATCCAGAGGTAAAAAAAAATATATATATATATATATATAATATGGTAATACCCTACCCTATATAATCTTTTTATCTTATTTTTTTTTAGAGCAGTTTCTGGAATCGGAGTGCTTAGGCTCAAACCACTGGTTAGAAGCTTTACTTTTAATTACCAGTGTGATCTGGGATCAGTTATTTCACCTTTCTGATGGCCGACTCAATGGTTTAATAACATGGTGAAAAATAATCAAGAGAGGAGGTTTTCTAGATCAGTCAGCTCAGCAGGACTCTACAGGTTGTGACATAAGCTCAGGTTTCTTTTATCAATATCAGTATCAGATTTTTAATTAAGTATCATTTATTTAGCATTTAGTTTATTTAAAGCCAGAAAAAATTATACATTTAATCAAATACACGCAAATTGCAATACACAGGAAGAATGAATAAGTGGGGCTACTTCTGTGAACCCCAGTATGTTATGGACCTTTCCCACTTCCTTTGTGATGTTTTCTATGACTGTGTGACATGACCATGTGATATTTAGACGAAGGGAGGACTCCCGCGCTATGTTGTATGTAAAGACAAGTAGAGCTTAAAACTTTAATCTTATTTAAATAGATTCAAAAATACATATAAATATAAGTTTTTATTTTCTTCTGGTATTCCAGTGAGCTTATCTTGCACACCCATTGGGATGCACATGGCCACTTTCTAGATCACTGGCGTAGGGCAGAGACAATGGCGGCTTGGGCTGAGAATGGTGGTGCAGATGGAGAGGAGATTGTTGACTGTGGAAAGAAACCTTGAGAAGCGATCGAGGTTGAGGGGCAAGTGCATTTGGCTTGAACGAGTCAAACCTGAGGCATTTTGACCTCCAAGTAGAGCTGTCAAGTGGGTTTGAGGGTCCGAGTTCAGAGGAGTGAGGCTTCAGATTGGAGAGGGATGTGGTGTGGGTGGTACCGGAAGCCATGTAGACAGAAGTCGCTCTGGGAGAGAAAACCTAATGATAGGAGAAGGCCAGTCTTGGACCTGGTGCTGAAGCAGTCTCACGTTGACTCTCTGGCGAAAGGAGGCCAGAGCTGTGGTGCTAGCAGAGATGACTCAGCCAGCCGTGGCACAGATGAGTCAGAGGAAGGGAGTGTTGCAGAAAACAAGGACGAGTTGACAGAGTCCTGTGCTGCTTGAAAAGTCATGATGAGTGAGAGTTGCTTCGGGGAAATATTATGGGGAAGACTTACCCCATTAAGATAATTGAACATAGTTAATGGAAGTTAACAGAATATATCCACTGGAAAGGGAAACACTGGAGATGCAAGCAAGAGAAGGGATCATTGGTGGTGCGCCATTGCTGGGAAAACAAGAACAGATGGGATCCCAACACCGAGGAAGCCTAGCGCCCCCTTGACTGTTGGCAGAGCGAAGGAGAGGGAGAAGAGGTGTTAGCTCGTGAGAGACTGAGGACAGTTGATGGTTTTTTCTCCTGTGAAGTAGGAGGCACATCATCCCTTAAGGGAAGGGATGGCAGGAGAGTAGGATCGCTGAGGAAGGAGGGAAGAGGTTTGAAATAAACTTTCTAGAGAACAGGAGAGCCAGTTGGCCTCGGAAGTGAGGGGGCGACATTTGGGAATTTGGTATTAAACCGTAATGCCCAAACTACTTAAAAAACACCGGACAGAAAAATTAGTTTTCCTCGTGTCCTCGTGCCCCCCACCCTCCCCAGGGTTAATTGACGAGATGTTTTCAACATGAAAAAAGGCTATTTTCTGACATTCTGATTTCATTCTGAAACTTTTTTTTTTTCCCTGAAGAGAATGAACATAGGCCTCAGAGTGTTCCTTGTAATAGCAGACAGCTTGCAGCAGAAGGATGGGGAGCCACCGATGCCCACAACAGGGGTCATTCTTCCCTCAGGAAACACTCTTCGTGTCAAGAAAATTTTTCTCAACAAAACCTTGACCGATGAAGAAGCAAAAGTCATAGGTTAGTGTTAACTGGGCCAAATAAACCCTTTGTGATACAGTCTCATTTTCTTTTGAAAAAGTTTATGAACAGATCTAAAATGAGTATGTTGGTCTAATGCGGTTATTCCAGTAAAGAGTGATACAGAAAGTGAATACAATTTTGATAATACTGACAAGTTTTCGTATTAAGAATTTTCCAATTTGGTCTCTTTTTTCTTATGTGATACTATTCACTGCATTTTGTACTTCCTTCAAAGTAATTTCAGTTCTGTGCGTGAGTATCTTGTATTCAGTATCTTCCTTAATATACTGAAGCTGATCATTAGGGAGAAGAGTGTAGCACAGTTGACATTCCTTCCTTGGTGACAACAATAGCTGATGTCCTTTAAACATAGGCATTAATTTTTGATGGAAAGTAACTACGGCTATTCTATATCTACTTTCTGACATTTTATAACCGCGAGGTTTTTTCCCTAGGAATGTCAGTGTACTATCCTCAAGTGAGAAAAGCATTAGATAGCATTCTCAGACATTTGGACAAAGAAGTTGGGAGACCGATGTGTATGACCAGTGTGCAGATGTCCAATAAGGAGCCCGAAGACATGATCACGTATGTAGTGCGCTATTTCTCTTCATCGCTATTTCAGTTTTCTTAAAAAGGTAGATATGGTTCATTCTTGCTTCCTCCCTTTCTCCTCTGGAGTTGTCCCATATTGCCATCTGCTGCAGTTTTTAATACAGTGATTCCTTCCACCTGCTCAGTTTTATTCTTTAAAGTGCTATCAAACAGCGAGAGCAAAAGTCCCCCTGGATCTCGGGGTAGTTGTCAGTGACAAGGCCCTGTCCTTGTTCCATGACCAATAGATAAATCCTGGTTACCCTTGATATGTGGGGATGTGGTTGGTTTCGTAAGTCAAACACATAACTCTTATTTCCAGAATCCCCACAAAAAAGAAAACCTAAAAATCTTCCAGTAACAAGAGGTACAGAGAGGAATAATATGAGTGGGTTTTTTTGAAACACTACCTCAGCCCCCTGCAACCCCTCCACCCCCCTGGGTGGTCACTGCTTATCATCCCAGCATCTTTTTTCATTATCGTTACGGACTTTCTCCTCCAGAGGATGTATTGTACGGCATTAACTTGTTGTATTTGCTAGTAAGTATCTACATACCCTGTAATAAGGGAGGATTTTTTTTTAGATATTAATATCTGCATTATAGGTTTTAGAACACCCAACTGGATATTTGATCTACCAATTTAATTTTTAATTAATATGGTTATTATATACTAGCATCTGCTAACATCTCTGAGAACTTCTCCAGTGTTGACACTTATCCCTGCTGCATTCCTTTCTCTGGAAAGTCTCTGTCCTCCTCGTCACAGCCACCTTCCTCACCGTGTGACCGAGTTGGCCCTCACTGGCTTCCTCTGGCTGTACACGTGGGGTCTGCAAACAGCAGCGGGCCAGCACTCCCTGCCAGCTGTTCCCTCCATAACGCCATTCATGTTCGGTTCGAATCTCACCTTCAGCGATACTGCTTTTCCTTTCTCTGCTGCACTCGCGTCTTTGTTGGCCAGTTTCCTCTTCTGATGATCCACGCTTGTAAAATGTCACCTGTGTTTATCCCTGGAGACAGGGAAGCAGCACAGTTACCCGCTTTGCTGTCTGTGTGAAGGAGTAACAGATGCGCAGTGACCAATCACAACAGACTTGGGAAAAGTGATTGAAAGTGAGCTAGCCCCTGGCTGGCTCCGTTGGAAGAGCATGCGACTCTTGTTCTCGGGGTAGTGAGTTCAAGACCCGTGTTGGATGTAGAGATTACTTAAATTAAAAAAACTTAAAAAAAGAAAAGAAAAAGTAAAACGATTCGTCAGGGATGATGATGCACGTCTGTTATTTACATAGTGCCTTATGGGCTGTAGAGCTAGCAGGGAAACTGGTATTATTTAACCAAATTATTATAACTGAAATTCATGCATATTGGGACCATTTAAAGAGAAGACAGACTGTACAAAATCCTTAAAAGTAGATAGGAAGGCTTTTGCCACTCTCACGAATACTGACCCAAAATGCTGAAAACATCCAAATTCTTTTTTACCTGAGAATTTTTTAGGCCGCTTCAAGAACAATTTGGATAAAATAAACTATAATCCTCACCTTGAAATATAGACCAAAATAGGGGCGCCTGGGTGGCTCAGTCGGTTAAGCCTCTGCTGTTGGCTCAGGTCATGATCTCAGGGTCCTGAGATCAAGCCCCGCATCCGGCTCTCTGCTCAGCGGGGAGCCTGCTTCCCTCTCTCCCTCTGCCTGCCTCTCTGCCTACTTGTGATCTCTCTCTCTCTCTCTCTGTCAAATAAATAAATAAAATCTTTAAATAAAAAAAAAAGAAATATAGACCAAAATAAAAACCAGTGCATTAAGATATTTAAAATGAAATTGAATAACCAGAAGAAAATATAGTAGAAATAAATTGTATTGAGCCTCTGAAGGAACCAGGGTTTTCAAAATTGACAATTAGATAAAAATATAAATATATACATTTGTGTGTATTTGTGTATATTCTGAATTAAAATAAAAATAGTCAGTACCAACAGTGGAATATGAGAATGTCTGTTTTTTAAGACCCTTGTTAATGTATAATATTAAATGAAAAACATTTTTTGTTAATTTTATAGTTCCTAAAATAACCAATGTTTGCTTATTTAAAAATATCAATAGTATTTCTTACAATTTATTTATTTATTTTTTTATTTTTCAAAGATTTTATTCATTTATTTGACACAGAGAGTGAGAGAGAGAGACAGGGAGAGCAGGAACACAAGCAGGGGGAATGGGAGAGGGAGAAGCAGGCTTCCTGCTGAGCAGGGAGTCCAGTGTGAGGCTCTATCCCAGGACCCTGGGATCATGACCTGAGGCTGAAGACAGATGCTTAACAACTGAGCCACCTAGGCACCCCTTCTTACAATTTAATAATTAAATGTACTTCATTAAAAGTTAGATAATGATTAGATTATATTTAATTTAAAATAATTGTATTCTAAATAATTAAATACTATTATTTAAACATAATAGTTTCTGTGGCTTTCTAATTACTGAAGATCTTTTTTGCTTGCTAGAGGTGTTTTCCTTCCTGAATTACCTCTTTATTCTTTTGTCAGCTTATATACTGATGGCTATTTACTGGATTTGCATGAACTCTTTTTATATTAAATACATTAAACTTTTTTAGGGGAAGGAGACTCCTATTTTCTATAATTATTTTTCCAACTTTGCTTTCATTGTCTAGCATATATAATAAACTTACTAAATCCTATATATATTTTTCAGAGGAGAAAGAAAACCCAAAATTGATTTGTTTAGGACTTGCATTGCTGCTATTCCAAGGTTGATTCCTGATGGTATGAGCAGAACTGACCTCATTGAACTATTAGCAAGGTAAATGAGAATTACTCTTTGCTATGTTATGTTTTACTTCTCTAAATCCCTGTAAATATCGACTGCACCCCTGTTATTGTTCTCATGAAAAGAGTCATAAAGACATGTTCACTCCTTTGCTCGATATACCTTCCGAACTTCCGTGTTATCTTTTATGTTTTGTTAAACACATTCTCCCCACTCATTTTTAACTTTTTAAGGTTCTTTTGGATTCCTCTACAAATCCTATTTTTCTGTTTTCTACCTTTTCCATCTAGTATATTTCTTAGAATTTAGATAACATGTTATTCCTTAAGAGATGTGTGCTGTTGGGCTTCTTGTAGCTTTATAAAATAAGAAATAACATGACAACCGAATTTGAATACTTGCTCCCAAAACTAACTCTAAGGTGAGGTGAAGTCTAGTTAAGAGCTGCTTTTTTGTTGATGAACGTAAGGATTCCGTAGATAAGGGGTCAGCAAATATTTTTCTGTGAAGGACGAGATGGGAAATATTTTAGGATTGCAGGTCACGTGGTCTCCGGCACAACTACTCCTCTCTGCCAGTGGCACGCAGAAGCAGTGTGGGCAGCCTGTAAAGGAGAGAGGGTGACCGTGTTCCCATGGTGCCCTTGGCCTTGCGCTATAGTTTGCTGGCCTCTGCTCTAAATGAAAAAACCAAGTATCATGGGCGTCACAGAGCAGGGGTACTTGACTGTTTTGAAAGATGTTTACTGGTTGCCAGATACTCACCGCTAAGATTTAAGTTAAGCTCACTGTGAACAGCTAATAGATTTCTCCAGCAACCCTTCTTACTTCCTCCTCGAAAACACCTGGCATTTCACACACCCTCACTCCCCTGCCCTCAACCATTGCAGGTTGCCATCAAGATACAGAACGGCATTTGTCTCTTCCAGTCAGGATTATGAGGGGAGAAAAGGAGTTACTTTGAAACTTTGCACCATGAGATAAATTCATCCCATTCCACGCTCTTAATTTTTGGCTGTGCATTGGATTGAAGAGTTACAGAGTTCATGTTAGGGCAGGAAAGGAGGTTTAATGATTTGTGATGTTATTCCTTGGACAAACAGTAAACAGTTCTTACTCATTTCTACTCTTACTACTCCCCTTGTTGACTCCCCTCTGCCTTTGTGGATGGCGGTCCCATATCTTCCACCAAAAGGAAACTGCCTCTATAAGGGGCAGGGATTAGGGAGCCTAGTGAAGGGAGCAAACATCTGAACAATGAGTGACAGCTTTGCCACTTGCTTTGCTTCTTTCCCCTATGAGATTCATTGACTAGTTAATTTACTTCAGCAGAAAGGAACATTCTAGGGTCTCTTCTATTTTGTGCCTCATTCTTACCATTTGGAATTATGATCTCTAAGTCGTGGGCTTTTTTGTTTTAATTAGAGCAAGTAAACAAAACAAAGATGCATTCATAAACTTGTATGCTATATCTAAGGCAAGTTAATTCCTCTGCCTTGAATTAGCCAGGCTACATTGTTGTCCTCTACGCAGTGGGTGGCTAACTCCTGTGTGTATGTCCTGAGTTACACAGACGGGTGCAAGATGGACGTGTGTACATTTGGGGATTTGAGGGAGGTGAAAATCATCGTTAAAGTCAGCGTCATGGAGATGGTCACTCTTCTTCCACAGTACCTCCCTTGGTGCCACTATCAGAGGCAGAACACTGGGCTAGAGAGCTTGACTCTGGCCCCAAATGATGTTTCTGCTGGTGCTGGTTCATGGCTTACTTCCAAGTTCATCGAGCCATAATAAACATTCTCTTGCGTCTCCCTGTCAGGTGAAGGTTGGCTTAGTGAAGGCCAGGACTGAGGTCAGCAGGGGGAAGACGGTGAAATCTTCCACCTGAAGCACACAGCTTTCCTCCTCTGTCAGTGAGGATAATTCCAACCCCCCAGTTTCCCATCGGCCTGTCATCAGGGCATAGTCTTAATACTACCTACCTAGCTTCCTCCCTCAGGCTTTTCCTAACTCTGGTGCCTGTGGCCTGATGACCAGTCACTGAAGGAATCCTCTTCAGCCCCAAATCTTGCTCATAGAGGATTATATATCGGTAGCTTCACTACTGCAACCATCTTTTATGGTTTTCTTATCATTCTCTGCTTTATGTTCTGGTAAAATCCTTTAGCTAATATAACTTTCATGTCTTCCTATTTCTTTGATATCTTTAAAAGGTGATTTTATATAGCCTCTCTTCAGAGTCTCTTTAGGGACTTTTGTGTTAGATCACGTTTCCCCCCCCCATTTTTTTCCTACCTGTACCCCGTTTATGATGTTACTTCAAAATTTACTCTCATGCTTCAGAATTATTTCTGTTAAATTGCTTTCTTGGTTTATTTGCTTTTCTTGGTTTACTGTATTTTCTTGTTCACAGTCAGCCATCTTATATTTAACTGTAGCCACAGCATGAAAAAAATGACTGATAAATCATGATCTTTCTTTTTTTCTTTTTCTTTTTAAATTAACATATGATGTATTATTTGCCCCAGGGGTACATGTCTGTGAATCATGTTCTTTCCAGTGATAATAAAGGACTAAACAACTGTGAGATAGGGCTAAGATATTATATGACCGGGTATAATTTTTGATTACAACATAACATAGAGCATTTCCAGGATTAAAGCATCTTTAAAGTGTAATTCTGATATGTCAAGCTCCATTTTTTTAAAGTACAGTGCTTTAATTATGATCAAACTTGTTATATGAATTATAGTAAAAGTACCAACTACAATTAATAGATTTATATGGGAATTTAAGTAAGTCAGTATAGAATAACATAGGGGTGAATATATACAAAAGGGGAACATTGGTTCCTATCTTCAGACTTCTTAGAAATCAGTGAAGAGGACATATTCTGTAGGTTCCTAGTTTTCAGTTTTAGACGATAAAACTCCGTGGAAGGTTTTGAGATTTGCTAATGGAATTTTGATCTCTGTAGGCTCACCATTCATATGGATGAAGAACTGCGTGCTCTGGCTTTCAATACCCTGCAGGCACTAATGCTTGATTTCCCAGATTGGCGGGAGGATGTTCTTTCAGGATTTGTTTATTTTATTGTTCGTGAAGTGACTGATGTCCATCCCACGCTCCTTGATAATGCTGTAAAGATGTTGGTACAGTTAATAAACCAGTGGAAACAAGCAACCCAAGTGCATAACAAAAACCAAGACTCCCAGGTACCGAGTTCTTTCGTCTGGTGGCCTTGTTTGTGGTCAGCGAGAAATGACCAGCAGTGATATTAATATATGTTGATTTCTCGAAAACCAAACATTGGCTTCATGTTGTTGACTTTGGAAGTATTCGTAGCTCTTAAACTGAACCTTCCTGCAGTTCAGATATTAAATTAGTGTTTGTGTGTCCAGCCTTTCCAACTGTCTTCCTTTGGTAACTGTTAGTTTTGAATGAATACAGAGAGTAGAGGAAGTGCTAGCTTACATTTAGGCTGTTTGCAATATATTTAAAGCTGATAGAATAATCATTTTTGGTGTATTCCGTTTGAGTTATTTGATTGTTTTACCCGTGATACTAGTCCCTGCTTCCCATACCCAGTCTGTCTGTTTGTTTACCATGAAAGGTGCTCAGATTATTGTTTTATGTAATGCATTGTCCTAGAACCTTGGAATTTCAGAGCTGGGTCATCTAAATCAGTCCAGCTTCTCAGCCTCCAGTGAGCACAGAAATCATAGAAAGGCCTGAGTGCCTGGGCGGCCTAGTCGGTTGAGCGTCTGCCTTCGGCTCAGGTCATGATCTCGGGGTCATAGAATCGAGCCCTGTGTTGGGCTCCCCGCTCGGCGGGGAGTCTGCTTATCCTCTACCTCTCTCTCTCCCTCCCTTTCTCTCTCCCTCAAATAAATATATAAAATCTTAAAAAAAAAAAAAAAAGGAAAAGGAAATAAAGAAGTCACTAGGGGCCTAAGAATCTCCTCAGTGATGCCGTGCTGCTGGTCAGCACTTTGAGTTCACACGGTCCAATTCAGTCCCCTCATTTTCCACAAAGACATGTTAGACCACGAGTGATTAACGGCATCAGCTCCCAAGATTACAAAGTAGCCAGAGAACTGTAGCAGTTCAATACAGAATTCATATTTAGGCTGCCAATTAAATGCTTCTTTTCCTCTGTGTAGACTGTTAAATTTTTTATAATTTAAATATTATTTAAATTGCTTGAGCTGAGGGCAGACCTATAGCTATAATTGAGATAATTTGCTTTACGCTTTATTAATGGTTGTACTGGAATGTCTACACATATTAGGTTGTTTCATTGTTAACTTCTGTTTATTTTTCAAGCATGGTGTGGCTAATGGAACTTCGCATCCCCCTCCTCTGGAAAGGAGCCCGTATTCCAGTGTATTCCATGTGGTCGAAGGGTTCGCGCTCGTCATTCTCTGTAGCAGTCGACCTGCCACTAGGAGGTTAGCCGTCAGTGTCCTTAGAGAAATACGGGCTCTGTTTGCACTTTTGGAAATACCTAAGGTAGGATTTAGGTGTATCGCTTAATTATCTAGTGAAAATATTTAAAAACCCTCCTGTTGTTCATTCTTAATCCCACTTCCATCACTACCGTGTGGGTATAACTTTCCTTTATAACAAAGGAACGAAGTCTTTTTGACAGGGTCTAAACCCAGCCCACCTGCCTTCAATTCCATTTGTAACAAATAGTACTGATGTGAATTCTGTTATGTTTTCTTAGATTTGGCTACTTTTCTTAATCACTCGTAAATATTTTTAGACATATGATACTTTTTTACAGGGTGATGATGAATTAGCCATCGATGTGATGGACAGGCTGAGCCCCTCCATTCTCGAGAGTTTCATACATCTCACTGGGGCCGATCAGGTAACTGGAATGATTTCATGCTATTCAGTCTTGAATGCTATTCAGTCTTGGAACTTCTGATAGACATCTCTGAATTTCCTTTACAAATTTAATGCATTGGAAAGTATTTGATGCCCAAGTCAGAAGTAATTTGACTCAATAAGACGCAGAAAAACATTTTGTCAGCACACACAACTAAGAATGGTTTGATTTTTTTTTTTATTTTTAAAAAGGTCCTGCATCAAGATTTCAAGATTGGACGTAAACACAACTATCAGACTTGAGGTTTTTTCCTTCCCCTTTGGAACACAGGGACAAGGTTTTTGTGCTGTCTCTGTGTGACACTTGGCTCTTACAACTCACGACTTCACATATAATTGAGGGAGATAATAAAAAAAAATTTATAAACCTAAGTGATGATTTATAAGTCTGTACAATTTACAGAATTCTGTTTTGGAGTATTAACTATGCTTTATGCCAACAAAAAGAATAGTGAAGGACTCTCTTCTTGTGCCCGAAGCCCTGCGCGCCCGCCTCATAGCCAGTGTCTCATAAATATCTGTTGACTTGATAGAATGAATTGAGCCTCCGTCCTGTTTAAGACCCCATTTGTTTTTGTTGTTGTTGTTCGGATGACGCACAATTTGCTCTGAAGGTAAATCTTTAACCCTTCCATATAAGAGCTTTTGAATATTGTCAAACAAATATTTAAGAATAGGAACCTCTGGCGGAGTCCATTTTCCAGTCTGCTGTACCAGTGCCTATTTTGGGCACGTCAGCATAAAGTTGATGGTCCATTTTTCAGTTCCCAGCAGCTTTAGTACGGCCATGGAAGTTGCCTATTCCTATATGAATTATGTAAGTCGTGGTTCTTCACCTTTTTGGTTTATAGATGCTTTTGAGAACAATGAAAGCTATGGAATCTCTCTCCAGAAAAGCACATGTACACACATACACACAGAAATGTTATGTGTAATTTCAGGAATTCATTGCTCCCTTAAACCCACCTCAGACCTCATCATTACCTCTGTTCCAGAAACTACCAATAGGCCAAATATAGCTTTATGCAATTCACATGGCAAAACTTTGAAAGTGACTGAAATGTGCAATAACCCATTGTGTTTTTTGTTTTTTTTTTTCTCTACATAGACTACTTTGCTGTATTGCCCTAGCTCGATAGATTTACAGACATTAGCAGAGTGGAACTCTTCTCCTATCAGCCACCAGTTTGATGTGATTAGTCCATCCCACATATGGATATTTGCACATGTGACCCAAGGCCAAGACCCGTGGATTATAAGTCTCTCCAGTTTTTTAAAGCAGGAAAACCTCCCCAAACACTGCTCTACAGCTGTGAGCTATGCTTGGATGTTTGCATACACAAGACTTCAGTTGTTGTCCCCACAGGTTGATATAAAGTAAGTTACTTCCTGGTTGATACAAAGTAGATTTTTAAATGTGTAGACTGTCAGTTTTTCTAAGTACGGATTTGGAAAGTCATACAAGTTGGAAACTCCACCCATAAATAACATGCCATGATGTACCGATGTATTAAGGAGGGAGATGAAAGACGTAAAGGATGTAGTCTTATAATCCCTTCATCCTTTCCGTGTCATTCAGTCTCACTGGATTGTTAGTTGCTTAATAACGCAGTGCTTGGGACATAACGTGTGTTTGACGCATCCGTGTTGAAGGAGAGAATTAAGGAGGGAAGGATCCGAAGAGGACTTTGGATATGGATATAGGGGAGTTTGTGGGTGAACGATGCGAAGTGAAGAGACACCAGTCTCAGGGACCTGACTTTTCCTGATGACATCATGAGGACGGCCATCTGCTGATAGGGATCAGTGATAATGGCATTGGGCTTTCATTTGGAGGATAATGGTAAAAATTTGGAGTAACTGATGATGCGCTAGATCGTGGGGGCAGGTGATCATCAGCTGCAGCTAATTTCCTCTTGCCCTTAAATATGACAGAGAATTTTTGAACCTGAATTTGAGTTCCTGATTTCACTTGATCCAGTATGCCATTCATCAGATTGTATAGAATGAGTTCTCTCATCATAGAAGTTGCTCATATCAACCCAACACCCAGATAAACCCAGCACTTCAGGCTCACGTGAAAGGCTCTCCAGACTTGGCTCTAGTCTATACATTTTTCCTTACTTTCTGTCATGGCTACCTATGTATTCTTTTTTTTTTTTTTTAAAGATTTTATTTATTTGTTTGTTAATGAGAGAGAGAGAGAACACAAGCAAGGGGAGCGGCAAGCAGAGGGAGAAGCAGGCTCCCCACTGAGCAAGGAGCCCGATGTGGGACTCGATCCCAGGATCCTTGGGATCGTGACCTGAGCCAAAGGCAGACAGCCAAGAGCCTGAGCCACCCAGGCATCCCATGCTACCTATGTATTCTTATGTTAGAACCAAAAGAACTTCTCAGAGTTCACTACATGGGTCTCTAGTTTCTAGTCTATGAGTGCTTATTCACATCAACCTGGAACATGCTTTTTGTCTTCTCTCTGTTCTATGTGTTGGTATCTCATGTATCTCAAATTCCACCTTATTTTTAAAGCCTTCTTTTACATCTTCAACCCAGAGTAATCATTCCTTCTTTTGAACTTGAATATAGCTATTTTTGGTATTTCCGTATGTGTATACTCACTTATTATATATCTGTGTACATTCTCAGAGATTGTGTATTAGATGGTATTTTTTTAGTGAAAATTGACACTTGCCACCTTACAAAAAATAACCTTTATGACCTTATCTCATTTGGTCTTCCCTAATTGCCATATTTTAAATTAGAAGCCCCTCTCCTACTACCGTTCTCTATCTCTTCTGTTGTCCATTATTCCACTGGACACCATCTGACATTGTTTTTTGTTTTGTTTTGTTTAAAGATTTTATTTATTTATCTGACAGAGAGAGAGATGACAAGTAGGCAGACAGAGAGAGGGGGAAGAAGGCCTCCCGCCAAGCAGAGAGCCCAATGTCAGGACATTGTTTTATTTATTCAGTGTTGTGTATCTTCCCCAGTACACACACTGATAGTGATTTTTTTTTTTTTACAGGATTCTTTTTTATTTTACTGCCATCACAATATTTTCTAAAATAATAAAACGCTGTCGATGAATTAGCCAAGTGGTATATTGCTTTGCTTATCTTAATATATAAATGTACTGAAGCCAAGGACTATATATTAGTATCTTTCTGCTTTGTTTTGATCTAAGTCCTTAATCCCCCAGCATTTTGGTGTTTGGAAAGATTTATGGAATTGTGCCAATATATTTTATCGGTCTGATGTTTCAAGACAGAAATTTGACAAGAAGCCTTAAAAATGTAGCTATTCGAGGTACCTGGGTGGCTCAGTGGATAAAGCCTCTGCCTTCGGAGCGGGTCGTGGTCTCAGGGTCCTGGGATTGAGCCCCGCGGAGGGCTCTTTGCTGGGCGGGGAGCCTGCTTCCCCCTCTCTCTCTGCCTGCCTCTCTGCCTACTTGTGATCTCTCTCTGTCAAGTAAATAAATAAAATCTTAAAAAAAAGAAAGTTATAAAAAGTGTAGCTATTCTTTTGATGTCACAATTTCAGTTTCAAGAGTTTAGAAAATAATTAAACTTTATGGTAATTAAGCATATATTCAAATGTATAGTGCTGTGTATTATAGGGGAAAATTGCTATTAGCTAAAATGCCCAATAGTGAAAATTTGGACAATAAATCCTGAATGTTTGGACAATAAATCCTGATAATCTTTATAGTAAGATAGCAGCATATAGTCATCAAAAATGATGTCAGAGAAGTATATTCATTTAATGGAAGATATTTAAAACGCACATTAAATACATGTGGATACCAACCATATTATTCAGTTTTTATAAGTTAAAGGGGATATATTCATTTATTTATATACATGTATATATTTGAATTGAAGATACATAAGAGAATATACAGTGCTTATATTGACGTGGGACTAAAGGTGATTTTCATTTTGTTTTCCCAGGTTTTTTTTTTTTACACTGAGCATGTATAGTAAGTTATAAAATGTGGCCTGACAAAAATATTACCTTTGGTCACAGGAACAGTAGATTATGTTAAAATGATCCTACCATATGTTTAAATTTTCAGTCAGATAGTCATTTATATCTTATACCATTCCACAGATATTTAGTGGTTGGTAATAAAACTTTATTAACCATCTTTCCTCAATTGATAGAATTTAGCTTTAGTTTAAAATAACTTCAAAACAGGGTGAATTCTTTATAGCTCCCTGTTTCTCTTCTTCTTCTTCCCCAGTAGCCCCATCAATGCCAAGAAGGTAAATACCACCACCAGCAGTGACTCCTACGTGGGCCTGTGGAGAAACTATCTCCTGCTTTGCTGCAGTGCGGCCTCCTCCACGTCCTCTTCCGCGTCGACGGGGTCTGTGAGGTGTTCCCCTCCTGAGACGCTAGCATCCACCCCTGATAGCGGCTACAGCATCGATTCCAAAGTAAGGTCTCCCCGTCTGCCACTGAATCTGAAGGGCACCCCAAAGTAATGTTTTCAGATTTCTTTTCCAGAACAGTAAAGTAATTTGGTTGTAAAGTGTGTTATGTGTACTAATGATGAAAATAGTTCAAGGAGTCCCATTACTGTGGATTCCTGCTTGGAATCAGGTGTGTGTGTGTGTGTGTGTGTGTGTGTGTGTGTGTGTGTGTACACGTGTATAATTGATTCCAACCAGGAATATATATATAAACTGTATAAAACTATTTATAGTTTTTTTTTTGGTGAAAAGACGGTCATGCTCATTAAACTCACTGTAATATTTTTAAAGGAATTTTCATCCCCATTTTTGTTTATTTGATTTCGTATAGTTCTCACACTATAAAAGAAATCATTTAGGTAATCAAATACCTTTGTAGAATTTCCCTAAATTATGCAGTGATATAAGTGATACTTGATAAGAACAGTTCTATGGTCTTCATGCTATGACACAAAATACTATGAGACGGTGGAAGAAAATTTAGAAAACTGAGTAAGATCTGAGTGTCTTACTTTAACACCAGTGACTTGGAAATAATTTTGTTTAATTCATTTTTATGGATCAAAAGACATAGAATATCAGAATATCTTCCTACAGAGGAACTCAGCCTATTATGTAATGGTAAGGATCTGTAAGAAATTAAGAAACCCACAGAGCCCAAATTCTTTTAAGGATCTTGGAGTGAACCATTGGACAAATCATTTAATGTTTTTAGAGTATGTACACCACAAGTGTATTTTGAAGTTCCATTCACAGTAAAATTTCATCTCTCCATTGCCCTTGATGAAATATTAATGAAGTACCAAGTTATTTAGTTGGATGTACTATCATTAATGGCTGCTATAAATACATAATGTTTTTTCCAGATTATTGGCATCCCATCCCCTTCATCCTTGTTTAAGCACGTAGTTCCAATGATGCGCTCTGAGAGCATGGAAATCACAGAATCCCTTGTCCTAGGTCTTGGCAGGACCAACCCAGGAGCTTTTAGGTAATTATCTTCATATGTTTTCTCTATGCACTAAAATAGTAAATGTACTACTGGAGAGAAGGTGCGGTAGAGTCCTTATAATCAGGACAGTTCATATCAGTCCTAACATTTACCAGTTAACTAGCCAGGTAATATTAAATGAGTCATTTAATTTATTAGAGCCTTTATTTCTTCATTTTGATTGAGCAAATAAGAATTCCCCAATGTTCTTCACAGAATTACTATGAAAATCTCATATACTATGTATAAATGTGTTCTAAAAATGATAAAATGCCACATAAATTTTTAATATTTTCCTACCTATTTATACAATGATGTAATTATTTTATAGTTTTGGTCTATTGGTTAAAACTATAGTTTTTCCCCTTTTTTATTTTTTATTTTTTTTAGTTTTTCCCTTTCTTGTTCAAAAGAATTTTTAAAAGAAATGTTTACATACATATTTTATATCATCCTTGATGTTTTTGATCTTAACAAAGCAAATCCTTCGTTTTTGCCTGAGATTCTGCTTTGTTGTTGCCTGCTGAGCCTTGTATTTATTCTTTTGAGATTGTCCTCTATTGATCAAAGGTGATGTTTGTTTGATGTTTTATCTCTGACATAACCAATACAACAGAGACTAGATTAGCTAATTGTAATAGGTCTATATTTGTGGGATGGCATTCATCATAAATGAGGTTTTGGAAGATTATTTTATGACAAGTAAATACATTATTATTCTAATAGCAAAAAAAGGTTACAAAAATGATCTCAGCTTCTTAAAAAACAAAGTCTCATAAATAGGAACAATCCGGAAGCAAATAATTTAAATGTCTGCAGTAGTTTTATAGTGATGAAATTGTATTTTCTTCTTATCCTGTTTTATTTTCCCAATCATCTACAATCTACATCTACAATGAGCACATTTTCAATTTAAAATCAGAATGTAAGCAAAGATCAGATTGTCATTTTCATGAAGTTCATGCCCTTTGACGCATTAATTCCATTTGTAACAGTTAATCCTAAGGAGATAATCAGAAATGAAGACAAAGAACAAAGTTCACTGAGGCAGTATTTATAATAATAAAAATTAGAAAAAATTGGGGCACCTGGCTGGCTTTTAGTCAGTAGAGCACGCGACTCTGGATCTTGAGATTATGAACTGGAGCCCCACGTTAGGTGTAGAGATTACTTAAAAATAAAGTGTCTAAAAAAATTAGATGAAATTTAACGAACCAATAATAAATAAAAATGTTTAGAAAAATTATGGTATCCTACCCTGTGATAGAATATTATAAGCTAACTAAGGGCCTGTGGATGTCATTATGCTTGTGTTGGAGGAAGAAAGGATACCTTCTCCTATCTGATAGGGTTTCAACTATATAAAGTACACCTGGGCTGCAAAGTGATGGGACACCAATCTAGATGATATTTACCTCTGCAAATTAGAATAGGTGGCCTGTACCATTTTTTCTGCTTTCACGGTGGTCTACAGTGTGCACATGTTCTTCTCTAACCACAACAATGAGGATTGTGTTTAAAACAGTAGAATTGGGGTTAACACATCACTGCACATCATTATATTACTATTTGCATATTTGCGCATCAGATTATATCTGTTCAGCCATTATTTAAAAATGTATATAATTTTTCTTCTAGGGAACTAATAGAGGAATTGCATCCCATAATTAAAGAAGCACTTGAAAGAAGGCCAGAGGTAAATGTAGTTTTTTTCATTAAATATTTATTTGGCAGATACTTACTTGTCTTCTGTATTCTCTACATTATACCAAAAGTTAGGAATTGAGAAGTAAATATGTAAGAGATGGTCTGATGTGGTTTTAAACCTTTTTTTTTTTTTTAAGAGGACATGCAGGGGTCGGGAGGGGCCGAGGGGGAGTGGGGGAAAGAGAATCTTAAGTAGGCTCCACACCCAGCACAGAGCCCAACGTGGGGCTCGATCTCATGACCCTGAGATCATGACCCGAGCTGAAACCAACAGTTGGACATTACACTGACTGAGCCACCCAGGTGCGGTGCTCCTTAACATTTTTTTAATATACAGAATTAAAACAGGACGACATGGTGAAAATAGGCGCCCTTTTAGAAACTTTAAGGTGACATCTGTAATGCTTCGCTTCCTCTCTTTAATTCAGCCCTATAGTGACAGTATCCCTCACTTAGTAATTGAGAAGATGTTTGTTTCAGAATGATCACATTGATTACAGTGTAGGATGATTCCTTAGAGGGATGTGGAATTGGCAAGAAAATTAAATAGCAGTATTTATACTTCAGAATTTCAGGGGGAAAGTCCTCATAGCAAGTGAATGGGTTAGCACAGTGATGTACTTGGAATGTAAGATTGATTTTTGAGCGCTTCAGTACAGACAGAATGGAAACAAGTCAATTAAAACTTTGCGGAAGTCCTCAAAGACTGCCTAGAAACTAACCAGTTCAGTACAAACGGCTGTAAACTTTTTAAAGAAACTATAAGCAATAGTAAACATAATGAGCTGTTCGTCAGCAAATTGGTCTGCCCCGGAAGGCAGGAAACTGGATCGTGGACTTGAAAGTTGAAAGACTAATTGAGTAGGTTTCTCGTTGCTCTGTATTGTGAAAATTACCTCACAGTGACGAAAGTGGTAGAGCAGGTCTGTCTCTTCCTACAACACTGGTTCCCATTGGAAGCAGAATCCAGGAGAGATGTTACAGCTAATATGTAGCCATTAGTCCTTGGGTGCTAGTAAGACCGATTTATTCAAACCATAATGATCAGAGAAATTTTTTCTTTGCATTTAGTTTCTGTGTCAAAATTAATTATTGAGTGTAAAACATCGGCATGAGCAAAATCTATGGGGTTTCTTCATTCCCCTTTGTGTTCTTTTCCCTGTCCTATTGTTACATTTTGGGGCAATATCTTAGGGATTCTTAACCATGTAGTGAGAAAAGTTAACTAACTGCTTTAGTCCTTTGAAGTTGTCAGATTAGCAGATCATCTGAAAGTAAGTATAAAGTAGCTACAGGATTTTATGTTCTCCCCAAGGAGTATTGCCACATAAAACGTCATGTGATTTTATTTGGCTCATTAATTTCAAACTATTCCACACGTATTGCTGATTCAGTGGCCAATAGAGTGGCCGAAGTCTGCATTGCACATTATTCTTCGCAAGTTTTCCAGCAACTTCTCTGAAGGATTTTTACTGAATGTCTTTCTGTCTTTGGAATAGAATATGAAACGGCGCAGGCGTCGAGATATTTTACGAGTACAACTGGTACGAATATTCGAACTGCTGGCAGATGCTGGTGTCATTAGTCACAGGTCAGTACTGGATTTTGACTTTTAAGACTTCGGAATGATTAGGGAACATAATAGTTTTTCTCTTACGAAATATATAAAAACAGAAGAGCACCTTTGCAACAACAAAAAACTGCTACACTGTGAACATTATTTATAGAGCTGTATCCAATACATTAACCAGTGGCTAAAAACTGTGTTGAAAAAAACCTACCACTAGTACCAGATTGCTTCAGGCAAAAATCGGCTCTAATGTTCCTAGGGTTTTAATACTTGTAGGAATCCAGTAAGTCAGGCAAGTGGACGGTAGCCTTTTTTGGTGACTAACTTAATGATTTCTTACTTCATTTTAAAGATCTATTTCTTTTGGATTGTAAAATCATACACATAAAGGCTAAATGCTCGCTATAAGCTTTGTAAATTTATTCTAATTGACTATTAATCTCTCCTGTTGGGGGCAATTATGAAATCCATAGACATAATCATAATTCATAACTTCCCACCCTTCACCAATGAAAGCATAAAGCCTGGAGTTATAAAACAAAGCCATGTGGACACTAAGACCAAGAAAATTCCATTGGCTTTGGGTTGAAAAATAACTGTTTCCCTAGGAAGGGTAACTGTATTGCCTGCCTATTGAAGGAGGAAAAAAACCAGATCTGATCATCTCCAAAAAAAGGTAACTGAAAACTGAAAAGGGATCTTGAGGAAAAATGAATGTTCATAAACTAGTGCGGTTTCATGACTTTGGCATTTGTCCCGATTATTTCTTACTGTACCTCATACCTTCCATAGTGAGCATCAAATGGTTTTGATGAGTGCTTTCAAAATTGAGCTTCCATTAAAGAGAATTTCGACCACTGACTTACCTTTTCTTTTATAACAAATGAAAAAATATGTAGCATTTTTTTTTTGGTCCTACACAAAACTAAAACAGTGGAAGTTAGGAAAAGAGGATTTGAAATACTGGGCTTAATGCAAAAACTCAACAATCTAATATGTTTCTGTATCTTTTCTTTCTTTTTTGTGGCTTTTAATGTAGTGTTAGTGAATGAAGAATCTTCATAGTATTTGGGGGAACTGCAGGGTGTTGGTGTATTTAAAATCTACAAAAGCTGTGGTCACTATTGAGCAGTAATGGTTTTGAACAGTTACGTGTTTTGGTTTTGATTTTGTTTTTTTAAGAGAAAGTAATACTGTAAGACTATTGGTATTATGGACTTTTTATTTCCTTGATTAAGGAAAAAAATGAATTCCAAAGACCAAGAAGGCAGGGATCTTGGCTTTGTTCACCCAGCCGATCCAATGTACCTGATGCGTAGGAGGGATTCAATGAATAGTTGTTAAATGAATGAATGTTTTATTCTGAGTCAGGTTGTAATCTATTAAATTGGTTTCCCATCCAGTGATAAATCACTACTCAGAAATTAAAAACATTCCTTTAAGGAATGAAGGAACACATTTCATTTTGAGTTTATTCAACATATTTTTATGGTTGTAGACTGGTATTTTTAATATACTGTAGTACAATTGTGACTCCTTACTCTTGTTTTCATGGCCACGACTCCTAAAAATTATTTTTACTTTTTTTTTTTTACTTTTTTTTTTAATATTTTATTTATATATTTGTCAGAGAGAGAGAGGGCACGCACAAGCAGGGAGAGCTTCAGGCAGAGGGAGAAGCAGGCTCCCTGCTGAACAAGGAGCCCATTGCGGGACTCGATCCCAGACCCCTGGGATCATGACCTGAGCCAAAGGCAGACACTTACCTGACTGAGCCACCCAGGCGTCCTTATTTTTACCTTTAAAATCACATATTTTAGAAGTACTTTTTAAATATAGCAAGGAAAAACCGATCAAAATAAATATAAATGTAATAGCTAACCATTTATATAGCATTTATGGTTTACTAATCCTTAATTATATAGTAGCTAATTTATATTCTTACTAAAATACTCTGAAGTAGCTGCTGGTCAAATCCTTAATAAGTGAGGTAACAAGACTAGAATCCAAGACTTCTGACTAACCCAATGACCCCCTTCCAGTCTGTGGTTTCCAGGCTCAGAACCCTTGCCTCAGAAAATTGCTACAGAGAGTTTGGAGGCAACTCCATAGGTGTTGGATAGAAGACTTGAAAACCAGCACTCTGATTTGAATTCTCTTAAGTTTTTGTATCCTCGGTACTTCCTAGCCTAGAATATTGCTGAAAATAAGTACCTAATGGATATTTGATTGATTGTACTAAAGGCATAATGTAAATTTGGATGGCAGCTCTGAGAACATATAGAACTAGTCTTTCTTCTTTCTACTCTTTTTTTTTTTAAGTAGATTCCATGCCCAGTGTGGAGCCCTATGGGGCTTGAACTCACAACCCTGAGATCAAGACCTGAGCTGAGATCAAGAGTTGGCCACTTAACCAACTGAGCCACCCAGGCACCTCTCCTCTTTCTACCCTTCTAAATTGATCCTCCCTATCCCATATGCCTCCTTGGTTCCTTATTTTGAAAAAATCTATATTTTGCCAGAGGGAGTAACATTTAGCACTCAGAATAGTTGATTAAAGGTAGATATGGAATTGAATAATATAAATTGCCATAGCAGTTTCTTGATGAGGAAGCATCATCTATTTTGTATTTGGAAGCCAAATCATGTTCATTTAATTTTTGTATATTAAGTTGCACACTACCATGATCGTGCCAAGTTTAATATACAGTTGACCCTTGAACATGGATTTGAGC
Source organism: Nasua narica (assembly GCA_028533885.1). Lineage (NCBI taxonomy): Eukaryota > Metazoa > Chordata > Mammalia > Carnivora > Procyonidae > Nasua > Nasua narica. The sequence continues at coordinate 35,349,812 of CM052800.1, read as the reverse complement.
TGCATGGGTCTGCTTGTATGTGGATTGTACCAGTACAATACTGTAAATGTATTTTCTCTTAAGATTTTCTTAGTTATACTTTCTTTTCTCTAGCTTACTTCATTCCAAGAATATAGTATATAATACGTATGATATACAAAATATACGTTAATTGACAAGTTTCTGTTATGGGTGATGTTTCCAGCCAACAGTAGGCTATTAATAGCTAAATTTCGTGGAATCAAAAGTTATATGCAGATTTTTGCCTGGGGCGGCGGGGGTAGGTGCCCCTAACCCTCACATTGTTCAGGGGTCGACTGTATATTATTCTGATTTTGATTACTAGGAATTTATTTTGATTTGATTTATAATTTAAAATCACATTTTCTTTCTTTTTTTTTTTTTTTTCAATATTTTCAGTGCAAGTGGTGGCCTTGATAATGAAACACATTTCCTCAACAACACTTTATTGGAATATGTAGATTTAACTAGACAACTCCTGGAAGCAGAAAATGAAAAAGACTCTGACACACTGAAGGATATACGATGCCATTTTAGTGCCTTAGTGGCGAATATCATTCAGAATGTTCCAGGTATTCTTTCCGATTTCTTCAAACACTATTGACTATTAAGGAACCATCGTGTACTTTCTTCCCCGGAGGGCTCACAGTCTAAGGTGATAAAGCAGCTTGTGAACATGGTGGGAAAATATGTCAGCATAACATGGATGGCCAAGATTTTGTTTGACCTTCAATTAGTGTCGTGAGTAGAACTCAAAAAGCAACGCCACATAGATTTTTAATGATAATAAAGATATTTAAAAAATTTAAGAAATCAATTGAAGAAGCTTCTTTAGGCAAACTTGTTCAAAGTGCAATAAGCAAGAAGCAATTATGTTCCAAATGGTAACTGAGCAGAGAATTAACAAGGTACTGCTGAAGGAGGGAGGAAGAATGTAGGCCATAGTTATAAAGTCTACTAAGGATGTTAGTATTCATTGATACAATAACAACAATGTTATTGATTGAGTCCTTTAAGGTATATGTGCCTATCATTCCAGTACCTACTATATGCCAGGTACTGGTTTAGGCCCTAGAAACATTGATATGTGCAATTACATTTTTAAAAGCCATAAATTGTTTGCAAGTATGAAACATAAAATGTGACTGTAGCCTTTGGTATACAAGGTAATTGCAAATGTTTCTTTTTCTTTCTGAAAAAGAATTATTTCGTTACCTTTAAAAGAACATGCAGTTGACCCATAAAGTGAGAGCATGGGTTGTATTTTATAAAAGAGGCCTGTAAACATTTCTTTAGGTACATTAATTTCAAGTGCAAGACGCCTGTTTTGAACTTCAGAGGGAAATGATTTCCTCATCTGAAGCTCAGTTAGCGTAAAGCTATAATTTAGTTCATTACCAAACATTTGTCTACAACCTCCAGGTTGGTTCGTTAAAACACTGTTGAGTTTGTTTCTTCAACAAGGATTGATGCAGAGAACTTATAGATAGGATTTTCAAGTGGAAAGAATTCTGGGAGATCATCTCGACCAGTGGTTTTCAAACGATGTTTTTCTCTCCTGGTGCCATCAGCAAGAGGCAGCAGAATGGGTCGAGACTCCGGGCCTCACCCCATAGTTCAAGTACATCAGCCCTTCCTTTGTCTCTTGTGTATATCAAGATTCCATGTAAGGATTCTTTTAAAAAGTCAGCTGTGCAGCTGAAAACGTACGAAGCTCCAAAGCAGCTTACCTATTCCAAAGCTTTGTCTTGGCAATGAACCGAAATCCAGAGTTGCGTTCACATCGATGTCTGGGCCAAACTTACCATGTAGCCAGCAGCAGCCGGGGAGAAGCAGAGTCCTGACTCCCCGCTCTGTGCCCACCTCTGGGGCAGTCCTGCGCCTGCCTTGAAATCCTGCTTGCAGAGATCCTGTATCCCTCATTGCTGAGCTATTGTGGTGTCGGACACTGCAGCCCCGTTTCTGGGTCTTGCACGTGTGTCACCGAGGAGGTTAAAATGAAAACCTTGGCTGGCTTTTTTGCAGTGTTACCTACTCAGTACCAAATAAGTTGACATGCATGTTAAAATAAAAAGAAATGGAAATAAATTTCTTCCCATCTTTTTTTTTTTTTTTTAAATACACAGTGCACCAGAGAAGAAGTATCTTCCCTCAACAGAGTCTTCGTCACAGTCTGTTTATGCTGTTCAGTCACTGGGCGGGTCCTTTTAGCATCATGTTTACACCCTTGGACAGATACAGTGACAGAAATATGCAAATTAACAGACATCAGTACTGTGCACTAAAGGTATTGCTTAGAAATCTGATTGCTTTTTTCTCACGTGAAGAGTGTAGTGAAATTTTTTGTCTCTCAGTGCCTAGTATTATAAAAAGGGTGGATTTCTTCTACCCTTAGAATATTTGCCTGCTGTATTCCAATATTTATACTGTACCCTTCTTTGAATGCATAAAATGCAATGCAAAAAAAGTTACGGAATCTCCCCAAAACTTAAATGCTATTTTCTTAAAGGACTGAGAATTGCCTCTTTTTTTCCTACTTTAGTACTTTTTCTTGGACTTTTCTTCCTCTTCTCTTCCAGTCCTGTCCAAGCTCATGCATTGTTTGGGATCATGTATTTACTTACTACTCAGCATAAATTACTTAGTTTCGAAAATTTCTATTACACTCTTCTTTGTAAAGGAAAGAACTAAAGATAGTGTGGCTACATAAGCATGAATAGAATTATCCTGCCTCTTCTCATTAAGCAACATAAAGCCTCTTAAATGTTTTAAATGTAATTCTAATATTATTGTTTGAAGGCTATGTCTGCTGTACTATGTTGTGGCCCTGTTGCAGATAATGTAGGACTTTCGTCAGATGGCTATTTGTACAAATGGTTGGATAACATCTTGGACTCTCAGGACAAAAAGGTGATTCTGACGGTTCCTTTAAAATTTCATAATAATCTGCACCGCGTTATTTGGAATTATAGGATGACCCACTGGAAACGAGTATTTTTTTTTTAATTAGGTTAGAGTTATATGCAATTAGATAGGATCCAATAATTTAAGAAATTTCTAATTATCAGTTATTACTTATTTAAATAATGTTAATTTCCCTTCATAGAGGACATCGGGAGAAGGAAAGGAAGGGTGAATGGGGGGAAATCAGAGGGAGAGATGAACCATGAGAGACTGTGGACTCTGAGCAACAGACTGAGGGTTTTGGAGGGGAGGGGGTTGGGGGGTGGGCGAGCCTGGTGGTGGGTATTGAGGAGGGCACGTATCGCATGGCGCACTGGGTATGGTGCATGAACAATGAATCTTGGAACACTGAAAAAATAAAATTGTTTTAAAAAGTTAATTTCCCTTTTGTATTATAGGATTAATAGGGTTATCTCACCAGAGAGTTGTAGATCTGTAAATAAAATAATATAGAATATGTTGAGCTCCACAGAAGAAATGTGTTATGTTTAATATCATTTTTTGACCACTCTCCAATTAATCTTTCTTGCCTTCCCTTTTCCTTACTCTCCTACTGCGCATGCCCAGACTTCACAATTTAAAATAGGACTTACAGGTTTTCCCCCCTCAGAATAATTTTTCTATTGGGTTTGCAAAAACAAGAATAAAGCTTGATAAAAATATAACTGGAGAGGTTAATAACTCACTTTTCTGAAAGCACTTAATCACTGTTCATATTCATCAGCCGCCTTCAGGGCCCTGCTGGAGGAGAGAATTGTACTACTTAGAGTCTTGTGTAAAAAACAGGAGACCAAGTATAATTTGTCTCCATCATTTTTTTTTTCTTTTGGCTGAATAAAATGAGAAGGACTTAAATAAAAGAAGACTGAGTTTTGTGCTTAAATACAATAAATATATATACTATATTATATTATGTATATAGTATATATACTATATATACACTATAAATACAATATACTGTATATAATATATACTATATATTTTATAAATACAAGACATATATATACTATATTACTAAATATATAAACTCTACTGTGTATAATATAATATCTATGCCATGTATATTTTATATACATATATAAATTATATATATATATGTGTGTGTATACATATATATATCAATTTTTTTATCCTGGGCAATGTTGTGACCTTTACGTAGGTTCATCAGTTGGGCTGTGAGGCAGTTACATTACTGCTGGAATTGAACCCGGACCAGAGCAACCTGATGTACTGGGCTGTGGACCGATGCTACACTGGCTCCAAGAGAGTGGCAGCCGGCTGCTTTAAAGCCATAGCTAACGTGTTCCAGAACAGGTACCTTGGATGCTGTCTTCCGTATTTTAGTTAGCTTTGGTTTCATTTCTTTCTTTTTTTTTTTTTTTTTGAGAAAATGTTTCCTTTTGCATTCAGAAATACTAAGAATCCAGTATTTTCCTTCCTTGAGCTCTAATGAAATTTAACCAGCATAAGAATAATCACTTTGCACCCATTGTGTACCTTTGGCTTTAAAAAAAAAACAAAAACAAAAAAACACCTAGTTCCAGGCTTAGACTTGATGCTTGCAGCCTTGCCCTTTGTGTATCGTATTTATGAGTGACGTGACAGCCTGTCAAATTTCTCTAACATGTAAAACCTGTCCCTAGGGATTATCAGTGTGACACGGTGATGCTCCTAAATCTGATACTGTTCAAAGCAGCGGATTCTTCTCGAGGTATCTATGAAGTTGCGATGCAACTTTTACAGGTTTGTAAGCAAATGTTAGTTAAAATATTAGTTATTGACGATTTGATGAAGCATATAAATATTTAGCTTTTTCTTTTTAAGATTTATTTATTGGAGAGCGAGAGAGAGAGACTGAGAGAGCGTGAGGCAGGGAGAGGCAAAGGGAAAGGGAGAGAGAAACACCAGCAGACTCTGCTCAGCGCAAAGCCCAACGCAAGGCTTAATCTCATGACCCTGAGATCACAACCTGAGCTGAAACCAAGAGTCGGACTTCAACTGACGGTGCCACTCAGGAACCCCTGGGCTTTATTTTTAATAGGGAGGCATGGCATCAACTCTTGATTATCATTAAAAATAGAGGACAAAGAGAAGGGGTGCCTGGGTGGCTCAGTCAGTTAAGCATCTGCCTCGGGCTCAGGTCATGATCCCAGGGTCGAAGTATTGAGCCCCGTATCTGGCTCCCTGCTCCATGGGGAGTCTGCTTCCCCCTCTCTCTCTGCATACTGCTCCCCTTACTTGTATTCTCTGGCTCTGTCAAATAAATCAATAAATAAATCTTAAAAAAAAAAAAAGACGACAAAGATAATATGGGTCACTTAAGCCTACAAAGAGTACTGTTCAGAAGTGTATTACAGAGGGCTTATGGCTATCCTCCCACATACACGCCCGTATGCGCCTGTGTGTGTTCAAGTGAAAATGGAGTGGTCAGGACTTCCGTGTGCCTGGAACTATTTCTGTCCAGCAGAGAAGAGTAATACGAGCCAAAGGGTTTTTTGAGAACCAAGTAAAAAGTAATTAGCCCCTTTGCGATATGCTTATATAATTTTTCTTTATTAGACCTAGGAAAATAAGCTAGAAACCTAACTTACCAAGCATGGAGACAGCATTATTATACAGTATCTAACTAATTGATAATAGGATGGGGTTCTTAACGAAGTTAAGAATGAGATTCAACTAGATGCTGATTTTTCTAGAGGGTCTGACTGGTGGTACTGATGCTGGTAGCCACCATCTTGGGAATTAGACCCTCATGGCTTTATTAATCATGAAGAAAAGTTCAGTGCTGTATCTTTACATAGTGTAATGTTAAAATGATTTTTAGCTCATAGTCCATATTTAATCTTTATTTAACCAAGATCTGCTTGAGGGCTTTTTTTTTTTTTTTTCACTTACACATGTTTTATATAATCCTATTTTTGAACTGGAAAGTGGTAAATCTTCTTCAAGTAACTGTAAGTTGCTGAAGTCATTTTCAGACTATGCTACTAACCCAAACCATTGGCATTAAGCACAAGGAGTGTAAAGCCTTCCAAAGAGTTACAGATCTTTTGCAAACATTTTTGGGAATTAGAAATTAACTTCTGAAATACTCTACAGTATGCATAACTATATAATTTTCGAGCTGGAATAATTCTTAGAAGAAGATTTTATTTTTCAGTTATAGCTGAAATTCAGAGGACTCATAAAATCTTGAATCTACATTCCTGCAGATCCTGGAACCGAAAATGTTTCGCTATGCCCACAAATTGGAAGTTCAGAGAACAGATGGAGTACTCAGCCAGCTGTCGCCTCTGCCGCATCTGTATTCTGTTTCATATTATCAGTTGTCCGAGGAATTAGCAAGGGCTTATCCTGAGCTAACTCTTGCCATATTCTCAGGTATGACCATTGAATTTGTCAGTGGGTTTCCTTTAGCAATCATTTCTAAAAAAACTACTTGTAGGAAATTTAAATACAAGAAATTTGAGGTTGATTCAAAACAGAACATGTCCTTATGTAAGAAAATATTTTTTTCCTTTAGTAAGAACATTTAATACTAATCTATCTTGGTAGATTTCTTATTAATGTAGTCTTTCCAAGGCTTCTTACTTTGCCTTTCTTTCTCTACCCCAGGTGGGGTGGGAGGGGGAAGGGTCTTCACATACAATTTAAAAATGTTTCTTCGGTAGACACAGAACTTTCTAAATCTTCTAGTACGTATTTTATCTTATGTATTGGTCTGTCTTTAATACTAAAAATGGGCAGGGATAAAGATACATGCTTCTTTCTCTAAGTGACACCTCTCATCACAAGGAAAAGTCCTGCACTCCCTTGAGCAAAACTGCTTTTAGAATTCCACTTTGCTGTCTGTTCATGTTTCATTTTCTTGGGCCAATGACAGTTACTTCCAGGGGTTTCTAAAACAGCGGGACAATGTGTCAGGCAAGATGTCCCCTCTATCTGGATCTCCCCAAGACTCAGATTTGGGACAATTTTTGTTTAAAATCTAGTTTAACCTTCCGCTCGATGAACATACTATAGCAAGTGCTCCTAGAATGCTTTATCTTTTTCCTGAAGATTTAATTTTAACACAGAACACTTAAGTAGTTTTTCTGTCTGTCTTTCACTTGTAGCGAGATCTTATTTTAGCCTGAGAATTGAACATGGGCCAAAATGGCCATCCAGGAGATGACAAGATTTTGCTGTGGATCCTTTCTTTCATTTGGCCCCAAGATTTAGTGACCTTAGCCTTCTTGGAGCATCTTTCCACTGCACTCATTTCAGCAGTAGAAATAGTTTCCCATCCCTCACTGATGTGATTGGGGATAAACCTATTTAAATCCTTCTAACAGTTCTTAAAGCAATTTACCTCTTTGGTTTGCACTGGTAGATGGCAGTGATCATGCCCCTTCCCTTTCCGTAACTCCCACAGTCCCGACCGCCCTTTTGGGATCAGTGTGGATGGTCATCAGGGCAAAGCGGTAGCTGCCACGATCTCTGATTGTGTGCTGGGCTTCTTCTCAAGACTCCCCCACAAAAAGTGAAGCAGTCCAGCTGAGTCTCAGAGCTCAAGAAATTGGTGGGGATGGCAGCTGGGACATGTGGAGATCGTGCCCATAGCTCAGTCGCCTTGTCCTTCACTTCCGTCTTCAGATACTCTTGTCGTTAGGACCTGCTAATTGTAACTCCTTTGCTGAAAATGGTCTGTTCTAAACCAAAATATAGCCTGTAAACCTGCTCAGTGCAGTTTTCACTTTTACTTTTTCCAAGGCAAGATGAGCAGAGTGTTTGTTAGGGATTATATGGGATGGCTATCGGTAGAAACTTTGCCCGTTTTGAAATTTGAGGGTCCTGCCCCTTCCTTTCTCTGGGACCCGTTGTGGTCTTTAAATGTTTTTCAGCTCCCTGGCTCTTACCATCCTTCTCCTCCTTTACACCTGCTTCTGACCCGTCACCCTCTCCTTTACTTGCCTTGAATATCCACATTCACTTTTTCCCAGCCCTTGTGCATCTTCATAAATGGCCTTCAGACTCCATTAGTTTGAGTTTCCTCTCTGTAAAGTTACTGAAGACTTTCTCACTGCTAAATCCAGTCATCAACTTTTGGTCTTCAATCTGTTTGCTGCTTTGCCCAGCAATTAGTGTTAGTCACCTTACTTTTCTTTAAATCCTGAGCTCTCGTGATTTCTGGAAATTTAATAGTTCCTGGTTTTCCTTCTACTGTGAGCTATTCCTTTTCTGTCACTTTTGGTGGATTCTTCTATCTTAAGTATTTGTGTTCCTGGGCCTCCTTCTGAAGAGACCCTGTCTCCCCGAAGGAGGTCATTGCTGTCACTGCCCTCCTTACCCCCCCGCACCCCCCCGTACCCCCCCCCCCGCACCCCCGCATCAGGATCTCTTCATCCAACTACTTTCAGAGCTCCAGGTCTTTCCCTTAATACCAGAGGTAATTACAAATCAAAGGAAACAGAAATGATACCGGTTGTTCCTCTTTCGGCCTGTTTTTAATTATAGAGATAAGCCAGAGAATCCAGACCGCTCACCCTGCTGGGAGGCAAGTGATGCTGCACTATCTCTTACCCTGGATGAACAACATTGAGCTGGTCGATCTGAAACCTCTGCCCACAGCGAGGCGACATGATGAAGACGAAGACGACTCCTTGAAAGACCGAGAGCTCATGGTGACCAGCAGGCGCTGGTTGCGAGGAGAGGGCTGGGGCTCTCCGCAAGCCACTGCGATGGTCTTGAACAATCTAATGTACATGACGGCAAAGGTAAAGTGGGATTGGTGTTCACAGCAGCTGCACAGAACTATTAAGAGGAGTCAAAAAGGGTAGAAGTCGATGAAGAGATCAGATCATCCTGTGATAGCCAAACAGTGGTTCCAAAAGAACCAAATTCCTTCCTTTGAAACACTTCTCATTGGATACAAGATATGTTCTTGGGGGGAGGAGAGAAAATCATATATGTTTAATGATATTTATATTTAGATTTGTTGAAAGAAATGATTATTCCTCTAGAGGACAGAAAAGATTAAAGCTGTCCCCAAAAACACAGTTTTCTAGTATTTCACGGGGTGACCAAGCTGGGTATTGAATAAGCAGTCATCACTGAAGTGCGTGCTGTGTGTCGTGCGTCTAGTATGGGGACGAGCTGGCCTGGTCGGAGGTGGAGAACGTGTGGACCACGCTTGCAGACGGCTGGCCGAAAAACCTGAAAATCATTTTGCACTTTCTGATCAGCATCTGTGGAGTGAATAGTGAACCAAGCCTCTTGCCTTACGTATGTATTCAGGTTCATTTAAAAAAAAATTTTTTTTTAAATAATACTTGCCTGGTTTCTGTTAGTACCAGAGTGTGTGGCAGCAGGAGAGCAGGAGAAGCAAAGGCCCAGAGTGGGGAGCCCCGCCCGGAAATCACACGTGCCTCTTTCCATTGTTTCATTCAACCGATATCGTCTGGCCTTGAACACAGGCCAGGTGCTCTTCTAGGTTCTAGGCATTTCAGTCTGATGGGTGATGGAGATTGTTTTCTTTGAACCTTCACCTAATGCATTTAATGAATAAGCCAGTAAGTTGACAAAGTGCAGTCTTGATAAGGGCTACAAAGGAAAATTGCAAGGTAGTGAGCGTGAGTCACCAAGCAACCGCAGCTCTCTGGGAGGACCAGAGATGGTCCTCGAGAGGAAGTGATCTAGAAGTGAGACCACAAAACTGAGAATGTTCACACTTTCTGCTAGGCAGGAGCTGGATAGTAGAGCAGAATGGCGAGTGAGAGAGCTCAGTGCCTATAGAACAGTGCCGATGGCTTCCAGAAGCAGGGGGAAGCGTAGGAAGGGGCATACAATGAAGACTGTCACAGTCTTTACCTTCTAGAGGGGAAAGCAATACTTATATCTGCTCAAGTAGAGAATAATATGAGAATGTGAAACATGAGGGTTCAATGGAGGCACGCCGGCTAACGGAAGCACATGTGTGTGCACACATCCGTGTCAGCCAGGACCCTAAAATCATGACCTGAGCCCAAATCAAGAGTCGGGTGTTTAACCGACTGAACCACCCAGGTGCACCCCCCCCCCCGGGCAGATCTTAAAATACACTTTATTATATCATACCAGCAATCTTGTAATGATTACCCGTTGATAAGTGACCTACACACAGCTCTATATCTGTTGCCGTCTTCCCAGAGCCTGGATCAGTGCCTGGCACATAGAAGGTACCTGTTAATTGGATTGATGAATGTGTGAGTTGGGCTGAAAGAAGGAACAGGCATGAAGTACTAACTCCAGGAAGCAAAGATGAAATTCAGGGAATAACCATTTGCCAGGAACTTAAAAAAGGAGCTATTTTTAGTGGCCATCACAATTTCTTGATTATTATTCTTAATCACTTATTCTCGGCCAGGCATGGTATAAGCACCTTGTCTACATTGTTTTATTGAATTCTTAGATCTGAGTGTGTGAAGATTATGGCAGTTGTATGGATGAATAAAACAGGGCAGAGAGAAGAGTAACTTCTTTAACGTTGGGCGGCTATTAGCTCCGTCACTCAGTAGAGTGAATTCCCACTTTGTGGAGAAGACTGGAGGGGGGAGGGGTGCTTTCTCACAGTCACACAGATTAAAGGCACAAAAGCAGGAGCGCACGTGGCAGGGTCAGCAGGTGACTAAATCTGAGAACAGAGAATTAGCGCATAGTTAAAGCAGGTTGGATAGATACAGAGCTGTATGTAGGTCAGTTGTCAACGGGTAATCATTTTAAGATTTCTGGTATGATATAATAAAGCGTATTTTAAGATCTGCCCAGGGTGGGGCGCCTGGATGGCTCAGTCGGTTAAGCACCCGACTCTTGATTTGGGGTCAGGTCATGATCTTGGGGTCCTGGGATGGGGCCCCAAGTTGGGCTCCACACTCAGTGGGGAATCTGCTTGAGATTCTTTCTCTGCCTCTCTCTCTGTCCCTCCCCACTCTCTCTAAAAATCAGTCAATCAATCGATCTTTAAAAAAAAAAAAAGATTTGTCCTGGGGTCATGTAAAGCAGAGTCGCTCAGTTGTCTGTGTGCCGGTCAATCGCCAGGGTACCTGGTTCTGGCTCCGGGGTGGGGGTGGGGCCCGAGAGTCTGTATTTCTCGCAGCTCCTGGTGATGATGCCTGTGCTGGCAGGACAACATTCTTTGAGCTGCAAGGATTGAAGTACAAAGAAAAAAAGAGATAGGCTGATTAGCTAGGAAGCGATTCATTAATACATATTACCAAGACACAGAATGCATACTATCGAAATTTTTTTTTTCACTTACTTAACTCATACGATATACTAGGCATGTGTAAAGTGCATTATTAAATCTTATCTAATCCTAACAGCTCTATGAAGTACGTGTCATTGTGCCCATTTTGCAGAAGAGACAAACCAAGAGTAACTGTCCAGTCCCATAGCTACCAAGTGTCTACACCCCAATCCATGCTGTGTGGTTTGGGTTCTTTGCTTTTAATCACTACTCTACACCTACTGGGTTAAATATGGAGTATTAGGGGGCGTCTGGTGGCTCAGTGGGTTAAAGCCTCTGCCTTCGGCTCAGGTCATGATCTCAGGGTCCTGGGATTGAGCCCCGCATCGGGCTCTCTGCTCAGCGGGGAGCCTGCTTCCCACTCTCTCTGCCTACTTGTGATCTCTCTCTGTCAAATAAATAAAATCTTTAAAAAAAAATTAAAAAAAACATGGAGTATTAGTAAGGGAAGCAGAATAAAAAATCCTGGGTTTGAAAAGTCTAAGGGGAAATTTGGGATGATATTATTAATTGAAATCTTTCCATTAAAAAGGCACCGATTTATAGGAAAGCAATTATGTTTTGCTTTTCTAAAAAAAAAAAAAGCAAAATGGTAAAGAAGTAGATAATGTGGAAACCGTTAAGTGGTCAAGTCACCCCAATTAAATCTAGCGCTGAGAGTCAGGGGAAGACCCTATTTATAAAGCCAACTAATGTCTTACTGCCCATCGACGTTCAGATTTAAGTTGGGCTTATTTATCTACCATTTCGAATTGATCTTCTCTGATAAAAATCTGCTTCAAGATCAATTTATGCCAGAAAAATTGTGCTCTTTCTCCTCTGAACAATTTTCTCTTGGGACAGGTGAAGAAAGTCATTGTCTATTTGGGTAGAGACAAAACAATGCAGTTGCTGGAAGAGCTGGTGGGTGAGCTCCAGCTCACCGATCCCGTGAGCTCGGGCGTCACTCACATGGATAACCCCCCATATTACCGCATCACTTCCAGCTGCAAAATCCCTTCTGTCACCTCAGGTAAGACGTCCCTTAAAAACCGAGCACTTGGTCTCAAAAGAGAAGCTTTACCTAACTGTTCATCTCAGCGGGCCTCTTTGCTTTAAGCAGCGTCAGGAAACACAAAAGCCAGCGCGAGTCCCGTGTGGTAACTAACTTGACAACACTTCGTAAATCCTCATAGGAGTGAAGAAGTTTGACAGCGGAAGGGTTCTTAGTACTATAGAGGGAAACATACTTACACATATGTGTTTGGAGCTGGAATATAGATTTATTCATCCTTATACAACAAGCATTTTTTAATAAGCATAACTAGTATGTTAAATATTGAAAAGGCTTACTTATTGACCTCCTCTGTAATTTTGTACTATCGTTATTTGGGTCTGTATGATACATAACATCCAGTCATGTGAGTGTTATATGTATATACAGATATAATTATGGTAATATTTTCAGTTGAAGAAACTATGTCTCTGAGGGAATAACTGCCATTGAAAATCAGTATAATATCGGGACTATTTTAGATTACATTTCCATGAAGTTCTTTGTCACTCGGTTTATATTGAGTGTTTCTGGCATTAATAACATCTGTGCAATTAGAAATCTTTTTTTTTGTCATCTATTTTCATCTCTTAGCTCCTTTTGTTCGACTTTCTAAGGGATTTCTAACAACCCTTCCATTGAGTTTTTCATATCTGCCAGAATGTTAATTCCAAAGAGTTTATTTTTTAATGAATTTTTTTAGAAGCACCTTATTCATGTTTCATGGTTGGACAGTCATCTATAATTGACTTTCTTCTCCCAGCAGAAGAGCCTGTTTTCTCTATATTGCTCCGTTTTGATTTGTCTCGGTAAAAGCTTTCCTCAAAAACCTACCAATTCTAGATCTGTATTTTTTGATAAAGAGTGGAATATTGAAAAGTTGCTTGGATGTTTTGTAGGTATATATAGAGCTTGCTGACTTTGTCATTTGCTGTATGATGATTTCACGGATGCAAGTGTCTATAGGTCTCTTCTCTTGGACTAATCCAATTCCCCAAAGCTCTACTAGTCATCCACCCAAAGTAGAGTGTGTGGGGCTGTGTGTGTGTACAAATATGTAGAATCCATAGATAGACACACACATACACTAACATAGTCTTCATGCCTTCTGGTAGCCCAATGGGGTGAGAAGCTTTCAAGGAGATGCCATCTCAAGTTTTAATGTATGTGTTTTCCCTCAATACCCCTATTCTCAATAAAGTTCTTCCTCCCTCAGGTATAAATAATGTGCCCTGGTCCAGAAATCTTTGATTTACTCTTATCAGAAAAGACTCCTGGGGGCGCCTGGCTGGCTCAGTTGGAAGAACACACAACTCTTGATCTCGGGGTCATGAGTTTGAGGCCCGTGCTGGGTATAGCAATTACTCAAATGAGTAAAGTTGAAAAAAGAAAAGAAGAGATTTCTGGAAGGGGAGGGCCATAGATCTTGGGGATCAACTACTTCTGAAGTAGGTTTTCAACCAAGTCTGCCATTTTAGTAACATTTTCAACCCCTACACCCAGGGGTACTCAGTGCTGCTATCCTGAGTCTTTTGGAGGTTCAGCAATACGGATATGGATGCTTCCTGGTTTCCCCCACTACTAACTTAGGATTCAGCCTTCTCAAAGCTGAATTACTTTTTGTCCATTTGTTTTCAAGCATCTAAACTTTTGTTGCTGTTGTCTCCTTTCCCTCTTGGTCATTATGAGTACATTCCTTTTTAAAAATTACCTTGCTCTCATTTTAGTGGAGTTTTAACATCTGTAATTTTGAAATCTTTTGTTCTTACTGAGTTATCGCAGGCTTTAAGTTCACAGATACTGTTTCATTTCTGATTGCAGGAACTACTTCCAGTAGCAATACAATGGTAGCTCCCATAGATGGCAATCCTGATAATAAGCCCATAAAAGAGAGTATTGAAGAGAGGTAAGTACCTGTCTGTTCTTCATTAGCCTTTCAGGTTGGCAGATACCATTATCATCAGAATAAATGATCATTTCTACACTGCAGTGTATATTTCATTGAAGGTATATTTCATTGAAGGTATATTTCAAAATTCTAGTGAAGAAATATATTTCCGTTGTGGAAATTTTCCGCCGTAACTGTTTCGTTATCAGAATGCCGACATGCTAGATTCTTTTATGTGCTCTAAGGGATGAATAAGTTTTGTCCCGTCTCTTTTTGTGTCATTTACATTTTTAGACTTTTCTAAATGGCTGTTTACTCTGCCTGTTTTTGATAAGCTAGGTTTCACCAGAACATTATCACAACAATTTAAGAACAGTCTTCAGGCAGAAATATCTGACTTAAAAGCTTAAGCTTGGGGCGCCTGGGTGGCTCAGTCGGTTAAGCCTCTGCCTTCGGCTCAGGTCATGATCCTGGGGTCCTGGGATCGAGCCCCGCATCGGACTCCCTGCTCGGCGGGGAGCCTGCTTCTCCCTCTCCTTCTGCCTGCAGCTCTGCTTCTCGTGCTCTCTCTCTCTCCATCAAATAAATAAACCAAATATTTTTTAAAAATAAAAGCTTAAGCTTTTGAACTGTACGGCGGAAGTTAAGATATATCATAGGAAGCTTTTGTTAATATTTTATGTACTGTGTTCTTTTTTAAATGTTGAAAGTGAAACCGAAAGTACAAATACTATTTTACCGTGAACTCTGACTAACTGCCACGATCATTCCCATAGCTATGTGCACCTAGACATCTACAGTGGACTAAGCAGTCACTTAAATCGTCAGCATCACAGACTAGAATCTCGATACAGTAGCAGCTCGGGAGGATCTTATGAAGAAGAAAAAAGTAATAAATTCCACATGTTTTTTTTATAACTGTAATGGTGAGGTGTATTATTAATTATGTTGATGTCAGTGAATATATTTTTCTGATAAATTGCTTTTAAGAAGAGTATTTAACTGCCACTGGTGGTGTTCCAACATAATCTGAAATGTCCTGATTTTAAGCAGCAGCACGAATGGGGGAAATTTGTTTTCAAAGCACAGGTTCCCTTATAGATAAATCAAAAGGAACATAAGAATTGGTTCTTGAGAAGCATCGTAGACACTGGCTATGGCCTACTTTTTCTAACAGGTTTGCTCTTTTTCTGGGGATTCACATTTTGCTGAAAAGTTCTCCCTTGCAATTGCAAAGTGAATGTCCACCCAAGTCTCACTCTAACAATGAGGGAGAGGGGAATAGAGGCACCTGCCTTCAGACTGGGAAGGGATCCGGAAGACGATCTGGTCCAATCTCCTCACTTGGCACAGGATGGAACTGAGGTCCAGAGAGGTTAAGTGACTTACCCATGTCACACAGAATTCACATTTCCTGATGTCATTTTTCACTGCACCCTGCAGCCCCGCTGCGGTAGAGCAGATTTCCTTTTAAGATGGGTTTGTGTCGGCCCTATCTCGGGAAATTTAGAACGGAGTAACTTACCAGAAGGCCCTTGTTACAAGGCAGCTTCACTTCTGATGGGTTTCATGTCTTGGACATCAATTATAGACTCTAATGGAGTGCGAGTGTAGTTTTGCTTTGCTGTAAACGATAGAACCTAAACTGGTAGCTCTTTCTCTCTTTGATTTGCTTAACTCGATAATATTCATACCTAGGTCTTCCTAGCAAACCTATGTCAAAAAAGAGTGGGAAGTTATTTTTTTTATCACTTTCCAATGCTATAAATAGTTGATGTCTTAACTAGAGTTTGCTTATGTTGGCAGAAAATAGATGGTGTAGAAAATGAGATCATTTTATTTTGATAGGTGATTCAATGCCACTTTATTCTAATTGGCGACTGAAAGTGATGGAGCATAATCAAGGAGAGCCACTACCCTTCCCACCAGCTGGAGGCTGCTGGTCACCACTGGTGGATTACTTGCCTGAAACGTCATCACCTGGATTACCTCTTCACAGGTGGACTACAGCGTCATTCCTATTTCATATGAGCCAAATCGCTGCTTAACACTTTCAGCTTTCTTTTTGCTATCTGACGACACGGAATAAAAGCAATTTCTTTCTTTTGATACTGCAACAAATGAGATCCATGTGTTTAGAGTTCAAGAAACCTACAAACTCAGGATTCTGTTTACAATTAATATTATTAAATCTACTTCTGCAGCTGCTTTTCTGGGTGTCTGGCATAGTTACTTGACCTTTCTGGGACCCAGTTACTACATCTGAAAGATATTTTATGGCACTAGGCACTACTATTTTGCATTGTGTTAAACTGAATTCTACTTAGCGAAATCACAATAGAACAGTTACCGCATTCTTTCACAATTTATTAATGTATCAAACATGTACTGAACACCTACTATGTGGCAAGCAGTGTGCTAGGTGTCAGGGTCAAATGAAGAAATTATGGCCCTTGACTTTGGGGAGCCCTTAGCAGGTAATGTTGTATTCTAAGACTGTCACTTAATGGTTTCCTCAGCTATATTTTCTTTTCATCTTTTTTTTCTCGAGAAGTTGTATTTTTCCGTCAAATGCATTATTACAAAAGTCTTCAAGTAACTGGCGTAAGATTTCCTCCAAGTTGACTCAGGTAGAACATTAATGGCACTCTCGTTTGTCACAGGTGTAACATAGCCGTGATCCTTTTGACCGATCTGATCACTGATCATAGTGTGAAGGTGGAATGGGGAAGCTACCTCCATCTTCTTCTTCATGCAATTTTTATAGGTAATAAATATTGGTTCTAACGCAATGTCACAGTATATTTCTATGATAATTTAAAGACAGTCTGGTTTTTCGGTGTTTCTCTTGTTTTGTTGTATACCATTTCCATGATGCTTTTTATGGTGATTCTCATGGTCCAGTAGGGGGTTCGTCCTCACTTCTCTCTGGACCACAGATAGGTCTGCTGTCCTCACTCCCATTCCTGTCCCGCGGCTCCTCCACTGCTGACAAAAACACATACCCTGTAGCAGGGAAAATTCGGGAGCTCTAGCAGGAGTAAAGTTAATTTATCTCTGGAACTGGAAACTTTCAGTGTAAATGGAAAATTAAAATGGGTTCTAAGTGTTTCCCAAAAGAATGGGATTTTGGACGGCCTGATTATTACAGCTGAAACCCCCTGAGCCCTCAGTCACAGACACATGGGGTCCCTCACATCGGCAGTAATTTTCATGCTCATAGAATTGACTTCCTGAAGCAGGTCAAGGTAGCCATCTTCTCCAGAGTTTTCCTGATGTGCACACTTATTATATATGTATTCGTTTCTTGGGTAATCAAACATCTGCTGACTTTCCATTATACGCTAGGCACAAAAAATGCTTGCCTTTATGAAATTCATTTATGTAAAGTGTTACATCACAGAGTAGTATTTTTCTTTTTCTTTTTAAGAAAGGGAGAGAAGGGGGGTGGAGAGGGGCAGAGGGAGAGGGAGGGAGAGAGAATCCCAGTCAGGCTCCACACCCAGCATAGAGCCTGATGTGGGACCCGATCTCCCAACCCTAAGGCATGACCTGAGCTGAAATTAAAAGTCAGACATCCAGCCGACTGAGCCACCCAGGCACCCCCCAGAGTAATAATCTCCAATAGATTGCTAAATTTTAGACCGAAAACACATTGAAAACTTGTCTTGAGTCTCCCTGCTACTCTACGACAATAATAAGAATTGTAGGCCAATAAGTACTTTTGGGTCATACGTCGTCTTCTACAAAACATGTTCTGTAATGTCCACTTTTCTTTAAAATATGTGTTTGGAAGCAAGAGTACTCATTATTTCTCTTTGTTGAAGATCATTTTCTACTGTCCTTTCTAGGGTTTGACCACTGCCACCCTGAGGTGTATGAACATTGTAAACGCCTGCTTCTGCACTTACTAATAGTAACGGGATCCAGCAGTAACATCCGCACTGTTGCTTCTGTCCTTCTCAGGAACAAGGAGTTTAATGAGCCCAGGGTGCTTACAGTCAAACAGACGGCACACTTAGATTACACTTTCACAGGTATTTGCTCCGAACACCCAATTTGTTGGACAAGGGGAATCGTGCTTCGTTAATTTGAAATATGCAGTGGAGAGAGTCAACTAAATGAAAGTTGAAATACATTTGTTTAAGTGTAGTTTTATTAGTCTAAGTACCATGTACATTATTTATTAACTAGTAAAAGAAATAAGCAGGGAGTATTTGAATGTTTTGCCTTTTAAGGGTC
The DNA here is from genome assembly GCA_028533885.1 of Nasua narica. NCBI lineage: Eukaryota > Metazoa > Chordata > Mammalia > Carnivora > Procyonidae > Nasua > Nasua narica. Next base: position 35,331,422 of record CM052800.1, on the reverse strand, counting down.
TTTGTCGTAAAAATTTTAAGTTCTCAACATAGAAGTTGAAGATCAATGAAAGAGTGCTTAGCTGATTGAATATAGTTATGGAGAAGATGTTGAATTTGTATTAGGTTCCTCGTACTCTCAGGATCTGAAACATGGACAAAGGAAGACATTTAAAGTTTTTAATTAACTTGATTATATTTACTGTATGTATGTATGTATTTTTTAAAAGATTATTTGAGAGCTAGAGAGTACACATGAGCGGGGGCAGAGGCAGAGGGAGAGGGAGAGAGAATCTCAAACAGACTCCCCACTGAGCACAGAGCCCAGTGCGGGGCTTGATCTCATGACCCTGAGATCGTGACTTGAGCCGAAACCAAGGGTCAGACACTTAACTGACAGAGCCACCCAGGTGCCCTTAGATTTACTGTATCTAAAATGTTATGCATTTTTAAGTCTAGTATGTCCCAAATTGTACATTTTGAAGTAATGAGGTCCAAATTATTGACTTTAATATAAAGGTTATTTCATTGTTGGTATGAATTTTTTTTTTTACTTTGCAGGTTTTATTTTCTTCTTTCCTGATAGCCCTCACTTACTACATTTGTCTCTATCATCAGGTTAATAATAGATGATCTAGAAAGTGATTGTTTTTAAAAAATGAAATAAAACTACATTTTTTACTTGTCCTGTAATGTCAGATCCAGGGTTAAAGTTACTTAGTCAAAACCCCATTATTTACTTAAAGCCCTGTAGTTAGTAAGAAACCAATTAGGAAGTATTTCACCTTTTAAAGTGTGATTAAAAGATCAATAGAATAAAGTTGATGCCACTTTGATGTTGAAGCATCTTGGTTTAAAATTCCATAGTTTGTTTTTCTTGTTGTTTTTAAGACTCCTTTTGCCGTCTTGTAAAGATGGGCGTTAGGAACAGCCTGTAAAAGAATTAAATAATTGGCATAATATAAATATTATAAAGACTAGAAAATTATCTTTACTCAAGTAAAATGATGCAGAAAGTGTTGAATCCTTTCCCTAAGAAAAATCAGTTCACATTGTGGAAACGCTGGACTCAACACATGTTGAGGCAGCGTGCCAAAATATTGGGGAAGTGCCACTTTCAGCTTTTCTCAGCAGATGGCACCAAAAGACTTCATAGTGAATCCAAATAGTTGAGTTATGATAGGAGGCTGTGGAAAACAACATTGGCCCCCAAACTCACATGCTGGAACTTGGTGCTGATGAGGCCCCCACGGGAGGAGTGCCGATTTGCATCAGCGGGCACCAAGATTCCCTCGTGGGTCCCGTATAACCTGTGAGGAAGGAGGGTTTAACTGTAAACAGTGTGTGCGAGCCTTTCCTGTCTGGCATTGACGGCCATCTTTTCTCTTGCAGCGGGCGTTAGTGACTTTATACCTGATTACCAGCCCTCCCCCATGACTGACTCAGGGCTTAGCTCAAGTTCTACCTCTTCTAGTATCAGCTTAGGAAATAACAGCGCTGCCATTTCCCATCTGCACACCACTATCCTCAATGAGGTCGACATCTCAGTAGAGCAGGACGGAAAAGTCAAAACCCTCATGGAATTCATTACCTCAAGGTAACGCTACGGCTCTCGCCATTCCAGCAACTGGGCTGTGTTGAGTCGTTCTCGCATTTGTCAGCTACGGGGAACCACGTTTTTCATTGCTGGCGTGCCACTGGTTTGGAATACACAGGTGTATATTGTGTGACGTTTAGAAAATTAGATGCCTCCAACGACTTCTTTTGTGTTCACACAGTTATCCCTGAGGAGGGCCTTCATTGTGTCTGGATACCAAGTGGCCAAAGAGAATATAGTATCGTCTGAATACATATTCCACTTTCGTTAGCCACATTATCAGTCAGTCATCAGACTTTTATTTATGGCCTACTCTTAGCAAGGCACCATAAGTAGGGAAGAAACATAGATGGGGACAAGGGGGTTGGTGTCCCACAGCAAGGGAAGAATCATCAGGGGCATGAGAAATAAAATGTGTTTGGAAATGGTGAGTAAGCCAGTCTGACTGTGATGCTGAAGGAAGTGTTTCTAGAAGAGAAAACTTTGTAGGCAAGGGAGAATTCAGACAGCAGAGTCACGAAGGCCAGGCTACAGATCTTTCATCTTTCCAGAAAACACAAGTTACTGAAAATCCTTGAGCTCTGGGAAGGGTCGGAGGCACAATTAAATATGTTCAAGAACAAACAGTCTCATGGCAATGAGCACGATGACTTAAAGGTGTTGGAGACTAGTGGCTGTGTGACCACAGAGGTTTTCAGGGCACTTCCGGCCTGAGGTGATAATAAGGAGGTTGACCCATACTAACCACAGCGACAGCCTAGAGAATGCAAAGATATTTTAAAGACTCAACAGGAAACTGTCCCGTCTTAAACATTCCCTGTATTTTTATCTAGTAAATTATTTTCTCTGCATTACAGTCTCAATGCAGTGTAGCCTCTCCAAATTATGTTGTGACCTATAACACAGAAACAGTAACCAATACTCTTCTTCTCACTTGGCAGAATTTGTCATCTTTTCCTCCCATCTCTGGGAGAATTTAACTGTACCGGTGGAGGCTGAAATTACTTGTAACCTAGATCGTCCTCTACTTGACATAGACCATTACACATTCGAGACCATGAATAGTAATAGGCTGTGTGCATGCTATTTGATTTATTCCGCCGCTGTCCTTTCTACTGGCAAAGGCGCATTTTAGGTGACTAGGAGGGAAACTGTTGATGTCAGTTTAAAACCAAGGAAACTCTGTCTGTTCTCTGTTTTCAGAAAAAGAGGGCCCCTTTGGAACCATGAGGATGTTTCTGCCAAGAATCCTAGCATAAAGAGTGCTGAGCAGTTGACTACGTTTTTGAAACATGTGGTTTCTGTTTTTAAGCAGTCAAGCTCAGGTATCTTTTTTATTAAATATTTCAGATGATACTGACTTTCAATGAGATATTTTAATGTGATGTGAAAATCTCTGATACTGCTTAGCAAAGAGTTGACAGTTGGCATGTCTCTGTTAAGAAGTTTTAGACGGGTTTTTCTTTTTTTTTTTTTCCCTTAAGATTTCATTTATTTGAGAGAGAGGTGGGGGGGAGCACTAGCGGGGGGGGGAAGGGCAGAGGCAGGAGTGGAGCTGGTGCTCGAGGCTGGATCCCAGGACCCGGGGATCATGCCCTGAGCAGAAGGCAGATGCTTAACCCACTGAGCCACCCAGGCGCCCCTAGACATCTTTTTTAACTCATTTCCTTTTTTAACTCATTTGTGATAACAGAACTGTTTTGGTTCAAGAAAAATTTAGCCACTCCTTAAAAAACAAGTCACTTGTGACATCCTGGGGTTCTTCATTTCATATGTGATCGCATAAAGTTACAGGGCGGTAATGTATTAGGAAACAGTTACATGATGGGAGGAACATAGGCGGAAATGACAGACTGGAATTCTGTTTTATACTGGACCAGGCTTCTAGGATCTAAACTTAACACATTCTGAAAATTAGAATAAAAATGTATCTGTTTAAAGCACTGGTTCTCAACTAGGGGTGATTGTTGACCCTCAGGACATCTGGCGATGTCCGGAGACCTTTTTGTCACAACTTGGGGCGGGGGGGCGGGGGGCAAGGGACCACTGGTTACTCTTGGTATCCAGCTGGGTAGAGGCTAGACCACTGCCGAGCAAGTATGCTGCACAGGTGAGCCTTCACAACCAAGACTCGTCCAGTCAAAATGGCAGCAGCGCTGAGGTTGGGAAACCCTGTTCTCCAAGAACACTTTCCTGGAGGTGAGAGTGAAGAGTCCTCTAAAATGCATGTGGAGGTGAATGAGAAGAAAAGGCATCAACTTCTAAAATCGGAGTGCCTGCCCAGTTTGCCAGGCAGTGTGCTGGGCACCAGGTTTAAAATGGTTAACCTCTGGTGATAACCCTGCCTTCCAAGCAGCCGGAAGCACTCACTGGTCCCCTTTGTCTTCGCAGAAGGGATGCACTTGGAACATCATCTTAGTGAAGTTGCTCTGCAAACAGCACTTTCTTGTTCTTCTCGACACTATGCCGGGAGATCCTTCCAGATTTTCAGGGCCCTAAAGCAGCCTCTTTCTGCAACTACACTTTCTGACGTTCTCTCCAGACTTGTAGAAACCGTAGGGGACCCAGGGGAAGATGCACAGGTATTGCTTTAAATTCTTTCAGCACCATTGAGCAGTTACTCATTGTCAAGGACTCATTTGCCAAGTACAGAGCACAGCAGGTCTGACGGTTACACAGAATTTGTGTCAGATGCTAGCAAGCAGGCAAAGAATTAAAATTTTGTAAGTGGCATTTAATAACATACTAACTGAATCAAATAGCTAGTGCCTCTTAGAGACAGCTTTACCATTACACACACACACACACACACACACACACACACACACGCATTCAGGTACACTTGGTTATTATTTTGGGATGACCACAACATAAAAGAGATGAGAAGTTAAGTTTAAATGGAGAGTGCTGAATTTTTAAGATAAATTAAGTGAAATAATGCAATTGAGAACTTACGTCTATACAGAGTAGTGATTTTATTAATACTGTTCTAGACACTAGGGATATAGTAGTGAACAAGAGAAAGTTCCTGGCATTCTGGAGCTCACATTCTATTGGAGAAATAAGCCTCTAAGCCACCAATAATATGTGACAAGATTTTGTTTAGTGATTAGTGCTGTGAAAACAAGGTAGAATAACAGGTTAAAGAGTGGCTGGGGAGAGGGAGTTGTTGGTATAATATGATCATCCGAGAAGGTGAGTTTTAAACAAACACGTAAATGAAGCGAGGCCTGTGATAGTCTGGAAGAACATGTCAGATAGAGAAATAGGACTAACAAGTGCAAAGGCCCTGAGGCAGAAGCAGTAGGCCCTTCTTTGAGGAACATGAAGCAAACCAGTATGGCTAGTATATTGGGTGGGGGTGTCTAGTGTCAGGAGGTTGACGTGCGAGGGCCAGACTGTGTGAGGTCTAGTGGACCCTGGTGTGAGGTGGGCTTTTACTTTGAGTGGATGGCAAACAATACTCTGAGGCTTTGAGAGGAAAGTGATAGATATAATTTGCCTTTTAGAAAACTCCAGAGGCTAGGTAGAGTCTTAGGAGGGCAGTAGGAATCAGCTATGGAGTTTATTATAAAAGTCCACACTAAAATGGGGGTAGTTTAGATTAAGGGAAGCTGTGGAGGTATAGAGAGGGGTTCAGATTTCGGACGTATTTTACAAGTAATATTTTCACGACTTGCTGATGAGTTTAATTTAGATGTGAGAGAAAGAAACAAAAATGACTCCAGTTTTTGGCCTGAGCAATTTTGGGTGAATTGTGCCATTATAACCATTAGTTTGATGAGTTTTCATCAATCAGCAAGGTCATGTTGTTCAAGAGTTTAATCATTTTGTAATATGAGTGTTGAGTTTGTTCTAAATTTAAGTCTCATCGGGAAGTCCATTGCAATTTCTTTTTTTTTTTTCCCCAGAGCATAATTAATGAAAATCTGCTCCTTTTTTTCCACCCCCTAGGGATTCGTGATTGAGCTTCTTCTCACATTGGAATCTGCAATTGATACTTTGGCTGAAACCATGAAGCATTATGATCTTCTTTCTGCCCTTTCTCAGTAAGAATTTAAGCCAGACAAACTGTAGATTTGTAGGTAGAACTCCAATAGCTAAATCCGTGTAACTGTGACATTATATTATTCTCATATTGGTGGTGAGAATAATACCAAACAGCTCCGATGGAATACCGGTGGGAACAGGAGACAGGGCATGGTGTTCTGAGGTCCTGGTCAGAAATCTTTCTGCCGCTAGAAGGGGCGTCATTGGCACCGCCCAGCTCTGTTCCTGCCACACCCAACGCCCCACAGCCCCGCCCCACGGCCCCGCCCACAGCAGGCCAGCCCCCTCCCGGCTCCCCTTGGCCAGAGATGTTCCTCTCCCACTTTCTCTGTCTCGCAAATCCTTGAGTCCCATCTCAGATATCACCCCCTAGCTAAGCATTTCTAACTCCGTGAGGGCGGTGCGAAATTATTCCATTTGGGGGAATCCTCGGGGGAGGGGGGGTTTCTTCAGAGTTTAATAATAGTAATTAACAAGCTATAAATGTTTACATCTCCCTTTCTCCCAACACACTTCAGTATTCCTAGTGCTTTGCATGCTGCTGGCACCTATAGGCAGCATTCTGTCATTTTTATAAATAATCGATGATAATTGGATGTGAGGGGGAAGGAGAAATCAAAAATAAATTTTTGAGCTTGATTTTTGGTGGGGGAGTGTGCATTGACAGAAATAAGGACATGGGGACCATCAAGCCTGGGGATAAGACAAATGAGGTCTGCTTTGGACATAATGTTTTCTAAATCCGAGAGCTGAAAGTTGCCAGTGATTACTGTGGCAGAATTTTCACTTCAAATCAGACATCATCCAGCTCATGGGACACACTTGGCCACGGCAGGAAGGAGACAGTTGTGCATTTTGCTTTAATACCGAAATTTGAATAAGCAAAGCCAGATATCCTCTAACATAATTTTTTCTGATAACAGTGTTTTTTCAGTGTTTTTAAGAGTAAAATTGATATAGCAACAGAAGTGATTATTCATGCATTTATCTTTTCTTTCTTTTTATTTTTTTTGTAAAGAACCTCATACCATGATCCTATAATGGGAAACAAGTATGCAGCTAACAGGAAAAGCACTGGACAACTCAATCTAAGCACAAGTCCCATTAGTAGTAGCAGTTACTTGGGATATAACAGTAATGCAAGAAGTAACTCTCTGAGATTAAGTTTAATTGGTGACCGAAGAGGTGACCGGCGGCGGAGTAACACACTGGATATAATGGATGGACGGATAAACCATAGCAATAGTTTAGCAAGGACTAGAAGCCTCTCCTCTCTGAGAGAGAAGGGAATGTATGACGTGCAGTCCACTACTGAGCCTACCAACTTGATGGCCACCATTTTTTGGATAGCAGCATCTTTACTAGAATCGGATTACGAATATGAATACCTCCTGGCTCTCAGGCTTCTCAACAAACTGCTTATCCACTTGCCTTTGGATAAATCGGAGAGTCGAGAGAAGATCGAAAATGTACAAAGCAAATTGAAATGGAATAACTTTCCAGGCCTTCAGCAGCTCTTCCTTAAGGGTTTTACCTCAGTCTCTACCCAAGAAATGACCGTGAACCTCCTCAGTAAACTCATCGCTGTCTCCAAACACACGCTGGTGGATCCTTCCCAGTTGTCAGGTGATGTTAATAGAATTGCACCAGCTCTCTGCTTTTTTTTAATGTCGTGAAGCTTAAACTAATGTGTTTTGAAGTCTACTAATTTCTGCTTTTCTACAAACAGCCGTGGGTTGGTTGGTTTGCTTGTTTGTTTGAATATGTGAGAGAGCTTCAATTCCTTGGTAAAAGAAAAAAAAAAAAAAAAAAGAATGTAGAAGGTCAGGTGCTCCAAAAAATAAAAAGAAGATGGTTTTTGTGAACCATGAAAAAAAGTACCTTTGGTTTTTAAAGTCATGTGCAATAAAATTGGTTATTGTTTGCTTTTTTTTTTTTTTGATAGGCTTTCCTCTTAACATCCTTTGCTTATTGCCTCACTTAATCCAGCATTTTGACAGCCCAACTCAGTTTTGCAAAGAAACAGCTAGTCGAATAGCAAAGGTAAGCAAATGTGATGCTGACAGATAACGCTAAAGGGAAATTTTTTTGGAGTTTATCTTAAAGGGGGGAATCTCTTTAAGTCTCTTTACTGTCACTTCCTCTGTGAATTTCACACCTAAATTTTTATTCTTTTCATGCATATAAAGGCGTTTTACAGTAATGATGTAAGCTACCACTGTTCAGATCACAGTGAATAAAATTATTTGTTTAGCGCAATGCTCCTCTGAGTTGAATCTTTTTCTGCTCCATTTCCCTACTTTATCTTCTCCTTCTCTGTCAGTTTCCAATTCATTCATTTGTTTACTACCAGATATTTGCTGAGCACTGGGTTGGGTGCCAGAAATGCAGTGATAATCAAAGGAGACAGAAGACTTGCCCCTGTGGGTCTTAGGGGTGCAAGCAAGTAAGTAGACAGTCCCTTAGACTCTGATAAGTGTGCAATGAAAGGACAGGCCTCCAGGGGCACAGAGCGCAAAAGTTGCCTAGACACTGAAGGCTGAATAGGAATAACCAAAGTAAGATCCCTGGGTGAGAAACAAGGAGAGCAAGGTGAGGTTAGGTTTCCAGGGAGGAGAAATTGCATGTGCAAAGGCCTGAGAAGAGGAGGACATAATACACTCTCTGATTCCAAAAGTTTTCTCTCCCTTTACTTTTGCCTTTTTCCTTTTAACATTCTCTTCATCTCTCTTTGCTGGCTTCATTCTGTTCCTTATTTTCTTTCCTTCGAAGGTTTCCGAAACAGGAACGTACCGATGTTTAAATCATCTGTTAACATTTGTTTGAAAGTGTTAGAGCTCTTAAAAAAAAAAAAAAGAAAGTGTTAGAGCTCTTAATCATAATTTTAAAAAAGAATATGATTTTTTGAATAATTTTTTAATAATTTCCTCTCAAGAATAATAAAGAACCTTGCCTTCTGCTTAAATTTAATTCTTAATTTTCTTTCTTCTTCCTTTTTTTTTTCTGTCAATTGAGTCTTGGAAAAAAGGCTTTATAGACTGAGAATATAAACAGTTATGAGAAGGCGTTCTCTACATTTACAAGCCGTGTGCATACAATAGGAAATCAACTGAACTGGGGGAAATGAGTGAATAGCAGTAGAAAGAAGATAGCTAAAGCAGGGGGAGAAAAATCAGAGAAATTTGCACCAAAAGGGAATAAGCAAGTGAAATTCTCTGGAAGAGGTTTTTTATATAAGCAACCTTTAAAGAGCTACGGGCCACTTAACAAATAGCACGACAGTAGATGGAAAGGGCGAGCACGCAGAAAGCCAAAGCGAACACCGCCTCTCCAGGGCCCACACACCAGCACGGGCTAGTGCAGTCATTTCGGAGGTACCCCAGCCCCGGGAATCCCCTGACCGCCGCACACACAGAATCCTTTTTGTTATCTTGAGAGATACTCGTTAATAAATGACAAGGTAATATTTAATAAGGTGTGCTGTTGAATCCCTCCCTGATTAAATTGCTAAATTGATAAATTAGATATGGAGAGATCTTTAACATAATTGTTTGAAAAGCACATATTTGAAAAAAAAAAAAGAGCCATTACTATCGTTAGAGGAAACATATGTTAATTTTGAAAACGATTGCCTAAAAAAAAAAACCCAACAACGTGTATGTGTATTAATGAGGTCTGAAAGTGATATAAAATAATTTATTAAAATATTGTTCTCTTTAATATTCTAATGACCTATCGTTAAAAGAATGTCATAAACAAGTTTTTTCGTTTTGTTTTTGTTTTGTGAGAGGGAAGAAAGAACATATAAAGGGGAAAAAAGTATATTGGCTTACTTTGGGATTTCAGAACATAAAAAGCACCAGTCCTTTAATGAGGGAAGTAGGAGCATTTAGAATGGCAGGAGACACCGTTGGAGACCCGCCTTCTGAATGCCGAATGCCGGCCCAAGCCAGGAGCCTAGCCTGGCCTGGCCCAAAGGCTGGGGAAGCACAGGAAACTCCCAAATATCTTTTTGGTTTTAAGAAACCAAATACGGCTTTCTATGAGTCATAAATTGTTTTTTTTTGTTTTGGGTTTTTTTTTCTCCCCAAATATGTTTATTTTAATTTTTCAGTGTTACAAGATTGATTGTTCATGCACCACACCCAGTGCTCCATGCAATACGTGCCCTCCTCAATACCCACCACCAGGCTCGCCCACCCCCCCACCCCCCCACCCCCTCACCCCCTCCCCTCCAAAACCCTCAGTTTGTTGCTCAGAGTCCACAGTCTCTCCTGGTTCACTATGAGTCATAAATTGTTTTTAAGTCTGTTTTCTTCCTGTTGACTGGGACACAAAGGTTGCCTCTGTCTGCTTTCAGCAACCTGCAGGATATGAATTAAATTGATTCCTTAATTATCCTCTCACTTAAAACTGTTGAAAGTAATTTTCTGCCATTATGTGCTTCCTCATTATGCAAATATCCCTAGTTCTGCTTGTACCCGTGGAGAGCATGGAACTTCAAAGTGAGGCAGCATTTAGGACAAGTACTGTCCTTTTAAGCTATTCATTATAACAAAAATAGTATGCTAAAAATGTTTGCTTATAAGACATACTGTTCTGGGGTCATACTTTAACCTGGTCATTCAAAAATTTCAAAATTAAATTTAAGCTATTGTCTTTACTATATAATCACACAGCATCTATTCCTAAGATTTTCTACCTCTTCAACAACAGGTTTTAAAAAAAAAAATCATGCTTAAAAAAATATTTTTTAAGGACATAAGAGCTCTATAAGAATGACTTATTTTTCAGGAAAAAATACCTTAAAATTTTAAAGAACTTACTTTAAAATAGTAAGATGATCCCTAAAAAATAACAAGTTGTGAAATTATAAAATTGTGTGATTTTTAAAAATAGTATGATAATTAGATTTTGAAATGCAAATAAGAAACATCAACAAAATGTTTTTTTCTTCCTACCCCGTCTGTTTTATGGGTAAAAGGGTAATGCATGAAACTAGCTGCTTTTAACAATCTTATAAAATAACTTCTAAGATACAGCTAATAGTTCGCAGTCTCGCATGCCTTCCTGTTTCAGGCCTAGCCAGTGATAACGTCCACATGATGAGTCCAAGTAACAGTTCCATTCATCTGAAAGTTGAAAAGTACATATATTTTAAAAGGTAATATTCTGCAGTTGACCTTGAACAACAGTGGCTAGAGGCACCAACCCCCTGCACTGCTGAAAATCGCTAAGACTTTTTACTCTCCCAAACGTAATTACTAATGCCCTACTGTTGACTGTAAGCCCTACTGATAATGTAAACGGGTCAATTAACACATATTTTATATACTACGTGTATCATATACTGTATCCTTACAGTAAAGTAAGCTAGAGCACGGAAAATGTTACCACAGAAATCATGAGAGAAAATACGCATACAGTTCTACCCTGTATTTATCAAAAAGAATCTGCATATAAGTGGACCTGTGAGGTTGAGCCCCCCTCCCCTTCCCCCCCACCCCCACCCCAGTTGTTCAGGGATCAACGGTACTTGATTCAGGTTCAAACAAACTTTAGGAAGTCCACACATTTTGAAGCGGCCTTAACTTGACCTTAAGAGTTTACAGAGATTTCCAGAAGAGCAAGCTGAGGTCCGTCCTGCAGGCTCTCACGCACGGGGTCCTGCAGGATGGCCTGGAGAGGCAAGGCGCAGGGTTCTATCAGAGCCCCAAGGAAGTCCCTTGAATAGGTCACACATCTGAACCCCTCTGCAGTTGACTGTCCTAATCAGAGAACCAGGAGAGCTTGAGACTAAAGCATTTCCGCTCTGGCTCAGCGTCTCTGAACCCCCGCCGAGCCTGCCCGTTGCATTAATGTGCACTGAACCAACCACATAAGGATTTTATAAAACAAAGCTCTTTATACGAAAAAGCCGCAAATGATACATAGCATTTACAAAACCACATCGGGTTTTACCAGAGGCAGCTTCACAAAGTGTCAGACTGACAAAAGTCCTACTATTTAACACCCGTAGGAGTTCCCGACCTAGTAATCATCTTTCCATGCTAGCCATCAAGTTATTCTCTCAAGAATGCCTCGTGCTTTTTTCTGTCTTTTCTACTATATTAAAGTAAAGTGCATTAAAGCTTCAACATCTACCCCTAAATTATTGAAGAAACACATTTATTATAAAATCAAGTTTAAACTTGGAATTGTCTTTCTCTCAGGTGAATGAAATTCTTTTCTTTGTTTTTTAGGCGTGTGCGGAAGAAAAATGCCCAGCGCTTGTCAACCTGGCTCACATGATGAGCTTGTACAGCGCACACACGTACTCCCGAGACTGTTCCAACTGGATCAACGTTGTGTGCAGATATCTACACGACTCCTTCTCAGACACTACGTTTAATCTCGTGACTTACCTTGCGGAGGTAAATTTCCCAAAATGAAAAAAAAAGAAAGTACTTTGTTCTGTGACGGGATTTTCAAGTGGACTTAGTTCTAGAAGCAGTACTGATACTAAGGAATCTTCAAATTGTCTTTGAAAGTGAATATAGATAACATCCTTTCTTTCTTCCTTTCTTTCTTTCTTTCTTTCTTTCTTTCTTTCTTTCTTTCTTTCTTTCTTTCTTTCTTTCTTTCTTTCTTTATATTTTTTGTTAACATAGA
>CM052800.1:35237617-35319046 GCA_028533885.1 Nasua narica | reverse complement strand
CCCCCAGCCCTGCCTCTCAAATTCTTCATATCAGAGAGATCATGTGATAATTGTCTTTCTCTGATTGACTTATTTCGCTTAGCATAATACCCTCTAGTTCCATCCACGTCATTGCAAATGGCAAGATTTTGTTTCTCTTGAGATAACTTCCTTTCTTGAAGGAAAATATGGGTAGTTCCTTTCAAGTAGAAAGAAAGTATAAAGTATACTTTCAAGTATAAGGGTTTGTTTTTTTTTTTCATTTTCATTTTTAATGTTTATTTTCTTATTCACTGTCCTTAAGTGACATAAAACTCAAAACAAGGTACATTTCACCTGTATTTCAAATAAAAAATGGGTTTTCAGTGGTCTTGATCCTAGAGAATGGTTACAATTTTTGCTTCTAAAAAAATTAGTTCTTGACTTTGAAATCCATTCTAGAATAATACAGCATGCTAAGGCTTTTCTCCTGGCTAAGTTCTTATTTTGATGATACATTTGTTTCCTGATCTAAAATATGATTTGGGCAGCCAAAGATGGAATCTTAAAAACGCTAGCCCTACAATCGCATAGAAAGTTAATATTTATTTGTTGAGGAACTAAATTCATGCCTAAAAAAGTAAGTTATTGAGTAGATATCCACAAAATCTCAAAAGGAAAAAGTCCTAGTCACTAAAAATGCTTGTCAGCTTATAATAAAGTGATACCTTCCTTTTTAAAACTCGACCTCTAAAAATTAAACCAAAAACACTGTATAAGCTTAAAAGAAATTACTCATAACTCAGTAAACATTTTAAATATTGCTCATAACACTGTTTAACCTAGCTGTGTCATGGATATTGACTTTAATAAAATGCTTTAGGACTGGTGTGCATTTTTAAGATGTTGCTTTTGATAGGTTTGCTACTGTCAACCTTAGATTTAGGAGAGATGATGATGGGGCGGGGGCACCTGGCTGGCTCAGTCAGTGGAGCACGAGACTCTTGATCTCAGGCTGGTGAGTTCAAGCCCCATGTTGGGGGGTGTAGAGAGTACTTTTTAAAAACAAAAAGTCTTAGGGCACCTGGGGGCTCAGTGGGTTGGGCCTCTGCCTTCGGCTCGGGTCATGATCTCCGGGTCCTGGGATCGAGCCCTGCGTCAGGCTCTCTGCTCGGCGGGGAGCCTGCTTCCTCCTCTCTCTGTGCCTGCCTCTCTGCCTACTTGTGATCTCTCTCTGTCAAATAAATAAATAAAATCTTTAAAAACAAAACAAAACAAAAAATCTTAAAAAACAAAACGGTTCACAATGGGAACTATCTGTGTAGCAGCTTCTTAACCTGAATAAACGCAAGTCTCTAGGTTTATCTTATACCTACACCTTTAGGACAAGAGCCAACATAAAACCAAGGCTAACTTCTTCAGCCTGTTCCTTAACTGGCTTTGAAGTCAAGCTCCTTAGACCAGCTTTACATTGGTGTCGCCATCAAGCTCACTGCTAAGGTAGCCCTAGTTCTCCCATCCTGGGGTCATAGAGTCTGGAACTGGCTGTGTGAACCACATATGGTGACTGATTTTCACTCTGTAGAGAGAATGCTTTGCCCCAAATATTACCCTCAGTACTGTAAATTATCTTTGTTTTATTATTACTATTAATTCTGAAATTATTCCTAACAACAGTACTGAAACCAGTTATGTAAACAATATGAAGTTTAGATAGTATGATTACTTTTTTTTTTTTGAGATTTTATTTACTTGAGAGAGAGAGAGCACGAGGGGGGTGGGGGGTGAAGGGCAGATGCAGAGGGAGACGCCGACTCCCCTGCTGAGCAGGGAGCCCGATATGGGACTCGATCCCAGGACCCTCAAATCATGACCTGAGCCAAAGGCAGACACTTAAGCACCCCATGATTATTTTATTATTTTAAAAAAATCATGGCTCAGAGGTTAAGAAACTTGTCCAAGATCACGTAGCTAATAGGTGCCTAGTATGAATGGTTTGGGGATAGGTATTCTTTGGTGATGGTGGTATAGTGGTTTTTTTCTTAACCTAGAATAAACGGTGGCCAACTTAAGTTAGTTAAGGAAATGGAACAAAACTAAGATTAAAATGAGTGATTATTGATCCTTTCTGAACCAAAGACAAGTAACAGTAATGGACATTATCTTTTATCTTTATTATTTGTCTCTGGATTTCTCATCATCTAACCATCAAATCATGGATTAAACCTATTCTGTTTTTCAACATCATTAATACAAATGTCGAATTTTCCTTGACCTAATGAAAGTATCCTTTTTAATATTATTTTAGCTATTAGAAAAAGGGTTGTCCAGCATGCAGCAATCATTACTACAGATCATCTATAGTCTCTTGAGTCACATTGACCTCTCTGCTGCCCCAGTCAAGCAGTTTAATCTGGAGATCATAAAGATTATTGGCAAATATGTACAGGTGAGTGACCACAGAATTTATGCATAGAGTTATTCATTGCAAAATGATTTATAATCATAAAAAAAACCCCAACACTTTAAAGGTCCAAGACTAGAGAAGTAGACTAGTCCATAAGTCGTGTTTCCAGGAATATTTACAACATGGAAAAAATGTTCTTAATGTAAGTGACAACAAGCAAAATCTGAATGGTAGGATTGGCATGGCTCCTAGTTTTGGTGAATCATTGTATCTGTGAATATACATTTCAGTAATGACTCGAAAGAATGTACACAGATGGCCGCTGTCGTCAGCTCTGGAGAGTACACTTGTGACTCTTGGGCCTTCCTGCTACGTGGTTCTACGTGGTGAACGAATACTACTTTTAGAGACAGAAGAGCCCTTTGTAGAGTCTGCGTTTTATAAACTTGGTTTCTGTGTCTGATACAAGGAGCCCAGATATTTAGAAAGTAGAAAATCAAACGTGGTTTAATGTAAATGACGACAAGCCAATCCGGTCTGTACTGAATTTCACCTCTGAATTACCTGTTAAGAAAGGCCTTGCTGAGCAGATCAGTATTGTGGATACAACTTATCCAAGAGAAAAACTCTTTAAGAACCTTAACAGATTAACACTTTGTTTCTACTCTAGTTATATTGCATTCACTAAAGCAAAACTTACAAATGGAAATAACTTGGCTAGCAATGAGTTTTTGTCGTAGCCCATATCTGAAAATAATAAAACTCTGTTGGTTTCCATTATTCTATAGGTAATCCAAATTCTTTTTATATTTCCCTGACAGTCGGTGAATGCAAATGTTCAAAAAGCATAAGATTCTTTGGTGATCCTGTTTATCTTCTCTATGTTCTCAATGAGTAATGCCTCACCAAATAATAATTATTTATTTTTTTTCTAAAGTACACTTCTCTTTTCTTCTTAAGGCGTCGAGAAGTTAACTCATCAAATATTTGCTGAATCTCCCACAGAGACACATACCGCTTTGAACTACTAATTTATAAAGTGTAGATGCATTTTTTTATGTTCAGAACCACAAGCTCATGTACCCACTGGGCAAGCAAGTGATCATAAGAGGAGAGGGCCTAGGTTTCTGACCACGCGAATGGCACATTCCCCATCCAAAAGGAACAGCACCGCTTAGCTTTCCCTGATGGCTGCCATGTTGGAGGACAGATCTGGTGTGGCAAGAAAATATAACTTTTGTAGAAAAGCTGGAAATGTGGGTTTTTCTCTAAAATCTCCTAATTTCACAATGTTGACCCAAATTTCTTAAGTGTTGTATGAACCTGGGACATATTTAGCTGATGGGCACCACAGTTAGTGACTTCTGCTTTATTCAAACATTAAACATTTCACAGAATGGAATTCCTCCTGATAATCTTTTTATATTTCAAGCATAACTGCCAGTATAATTTATAGAAACATCCCTGAAGAAGTTTTAACTTTTTACAGTGTCCAGAGCTTCTCATTATTTCGGTCAGAAAAAAATGTCATAACTTTGTTAAATATAAACTACTTTTTTTTTTTACAATGAAGTATGTGCTTTTTAAATGTCACAATATCTATGTAGACATTTTTATAATTATTAAATATTTTGTGCTTTAGGTATCCTCATATCAAGATGTTATTAATGTTATTAGATAAATTGGATAACTCAGTTCTGCCAAAGGTGTTGTTTTAGTGGCATTTTGCCCCTCAGAACGGTCAGCTGTGAAACAGAATGTAGAACATAGGTTGAGTTTGGTTTTGTTGCCATAAGTCAGAAAAAAAAAACAGTTTTTTAATGTGTATGCTTTTCAATAGATGGTAAAAAAAAATACTGTAAATTTTTATTAGAAATTGATTCTTCTTTGGGTGCCTAAGTGGCTCACTTGGTTAAGCGTCTGAATCTGAGAGTGAGCCCTATGTGGGGCTCCATGTGGGGTGTGGAGCCTGCTTGAGAGTCTCTCTCTCTCTCTCTCCCTCTGCCCCCACCCCTGCTTGTACATGCACACTCTGTCTGAAAAAAAAAAAAAAAATAGAGGAAAAGAAATTGATTCTTCTTTATTCTTCTTTTTCTTTACAAGTACCTGTTAATGGACATGTAAACCATTTTTAAATTATGTTGGTAGAAACACACAAAACTAATAGCAGAGAAATAACTCAAAGACCTCGATAACTCAAATAACCTGGCCTCTTTGTAGCCCCATTGGCCAATCAGAAGATGACACAGCCACAAATGCAGAGAGGAAAACTCACCCCATACAACTCAGTAATCCCTGAGAACTTCACTTTAGTTGTACTGATTAATCAAAATTAGGAATCATACCAATCCTACCATTCAGATGTGGGCTTGGGCCATCAAGAAAAATTAAATTTTTTTAATTTTTAAAAATATTTTTGTGTCTGAAAAAGAAAATATGCATTAAAAATTGTCTCCAAGACTTAAAATACTTAAAAGTTTGGAGTCATAAAGCCATAACTTCACTCATCTAGAAAGTTCACATAAATACCACCCCTCTGTTTACCACTACTCTGAGATTGCTACATTAGACTTTTTAAATTGATATTTACAAATCCAAGGTATTCTAAGTTGGTAGCATTACGTATATGAGGTCTCATAAATGTGACAGTAGAAAAATAATTTTCTTACCTGTTGTAACTCAGACCCTCTGTTAAAGGACCTTAAAGTAAAAATGAATGACTTAACAAAAGTTTTTGTAGAAACAATATTTTCATTGTTTACAGTGTACACTCAATTTTTGTTCTTAGTCAAAATATATTTGTGACTTTTACATGTCTGTTATTTTTTTAAACCAGAGTCCTTATTGGAAGGAAGCCCTGAACATATTAAAACTGGTAGTTTCTCGCTCTGCAAGTCTTGTTGTGCCTAATGACATACCCAAGACCTATGGAGGAGATACAGGTTCTCCTGAAATTTCCTTCACCAAGATTTTTAATAATGTCTCTAAGGAGTTGCCTGGGAAAACCTTAGATTTTCATTTTGATATCTCCGAGGTAAGGTGCTCTATTAGAAATTTTCATTCATTCATTTATTTGCTCATTCGACAAGTGCTAATTAAGCTTATACTCAGTAGGAAATGATAGATGCTATGAACATGGAGTGAGGGTGGGGGGAAAACCCTGTCGTTAGGGGCAGCCTACAGACTCTTGGGAAAATGGGTGAATAAACATGTGAGAAGTGCTTTGGCTGGAAGTCAGAAGTACTGTGGGAAGATACAGCGTGTACATCTAACATCATCTGAGTGTTGAAACATAAAGCAACCCTAGACGGGCATATATGGGAGTTTGGGGAGGGAAGATTAATGCAAGAAAGAGTAGCATGTATGAACAAAGCTTTGTTAAGTGTGAGAAAGCATGGTGTTCTGGAAATTTCCAACTTATAATATACCTTGAGCACAGACTATAGAGAATGGACGTGTAGCGTAGGATGGGAGATGAAGCTGAAGGCATAGGATGGAGCAAGATCAGAAGGATCTTACATGCATCATAACAAGATGGTTTTATCTTGAAGCAGGAGAAGCCCTCAAAGAATTTGTAACTGGAGTAGAAATAGTAAGATTCGCATTTTGGGAAATTTTCTCTGGCAACAGGATAGAAAAATAGACCAGGGTGGAGGAGAGGGAAGTCAATGAGGAATCTATTAGAATAATTAAAAGATAATGCTGGAATGTCTCTAGGCAATTGCCAAGGAAATGAAGAGGGTCGGGATGGTTTTCAGAAAGCCTAAGGAAGTCCTCAGTGGGATTTCATGGGAAGGAGAGGGGGTGTACTAAGTGAGGAAAAGGTGTCAAGGACAGTTGCTTTGCCAACCAGATGAATGTTGGTGCCTTTCAGAGAGAATGAGAAGGGAAGGAGAACAGATCTTAGCTGGAAGGGGAGGGTAATGAGGTCAATCTTGGCTACACCAACTCTGACACTAAGACACATACCAGTGGAAATGCCTGGTAGGCAATTTGATTTTAAGATCTGAAGTTTTAGAGGAAAACTTGGGTGGAAGTAATAATGTAAGGTATTCAGTGACAGTTATTGTGAAAGGAAAAATAAAACTAAAATAAACTCAGACCCAAGAAGCCCAATACTTTAAAGAGAGATACAGGGCCCAGTGCAGAGGGGAATCTGGGCCCTTTATTATGTCTCATATTTAACACAAATCTCACATAAAAAATGTTGACCCTTGTTGGGAACCCCCAGTTTTTTCCCCAGCACCTGAACCCATTCTTATTGGCCTCGGAGCCATTAAAAATCATCTTTTAGAAGCCAAAGAAGGAATTTTTCAAGAAGCGCATTACTGAACAAGTATTATAAGGAAGTTGAGAATGATAAAAATGGAAGATCTGATCGGCTTTGTATCGATCAGGATCACATAGATTAAAAAAATCTTTTTTTTTTTGCTATTTAGCCTTGGTATTAGAATTTATCCCAAGATTTATGGGTTATGTTTCCTAGATAGAAAGAAGCTATGTTTATTGCTAATTTTTTAGTTGATATCACAATTCTAGCATAGAGATGGAGAAACCAGGCTTTCCTGTTATCTTGTCTAAAGCAAGTGGTAAGAATTCTCAAAACACTTGATATGCTTAATTTCAGTTTGTTTTACCAAGAATTCCTAAGTACCTGCTATACGTAGGCAGAGGAGATACAGTGAAGGAGCAGAGATAAATCACACAAGATCCAAGGGCTCCCGTGTAATAGGGAAGACGACAACATAGACAAAAACCCGACACCTGTCGAATGTCCACATATAATTACCCGGATGTGTGGTATCAGGGAAGGCCTCCTTGGAAGTCTGGTGTTCCCATTAAAGATGATCACGGGTTTGGTTGGTTGGTGAATATTCCATGCAAAGGGTGCAGCATGTGCCAAAATGTAGGTCCATAAGAACATGGTGTGTTTGGAAAACCAGAGCGAGTTCAGTTTTTCAGGAGTGTGAGATTCAGGCGGGTGTGGTAGAAGCCATCGAAGAGATAAGCAGGAACCACAGCATAAAGGGACGTGGATGGCATGCAGATGAGCTTGAATATTATTTTCAAATGCAAATTCAAGACACTTAAGCTCTCTTATAGCCTTCTCAGAGAGTCATTTTCAATGAGGTGAAGTCTCCAGATTAAAAAAACAAACAAACAAAGACATCATGGGCAATGCCTGCCTGGCTCTTTCAGAGAAGCGTGCAACTCTTGATCTTGGGGCTGTGATTTTGAGCCCCATATTGGCTGTAGAGATGACTTAAATAAACTTCAAAAAATAAACTTAAAAAAAGACATTATTACCTTTGATTTTGTAACATCTAGTTCATGCTAAGTAATCTTTCACTTCTTGTTGTTTTTGGCTTTTAGTTGTACGTAAAAACAAAAAGTCCTTATAGATATACTATTAATACTTTTATGTTGAAGTATCTGAGTCAGACACTGTCATTTTTGTTTCTGTGCAGACACCAATTATTGGAAATAAATATGGCGACCAGCATAGCGCCGCTGGGAGAAATGGGAAACCGAAGGTTATTGCCGTTACCAGGAGTACTTCCTCCACTTCTTCCGGTTCTAATTCTAATGCCTTGGTTCCTGTTAGTTGGAAGAGGCCACAGTTATCACAGGTACATAAAAAAACATCAAAAGCGAATATTAAAAAAAAAAAAGCTAACATTTATAGAAGAATCAGTTTTGTCTTATGTATGGCAGCTCGAGAATTTGCCTTCTTGATCGGTAATCCTAACCCTTGCATTTTTTTTTCCCCTTAGCGAAGAACAAGAGAAAAGCTAATGAATGTGCTTTCTCTCTGTGGTCCGGAATCTGGCCTTCCAAAGAATCCATCAGTGAGTAACCATGACGGCATGTGTAAAGGTTTTAAAAATCCTGTTGTTGGGGTGCCCTGGGTGGCTCAGTGGGTTAAAGCCTCTCTGCCTTCAGCTCAGGTCATGATCTCAGGGTCCTGCGATCGAGCCCCGCATCGGGCTCTCTGCTCAGCAGGGAGCTTGCTTCCCCCCTGTCTCTCTGCCTGCCTCTCTGCCTACTTGTGATCTCTCTCCCTCTGTCAAATAAATAAATAACATCTTAAAAAAAAAATCCTGTTGTTCCATGAAGAAATGGAAATTACTCTGTCTCCTTGCTTGCCTCATCTCACTTCCCTTACTTTAGGGCACTAACTAAGAATGAAAGAGATATTCCTTGTCTCTGTGGCACTTGGCAGTTACGGTAATTAAATATTCAGTCAGTCAGAAGTTAACACGAAAACCAGATTAAAGCTCAGAATTCGTTGACAGAGGAGGCCCGTAGTGGCTTCTCAGGTACCAGTCCTCAGACGCAAAGTGACGAAGCTGACGGGTGGCTTTTCTTTTTCTTTTTTTTTTGGCTGGGGGTCAGGTTGTATTTTCTTCTAATGAGGATTTGGAAGTCGGTGACCAGCAGAGCAGCCTCATTTCTCCAACAGAAGACGTGATCCAGGAGGAGGAAGTGGCGGCGGAAGATAACGGCAGTGAACAACAGTTCGGCGTTTTTAAGGATTTTGACTTTTTAGATGTCGAATTGGAAGATGCAGAGGTAAGGTTGTGGGCTCTCCACTCCCATATTTATAGTTTACAGTTGCAAGTGTAGGAGAATTAAGCATTTTTACTTGTTAAGGTCTGTGTAAGATCAAGAAGGTAGGGGCGCCTGGGTGGCTCAGTGGGTTGAGGCCTCTGCCTTCGGCTCAGGTCATGATCTCAGGGTCCTGGGATCGAGCCCCGCATCGGGCTCTCTGCTTGGCAGGGAGCCTGCTTCCCCCCTCTCTGCCCGCCTCTCTGCCTCCTTGGGATCTCTCTCTCTGTCAAATTAATAAATAAAATCTTTAAAAAAAAAGATCAAGAAGGTAAAAATCCAGTTAAATGGGTAATGGCTATTAAGGAGGGCACTTGTGAGGAGCGCCGGGTGTTGTAGGGAGGTGATGAATCACTAAATTCTACTTCTGAAACTAATATTATACTGTATGTTAACTAACTGGAATTTAAATAAAAACTTGACTCTATATACACAAATACATACATACATAATTTTTTTTAAAAAAGGAGGTAAAAATCTAAATTAGGAACCAATGTGACTAGTACAATTAGTAGCAGAAGTAGGCTGAAACAAGAGGAAAGAGGAAACGTAATTTTTAATTTTTTTCCCCAGAAAATAAAAAGTGGAAAATGAGTTTCTTCCAAAAGTAGGTCTTTTAGGGTGTGCTTAGACTTAAATGTTTCATGTGAGCCAAACAAGTTAATATGCAGCAAAATGGTAAAAAAAAAAAAAAAAAGTATTAAAATTTATCAAACACTATTTTAAAGTACAAGTACAGATGCTTACACTCAATTAAGTTAAATTAAATGAACTTCCATGAATACAAAGACTTCAGCTCTAGAACTTTCTCCTGTGGCAAATGACCGGTAGTCTACCTGTGACATCCTCACCATTTTCTTCTTCACGATGTAGCCGTTTCCCCCAAATGACTCATTTCATTTAGTACCAGAGGGCTTTCTCATCTAAACTGAGTCATTCTAGAATAGGTTGATAGTTGGTGTCCATTCAGGTGATTTTGAAATGGAAACTCTAACTCAGAAGGTGGGTTTATGGGGCGCCTGGGTGGCTCAGTGGGTTAAAGCCTCTGCCTTTGGCTCAGGTCATGATCTCAGGGTCCTGGGATCGAGCCCCGCATCGGGCTCTCTGCTCAGCAGGGTGCCTGCTTCCCCCTCTCTCTCTGCCTGCCTCTCTGCCTACTTGTGATCTCTCTCTCTGTCAAATAAATAAATAAAATCTTTAAAAAAAAAAAAAAAGAAGGTGGGTTTATTAGCTGACAGAACTGAGAGAGGCCGGAGGGAGAGCTTGTTTGGATATGGCTCAGTGAGGTCTCTGGTTATTTCTCTGCAGCTGGCTAGGCTCTGCCCCTCTCTGCAAGTCTCTGCCAGATGCTTATGTCCCCACACAGCAGTGTTCAAAGCAAGTGAGGGTCACTTCAGAGATGCTCTTGTGCTGAAAAAGTGGAAGTGAGGAAGTTGCTCTCCTAAACGTTTTTAGCACACTTCCCATGGTATGATTGGGCCAAGCTGGGACATTAGCTAATTTCTGAAAGAGTCATTGTGGTGAAGAGAATAGGATTGCCTTGACTGTGTTGGGCTACTTAGAGACCTTCTCCTGTAGCTCAGTCCCCTAAACTTACAACTCCTAAACCTGAAACATTTATGGCACATAGGTTTAAAAAATGGGCACTCTAAAATTGTTATAAATATCTCTAGTCAAGAAGCCCTTAATGCCTTGTTGTCTAATATCCATACCACGTCAGTTGAGATCTCTTTCCCCAAAGAATTGAAAGTCACTCATATAATCGTATGCATTCATTAACCCTCTCGAATGGATGTTTTCCTTTGGCTTTAATAGGTGAGGGGGAATGAAACATAATGGCCGGTGCCATGTCCCACCATTAGCTGCTGAGAGGTGACTGGGTTAGGGAGATCCTCCTCTATGCTTCAGCCTTCCCCGCACGTAGGAGGATATGCACGTGGTGGCCTGGGTCAAACCAAATGCCTTTGCAATAGCTTGGGAGTGGACAGGCTTCCATAATGGCTCACCATTGACAAGCTCCCAAAGACCCAGGTTCACTGGAGCCTCAAAACAAGTATTACTCGGTGCCATGTAGGACAGTGGCTTTTAAAGCTTTTTGGGGTTTGGGGTTTTTTTTAAAAAAAAACTATAATCCATAGCTAGGGCGCCTGGGTGCCTTAGTCGTTAAGCAACTGCCTTCTGCTCAGGTCATGATCCCAGGGTCCTGGGATCGAGCCCCACATCGGGCTCCCTGCTTGGTGGGAAGCCTGCTTTCCCTCTCCCACTTCCCCTGCTTGTATTCCTGCTCTTGCTGTCTCTTTTCTCTGTCAAATAAATAAATAAAATCTTAAAAAATAAAAATAAAAAAACCATAATCCATAGTTAATGCACTTTATATCATATCCAAGTATCTAGATACACATAACTTTAAAATTCAAGCTTCAGGGCGACTGGGTGGCTCAGTTGGTGAAGCCTCTGACTCTTGGTTTAGGCTCAGGTCATGATTTCATGGGTCCTGGGATGGAGCCCCGTGGGGGGCTCTACATTTAGCAGCGAATCTGCTTGCAGATTCTATCCCTCTTCCACCTGCTCAAGTGTGCTCTCTCTCTACAATAAAATCAATATAAATCTTTAAAAATTTTTTAATTAAATTAAAGTTTCAAGACTATGCAGCCTTGGGCATCTGACTGGCTCAGTCAGTGGAGTGTGACTCTTGACCTTGGGATCATGAGTTTGGGCCCCATGTTGGGCATAGAGACTACTTAAAAAAGAATATGCAGCCTTATTCTATTATGCACACTGATATTTCCTATTCTCTTCCATTTTTTTTCCAAAATGGCAGGTCATCACCCTCTAAAATTGATTTCACATCCCCAATTTGAAAAACATGTTTTAGGTAATAGAACTGGCTTGAATAATCAGGCAAGAAAATGTGGTGGATTGAAGAGGCCTGCTGCCCTACCTCAAGGGCATGAGCAGCTTCTAAATTCTTTCATAGTTATTTGCTTTACTCATTTGAGAGTTTAAAATTTCTAAAGGCATAGAGGCTCCTGACATGTTTGTAATGGTAAGTTTATTTATTTTGTTTGCCTTTAAAAAAAAAAACCTATAAATGCTTCCAAATTTATCCCCTAACCTAACACGTCAATAGTAATAATATGGCTTTTTTGGGGGGTGGGGGGAATCCTAAGCAGGCTCCACACCCAGCATGGAGCGCAACACAGGGCTTGATCTTAAAATCCTAAGACCATAGCTTGAGCTGAAATCAAGAGTCTCATCCTTAACCAACTGAGCCACCCAGGCGCCCCCGAAATATGGCTTTGGGATAGAACTTTAGTCAAATTAAACTAAAGATAAACATTCAAGTCAGTGATTTGGGGAGGGTGGTGTTGATTTATGTCTCATAATTAGGCAAGTCAAATAATAGAGATTTTTAAAAACCTAAATATCGTCTTGCTTAAAACATGGCAATAGGAAACACTTTGCTACAAAACCAATGGGACTGTTAATTAAACTTCTAAAATACCCCCAACTCTGAAAGCTCCCCGTGTGTATTCATTCATTCGTTCACCAAATAAAGATTGAGGGCTGTATGCCATTACATAATAATGTTTGAAATATCTTGTAGAAAGATAGCTTTTCTAACTTTGACCTGTAGGGCCTCTGATAGCTTGTAAAAGAGGGAGAGATCCCAGGGCCAAATGGGCAGAGCTCCTGGCTACCTTTTTTCAACCGGAGCAACTTGGGTTTTGTTCATCAGTTTTGCATGGTTGACTTCCATTTTAAATCTCATTTGAAATTAATATTCCTGGGGTGCCTGAGTGGCTCAGTCATTAAGTGGCTGCCTTCCGTTTGGGTCATGATCCCAGGGTCCTGGGATCGAGCCCCACATCGGGCTCCCTGCTCAGTGGGGAGTCTGCTTCTCCCTCTCCCTCTGCCTGCTGCTTCCCCTCCTATGTGCTCTCTCTCTCTCTGTGTCAAATAAATAAAATACTTAAAAAAAAAAGAGAGAAGTATTCCTTTGCTCTATTAAAAAAAAAAATTGAAAGCCTCTAATCTGGACAGTCCCTCTTGAGTAAAAAGGAAGACAAGTAAATCCTGTTTGGCTGGCCAACTCATTGTAATTTGTCATATCAGGGCTTAAGAGAGAATATAAGAATTAGGTCCTTGCAGAAGGAGGATCAGTTTAGAGGAGCCAAGCCATAACTCACATAAATCCATAAGTGGCATGAAATTGAAATCTGCCCTATTTCCTCTTGACTTTTTGAAGCTGTCAAAGGTTATCTTTTGACAGCTTTGATCTTGATCGTAAACTGTTTAATAGCAAAAAATGGGTTTAGCCGGAACCATCATGCCGACTAAAATAATCGTGAGCCTGTATGTTGTCAACTGAATGTGGGTATTTGAAGTCAGTTTTGCCTCGTATCAAGTATCAAATCCATGTAAATTTTGAAGATTTTCTTAAAGTTCGTGTTGCCAAAGTGTATCATAGAAATGTTGTTTTCAGTGTTTGTCTCCGACTTCTTCATAATGAATCTTGCATAAAAAAGTAATTTGAATCTCATGTTGGCTTCCTACTCAGAGCTTAATTCAGAGCTTGAATCAGTCTTTGGGTTTGAGGGATCACACAGAGTTTTCCCCCAAAGTGTAGTGTATATTTAAATGTTTGTCTTCGTTCTTTCTAATTCTGTGTGTTTTCCTTTTTGCTAACCAGGAACTGCAGGTAAGTTGCAGCCTGGTGTTGTGGACCTGGTGTTGATGTGTTGTCATTTGTGATGGGTTTGTCTTCTCTGTGGTCCCATCTGTGTGTGTGTGTGTGTGTGTGTGTGTGTGTGCGTGTGTGTTAGACTAGAAATGGCCTAGACGGTAGGTGTAGTTGGCCCCCGGTCACACACGATAGAAAGTCCAGAAAACTATTTAGTTAAAACAGGATCAACCGAATCCTTTGATCTCTTTAAGTATAAATATTTAATGGTGTTTTCAAAGTTTCGAGAAATTGAAGGGCTGATTGAAACTCTGCTTATGATGATGTGTTAAGTACTTTTCATCCGGGTACATGTTTTCCTGGTGTATCCTGTTTACCAGTCTACACACCTGCCAGACGTCTTAGAAATCCTGTCTTACTCTTCCAGGGCGAAAGTATGGACAATTTCAACTGGGGAGTCCGCAGGCGCTCACTGGACAGTATTGACAAGGGGGACACTCCGTCCCTCCAGGAGTACCAGTGCTCCAGCAGCACCCCCAGCCTGAACCTCACCAACCAGGAGGACACAGATGAGTCGTCCGAAGAAGAAGCAGCGCTCACCGCAAGCCAGATCCTCTCCCGCACGCAGATGGTAAACGGTCGCCTTCCCAGACAGCATCTCGCTTTCCTCTTAACTTCCAACCTAGTCATTACTGTCTGGATTTTTCTGATTTTCATCTCACTGTGAGTACAACGCACACGCTGAGATGGAAATTTGAAATGGCGTTGCAAATGCAGCATAAACCTTTACGTGGAGGCTGCGCAGCCCTTAGCGGCTGAGACCGTTTCCTCCTCTCGCCGAGTGATGGCCCGTCTACCTCGGAAGCTAGTAGTACATCATATGTTAATTTAAATAAATAAATAATTAATTAAATAATTAAATATATGACCAAAAAATAACGCACCTCGGTTCAAGATGGGCATGATTAGGTGAGGCTCCTCCGTGTTGGTAGTTTTCGCCTAGTGAGATTCACCTGGTATGAATGGAGGCTGCACCGATTCCATCGTAGACAGAAGGGGGGGCAGAGGCCATGCTGGGAAGTCGAAGAAGCTCCTCCTAACGAAGCTCCCCATGTACCTGATGATAGAGAATCCGTTCCTTGTGGCCTTTGGGACCATCCCTGACCCGTGAATGAATTCCTCACTCTACCGTCTCCCCCCCTTCAGTTGAATAGTGATGGTGCTGCGGATGAAATGAGGCCGGACCACCCCGATTTACTCCTTCAGTCTCAAGATTCCACGGGCAGCGTCTCAACAGAAGAAGTGCTTCAGATCAGAGATGAGACCCCAAGTTTGGAGGCTTCTCTAGATAATGCTAACAGCCAGCTGCCTGAGGTGGGGAGAAAGGCGGGCTGGTGCATGGCCAATCTGGGCTCCTTTTAGCACTCTGTTCCTTCCCTTGCTTGGCTTTCGAAAGAGTTTTCATCTGATACACTAATTATTTGATTTGTTGCCAGTATTTCTAACCTGTTGGGTTGTTTTAAATGAAAGAGTCAAATCCGATAATTAAAAAAAAGGAAAAGCTGCTGGATTAAGGAAATGACCTACAGGTTAAAAATAAGCTTCAGGGTTTGAATGAGCCTTTCGTGTGGCCGAGTGTGATTTAGGTCAATGTACAGATGCTTCTCGGGATGGTGAGCATCTTCTTTGGGGCTGGATCTTCTTGGAAGGACCGCTTTTTTGTTTTTTCTTCTCTTTTTGCTTTGTGTTGGGGTTTATGTGATTGGTGCTATGATTGGGATTAAAACCTCAGGCCAGCTGTGTTAGCGGTTGGTTAAAGGAAACCTTTTAAAAAGACGTTGGAACTACTAGTATTATGACTTTTGGAAAGGCCTGTGAGAAGTAAGCCAGATTCCAAGCTAATGACTGACCAAAAATAAGTAAGTATTAGTTTTCTTGGTATTTTTTTTTTCCTTAAGAATATTATAGATACTCTTTTCTTTCTTTTCTTCCCCCTTTTTTTTTAAAATTATAATTGCTGTAGTTTTGTCATATGTGCTTTAATGCTTTAGTAAGTATTAGGAAAATACTATATTTTTTTCACGGTTAACCAGATTAATGTTACTAGAGCTCATTATTTTAGTTATTTGAATTCTCATGTTCTTATTAGCCTGACAGTGTATTTTACATTTTTAACAGTAACCAGAGTTTGAGATGAAGGCTTTCTGGCATTTTTTAAAAAATGTATGGCTAGTATGGCCTAAGTTTGGATAATTCAACAAATACTGAGATTTTCCAACATGCCAGGCATTGAGTTAGGTGCTTGAATAAGGCTTGGCTACTCCCACTCTCAGGGAGTACATTGTCTATTAAGGAAGACGGAAACGGTTGGGCAAAAAGGCATTACATTTCTGTATGAGAAACTTAGTAACAGCCATGTCCGGGGCTTTGTGGAAACTCAGAGGAGAGCCAGATCAGCTGTACATTGGGGTAATGGTGGGAAAGGACAGGTTTCGTGGCAACTGGGACATTGTGGGCAGGGGGACAACATGTGGAAAGACATGGCAGTGTGAAATTACATGGTATATTTGGGTAACAGTGGGAAATTGTATATTTCTAGAGAATGAATTGGGAGGAGGAGGAAGAAAAGGAGAGATGGATAGGATCTAAGATGAGAAGGGTCCTATGCGCCATATTGAAGACTTAGACTTGACCTCAGGATGATCACAAGTCGCGAATTTTCAGTTTCAAGAGATGCCTGTTCCGTGACAAGCACCGTACCAGACCCCTAGATGAGAATACAGGACGTGCAAGTATTCAGTGATTTAACCAATGTTTCCTGAGCCCCTCCTGCCTGCTGGTCGCTCTTCTGGGCACTGGGCATATGGCACTATGTGGAACAAAGGCTCCTGGTTTTTTGGAGCTTAATTGTAGTAAAAGGAATGATAAACAGCTAAGACAAATAAAATATAAATAACATATCAGAAAGTGATTATCCTCTTAGTCATACGAAGAAAATGTAACAGTAACATGGAATTGGTGAGGAAGAAAGGTAGGGTGGCATTTGAGGTGAAACCTAAGTGACCAGAAGATGCAGAAGGATGGTGTCCCAGGCTGGGGAGGCAGCAAGTACAAAGGCCCTGGTGTAGCTGAAGAACAGGCAAGCCAGTGAGGCTCAAGCCCAGGGAGCAAGGGGGGCTGGGTGGAGAAGGAGTCAGAGGGGAGCTGGTCCTCTGGAGGACCAGAGAGCCGCATGGCAGGTAGCCGTCGGAGGGTTTTAGACAGAAGAGGGACATGATCTGATTTTGCTTTTTAAAAGCTCTCTTTTTGTGTGTGGAAAAGGAAAGGAGGTTCTAGTACCTGTCACATGAGTTTGGGGACCAGGCACCTGTCACCAGGGGAAGGCACTCTCTGGTTGGTGTTCTATCGAAGTCTCTCTGGCCGAGGTGTGGAGGGTGGACAGGAGGAGGCTGAGATGAGGAGATAAACCAGAACAATATTAGCAAGAGATAATGGGGCCTGAAGGAAGAATGCAGGAAGTGAGGAATGTTTCCAGGAGAGGACTGGCCTGTTTAGAGATGCACTTTAAATAGACTGTATTCCTTTCAGTTGCTGAGAGGCTTGTTGTCTTAGTGTTAATGCCTACTTAATCTGTCGACTGTGTCCGGTTTGGATCATAGTATGTAAAAAGGCCTCATTAGAAGTAAGGGAAAACAGATCGATACTGGAAATACCCTCTTAACAAAAGCAGTAAGGTTAATGGTTGTGTGTTGTCATTTTGTTTACTTGACAAAATGATAGGAATCATTCATATTTGTTGGAAACAAATTGGAAATTCACATATATTTCCGTATATATTGGAAACTTATTTCAGATGGGACAGCCATTCATCCAACAGAACTGTATTTGATGGCTTGTTTCCAAGGCACTATAAAGTTCCTGATGATATTTTTTTTTAAAGCAACTTATTAAGAAGAGGAATTAATTTTAATAGGTGAAATACTTTATGAATTAAAGGGAGAATCCATTCCTAGAATTATTTGAGAGGTTTTTTTCCCCTTAAATTATGTTACTGTTGGGAAGATAAAACAGAAGAGGCTAAAGCATTTCATGTCATGACAGAAACTTAGATAAAGCCATTTTCTCCTTTCTTCTCTGTAATATATACACATTCCACTTTGAGCTGTTAAGGCATTAAGTCCGTTCTTCATTTGCATTTAGTAGAGAAACCTTCACAGATGAATGTCTTCTAGTATTTATAATAGTTTTGATACCAGTTCATGGATGGCAGAAATTGTTCCTTATAGGAAATGAATCCTGAAGTATAATCGTGGGTGGGGAATGTCTGCACATATATGCATCACTGTGTAATAAGATAAAGTTCAAGAAAATTTGATTCTCATAATGTACATATAACAGTGGAATCCATTCCATGAACTCAAAAGCCCTCTCTTCATGGAGTCTAGGTGTCCTAGGGAATTTCAGCATGTAGTGTACGTTAATAGTTACAGATGAAACACCTATTTTCTAATTATTATTCAAAAACAAATGTCAACAAAATACAAGTATAAACTAATGAAAAGTGAGGACATTAAACTAAGAAGTTTGGTGGGTTATTTCAACATGGTATATTCAGATTGATGTAGAAGGAGAGTTTAATGCTAAGAAAATCTCTAGGTGTGGAAATATCTCTGGCACTATCACAGAAACTCTCTTTCCAAATAACTAATGCTTACCGCTTTAATGGCCAAATCTTTTTTTAAAAAAAAATTCAGATGCGAACAGTGTATTGAATTTTTTAGAATGATTGAAGTTTTGTGGAATGGTTAAGGAATGATGGTCCCATATCATTTAAAAAGTGCCATTCTGTGCAGAGTCAGAATTTGCTCCTTTCCCTGCTTCCCTAACTCCAGGCCAGTGTTCTCCTAATATCCTTCGTGTCTTCCTGCCAGGCTTCTGTGCCATTCCTGTCTTCTAAGTCCTCTTCCCTGAATGCTGTCTTGCTCCGCTGGGGCTGCTTTTATAAAATACGAGAAACCGGGTAGCTTATCAGCAACAGAGATTTACTCCTCACAGTTCTAGAGGCCAAGAAGTCCAAGAGCAAGGTGCCAGCTTGTTCACTGTGTGGGGAGGCCCCTCTCTCTGGTAGCTCTTCTTGCTGGGTCCTCCCTCGCTGGCTCTTTGGCCTCTACTTGTAAGGGCTCTCATCGCATTCCTGAGAACCTAATCACTGTCCAAAGGTCCCATCTCCTGGTACACCCCACTGGGTACCGCAGTGGGTAACACTGGGGGTTAGAGTTTGAACAGAGGCATTTTGAGGGGATAAAAACATTCAGTCCATGACATTATCACTAACCCATCTTTGTCAAAGCCCGTCATCTGGTATTTCCTCCAAAGAGGCTAGACTCTGTGCCTCAACCAGATGTGACTTCTCCCTTCTTTGAGCACCAGTAGCCCTCTGTATCTTGTTCATAATATTTACCTTGTGGAATGGTTAAGGAATGATGGTCCCATATTATTTAAAAAGTGCTATTCTGTGCAGAGTCAGAATTACATTACCCTTAATGTACTCTAGATGATTACTATGTGCATATTAGGCTAACCCCATTATTAGGTTGTAAGCTGATTGTAGATAGTTATTGATTTATCTCAGAGCACCCAGTCCAGGATCTGGTCAAAATCCTTCATTCATTTTATGATAAAGATGAACTTTAGACATGTATAAACTGAGGTCCAGACTGGTCAAAGGTCAGGGGCTACTTCCCTTACTCTTCATGTTTTGGGAGAAACATTCTACTTTGAACCAAGAAGAAAAGAAACGACTACACAACGAAGTAGTAACTTAGGCCTAAGCACCTTTGAAAAGGAGCTGATCTTGACTCCTAAAACTGAGACCATAGTGCTTATTTTCAAACCAATTAAACTAATATCCATGCACATTAAAATCAGTGTTGACCATGGAATGGGAGAAGACATTTGCAAATGACAAATCTGAAAAAGGGTTAATCTCCAAAATCTATAAAGAACTTACAACTCAACACCCAAAAAATAAATAATCCAGTTAAGAAATGGGCAGAAGATATGAACAGACATTTTTCCAAAGAAGACACACAAATGGCTAACAGACACATGAAAAGATGCTCAGCATCATTCATCAGAGAAATACAAATCAAAGCCATGATGAGATATAACCTCACACCTGTCAGAATGGCTAGAACTAACAACAGGAAACAACAGATGTTGGCGAGGATGCGGAGAAAGGGGAACCCTCTTGCCCTGCTGATGGGAATGCAAGCTGGTGCAGCCCCTCTGGAGAACAGTATGGCGGTTCCTCAAAAAGTAAAACTACCCTATGACCCAGCAATTGCACTACTAGGTATTTACCCAAAGGATACAAAAACACAGACTCATAGGGGCAAATGCACCCCAATGTTTATAGCAGCATTACCAACAATAGCCAAACTATATAGCCCAAATGCCCCTGGAGTGATGAATGGATAAAAAAGATGTGGTACATATATAATGCAGTACCAATCAGCCATCTAAAAGAATGAAATCTTGCCATTTGCAGTGATGTGGATGGAGCTAGAGTGTATTTTGCTAAGTGAGATAAGTCAGAAAGACAAGTACCATATGATTTCACTCATATGTGGAATTTAAGAAACAAACAGAGGCAAATAGGGGATGGGGGAAAAGAGGGAAGCAAATCATAAGAGACCCAACTACAGAGAACAAACTGAGGCTTGATGGAGGGAGAATCGGGGGAGAATGGGCTAAATGGGATGGGGATTGAGGAGGGCACTTGTTATGAGGAGCGCTGGGTGTTGTATGTGAGTGTTGAGAGCACCAAATTCTACACCTGAAGCCCATTTTACCATATATGTTAACTTACTAGAACTTAACCCAAAACTTGAAATTAAAAAATCGATTAAAAAAATTGTTCTAATGTTTTTAAAGTTGATAAAACAAATGTGATTGTTTTACAGGATACAAGTTCAGTATTAAAGGAGGAACAGGTTATCACAGCGTTTGAAGATGAAGGTTCATACATAATTCAAGAACAGCAGGATGCTCTTGTGTGTCGGGGGATTCTGGACTTAGAAGACACCGACCTACCAGAGCCCCTCGCTCCCGAAAGCTACCCCGAGTCCATCTGCGAAGAAGATGTGACCTTGGCTTTGAAAGAACTGGATGAGCGATGTGAGGAAGAAGAAGCTGACTTCTCTGGACTGTCCAGGTGAGACTATCACAAACACTAGACTGAGGTGACATTTCCTCTCTGAGCCCCTCCCAGGAACGGTCCTCTATTCCGGCTCACTTCCTTTTGTTTCTGTGTTTTAGCCTATGATCTTTCCACCTTCACTGTAAAAGATAAAATGACCGCCATGGGTTTATTTTCTGTTACGGACCTTTCATTTGCTTAAAGGAAAACAAAGCCTAGCGAGCAACGTTCTACACAGATACCTCTTGGCAAAATGCCAGATGGCCAGTTGTTAAGATCCACATTGCGTGATGGCCAGAGCCGAGTATCTAAATCATGGGATGACCTTTGTGACACTAAAATAAATCTGAAATATATCCAAAAAATTATTTTACGGTTTCCTCATCAGTGGTCAGGGTTGTAAAGTTTGACTTACATAATAGGCAGACGCGATCATTTCTTGGGACTGTCAGATGTTAGATGACTTCTTTTAACAGGTTCATGTTCCATACATTCAAGATATATTAACACAGAGTATCAAGAATTCCCAAAGAGGGCATTTTCTTTACTCACGGGCTAACAAAACTGAATATTCAATTATTGCATATAGTTCTTAGAAGAAATCTTGGTGACTGTTTTGAAATGTGTAAACCCAACTGTTCTATAATGATTAGAATTATGACACAATCTAATATGTACTGTTTTTCTTTTATTTAAGTTTTATAAATATTTGTTGCTCAAAATCATGTTCTTTATAAAAGTATCTAGCTTAATGCAGTATCCGTGGATCTATTTCCCCATTCACTAATTTCAAGCTCCTTGACAATTATTTTTAAACAAAAATTAATATTTAGTAATCATCAAATATTTCAGAGTTTCACTCTTACAATAAAAACCATTCATTTGTATTTCAAGTGATAATAGAGGTGTGTGTGTGTGTGTGTGTGTGTGTGTGTTTAAGTAAGCTCTACACCCAGTGTGGGCTTGAACTCATGACCCTGAGATCAAGAGTTTCGTACTCCTCCAACTCAGCCGGCCAGGCGCCCCTTCCAGTGATAATAGAGTTTTAACATACACAACACAGAAGGAAGTTTTCACTCTTCAGTATACCTAGAATATTCTCCTGTATTTGCAAGTGTACATTCACACATTAACCACACCATGTGGTTGTGTGACACACATGTGTGACACACCTTGTTCATGTTACCGATTTGGACACAAGTAACCTTTGCAATCACTCATTCATTCATCATACACAAAGGCAGGGATGCCAGAAGTGGTGTGGAGGTAGATACTCAACTATTGGGCTTTCTAAAAGGTTGAAGACAAATAATGGAATTTGGCCAAGTACCGAAGATGAAATAGAGTAGTACACCCCTACTAAATACAGAGGGATAGCCACCCAAGTTTACAAGAAATACATTTTGCTAAGATCAGTCACCACAGTCACACTGTAAAAATATACTTTTTTGAGGTATGGCTAAAAGTTTTCACTTCAGATGTCTGTTTTATTTTGATCTTTTCTCCCGTCTTTACTCAGATCCCTCCCTTCCATATGAATTGCCCATAATTTCTATAAAGCCTAACGGAGCTACTTTGTCATGTGAAACATGCAATTTTTTAAGACCTTGAATAAAACATTTCTTTATGGAGTTTCTGACCCAAACACCTCTTCAGCCTTAAGACCCAGAGTTACACATTTCATTATAGAATATCCAACCCAAACATACCTTCATCTCTTTTTATTGTTCCATTATTGTCTATTACCTGACTGTTGGTATTATCAAGTCCTCAAAAGGGACAGCCTGGTCTAATTTATCTTTGAGTCCACAGTCTGTTACACACCGCAAGGCATATAATATTTACTCAGGAAAGAGCTGAGCTGCCAGTATGTGTCGAGCCTTACAACATTGGGTTTGGACCCATAGTCCCGGGTTCAAATTCTGACTCTGTCATTTCCTACCCAAAAACCTAGACACAGTATTTAATTTCACTGAACTTTTTGTTTCATCATGATAAAACTCAGGTCATGTGGGGCACCTAGGTAGCTCAGTCGTTAAGTGTCTGCCTTCAGCTCAGGTCGTGATCCCAGGGTCCTGGGATCAAGCCCCCATTGGACTCCCTGCTTGACAGGAGGCCTGCTTCTCCCTCTCCCACTCCCTCTGCTTGTGTTGCCTCTCTCGCTGCATCTCTCCCTGTCAAATAAATAAATAAAATCTTTAAAAACAAAACAAAACTGAGGTAATATGAGCGTAACTTTCAACAATCCTTATAAAGCCCCTAAGCTAGCCCTTGACCCAAAGTCAATAGCCAGACTGCTTTACATGTCATCATCAATTTGGACCTGTTCAATTAAAAAGCCTCCAAGACTGATCATTAAAAATGAAAACATTCTACTCTGAGTTATTCACAGAAGTTGCTGCAATTACTGCAGAGCACTGGCATGTTATAGGACTTGGCTTATTTTGAGATCATTGCTCGAAAGTAAATATCTAATTCCAAAGACACTGAGTAGAAGGAACCCAGAAATCTGCTTCCTTGTACTTTCTTATGAAGTTTAGGTGATACGCTTTCTAAATCAATGCACAGATTTGAATAGAAGTAATCTATGTTGGATGACTCAAACTATTTTAAGATAGTATTATGATTACTGTGGTATCTGTATTCACAGTCAAGATGAAGACGAGCAAGATGGCTTCCCGGAAGTCCAGACATCCCGTCTACCATCACCGTTTCTTTCTGCCATAATAGCTGCTTTTCAGCCAGTAGCGTGTGATGACGAGGAGGACGCCTGGCGCTGCCATGTCAACCAGATGCTGTCTGACACCGACGGGTCCTGTGCAGTGTTCACTTTTCACGTGTTCTCTAGGCTGTTTCAGGTCCGGCAGGTTTAAAGTTTTCTTTCAGTTTATATTAACAGTTACCCAATAAAGTTAGGGCTTTTTCATTGTTGTTGGGGTTTTTTTTTTTTCCATCTAAAATCAGTATCTCAAATTCTGTTTTCTTTTTTTTTTTTTCAAATTCTATAGTTCTATTTTTATTTTTCTTAGTGTCTCAAATTTTCATCTTCCCACTGCTGTTCTTTACAACAATTTTTTTTCCCCAGGGCTCCTGGGTGGCGTAGTCTGTTGAGCATCCAGCTCTTGGTTTCAGCTCAGGTTGTGATTTCAGGGTCGTGAGATCGAGCCCCACGTGAGATCCACTCCACACTCAGAGCTGGGTCTGCCTGGGTTTCCCTCTCCCTCTTCCTCTACCCCTCCCCTCCTCCACAAAAATAAATAAATATCTAGGAAAAATTGTTTCCCCAAAGATAGTGATATTATTTAAACTTATATTGTGACACCCTAGTACTGCTGATAATTGATACAATGACTAGGACAGACATCTCCCTTCAGGCAACTAAAATAAAATGTGAAAGCAACATCTAATAAATTTTCTGCAGTAGGTGGGCACCATCCAGAATGCCAAAAAAAAATAAAAAGCATGGTCCCTGCCTTCAGGAGGTTTGCAGTCACTATCATAAAACAGGTTATAATTAACTACTCAATTAATTGGCTGTGTCTCCACACACCTCAAGAAATTTAGCTAAGATTGCTTCCAAGCACAGAAATAGTAACATGAGCTCACCTGTATTGAGCACTCACTGCATCCTAGGCATTGCACTTAAACGCTTTACATTATTTAATCCCTAGAACAGACCTACCTATGAGATGTAGATATATTTCTGGCATTCTGTAGCCAGGGAAAGTAAGGCACAGAGAAATGCCAGTTCAGTCATTACACTCCCACTTTTCCTCCTGATCCCAGCAAATGCTGCCCATCTTGGAAGACCAGGCTAAGTGCACACTCTCATTGGAGCTTTTCCAGCTTCCAGTCGCTCCCTCCTGGGGGTTGTTTAGCGCTCAGGAACCAGGGCATTTCTTTACTGTCTTCTGTACTTGTGCACCGCTACTTTGTTTCCTACTTATGTGTTTTTTTCTTCTCAATGTATTCTGTTTCCTGATGCCTGAGATTGTAGCTTCTGCTTTTATTATTGTTAAAACATAATGCTATCCAATGGTGCTACACAGATACATGTGGATACACATTAACTATTTGTATAATTATACCATTGATAATGTAGTCTGAGTCACTGAGTTCTCACTATGGATAAGACACTATCTACTTTATGTTAATGAGTCTTTTTGAGTTTTGAGAAGATAGTACCCTTAATGCAGCTCTGTGACTTTAATTAAATCAGATGGAGCCCATAACCAAGCATAGTAAACTGCATTTACTGAAGGTTTCTTTTAGGTAGAACTTTAGAAGAGCTAATTCTTTAGACGTGTCAGGATTTTATTTCCAATGAAGTGCAACCTGTATTCCTTCTATCTCTCCTAATGAAAAAAAGCTCAGGAATGGGGAGATGAATGGCATGGATTATTGGTTTCTTTTTTTTCAGTAGTAACGATTTTGTAAATTTTTGATCATTTCGTGAAATTAACATTTTCTAAAGAAGAGCCTGGAAACATGAATTTATAGGCCAGTTATTAGAATTATGTGTATCACTACATTAATAATTTTAAAATAAAGTTTGCCCTAACTACAAATTATGCTCCTTAAAGATGAAAAAAGGCCTTCTTAGGAAACACTAAAATTTTTTTAATGCTTTTCTCCATAGACAATTCAAAGAAAGTTTGGAGATATAACTAATGAGGCAGTTAGCTTTCTTGGTGAGAGCCTGCAACGCATTGGTACCAAATTTAAAAGTTCACTGGAAGTGATGATGATGTGTTCAGAATGCCCAACAGTCTTTGTGGATGCTGAAACAGTAAGTTTTTTTATGAAGCCTTATTATAAAGACTAAATTTGAATGGCACCAATCAGTAAATGGTCTTTTTTTTTAAAGGCAATTCAGAATTTTGAAGTGTAAAGGTTTATATTTTCAATTTGACTAGAAATATCTAGCAAAATGTAATTCCAGTGTATTATATGCAGTGACTTGTAACTTTCTCATTCTGAGCCCTCACTGTCCCCACCCCTCACAGAGTCCTAGATGGGGAAGCTCGAGAGTCCTACTGTAGACATGGGTACTTCTTTTCCGATTCTTGAATAAAAGAGGGGAGGAGAGGGCTAGACCTGCCCCGGTGAAGAAGCCAGAGCTCAGTCCCGTTTTGTTTGCAAACATACTCAGAGAGTATGTACTAAGATATTTAGAGAGGGGCACCTGGGTGGCTCAGTCAGTTTAGCATCTGACTCTTGATTTCAGCTCAGGTCATGATCTCTCAGGGTGGTGAGATCGAGCCCCGCATTGGGCTCCACACTGGACATGGAGCCTGCTTAAGATTCTCCCTCTCTCTTTTAAAAAAAATATATATATATAATTTAGAGAATTGAGGCTTAAGAAGCTTCAAGGGTGTTACCTTTAAGATATATACTAGTCTGGCATGCCATTTCTCACTTAAGGCAGTTCTTGAAACCATTTGAAGCCATGCTTGTCTTTGCTGGCATCCCTGAAATCCCACCGCATTCATACTCTGCTTCAGTGAAAGGTCAGCCCTTAGTATGGGGCAGAGTACAGTAAAGGGACACTGGCACTAAGTTGGGCCAAAACCCAACTAACAGAAATTCCATGACCCAAAAGTTGCCAGTCTCATGACTGTGGTAAGAAATGATAACCTGGGGGCACCTGGCTGCCTCAGTCGGTTGGCATCTGCCTTTGACTCCGGGTCATGATCCCAGGGTCCTAGTTTCGAGCCCTGCATCAGGCTCCCGGCTCAGCGGGGAGTCTGCTTCTCCCTCTCCTTCCTGCTTGTGTTCTCTCCCTTGATATCCTTCTCTCTCTTTCTCTCTCTCTCAAATAATAAATAAAATCTTAAAAAAAAAAGAAAAATGATAACCTGGCTCAATGTTTCTGATTTGACAGCTGATGTCATGCGGTTTGCTGGAAACACTCAAGTTCAGTGTTTTGGAGTTGCAGGAACACCTGGATACATACAATGCCAAAAGAGAAGCAGCTGAGCAGGTCAGTCTCGTTTTCCCATGTGAAAAGAGTAGCTCGCTTTTGACAGTAGAGATGTTAACTTGGCAGCTGAACAGCCAAGCTAGGAAAGAGGACCTCTTAGCACTTGCCTCTGGGTTTTACTGAGAAACGTGGGGCCTCCCTCTGAACTCTGTCCAGTGAATTCCCATCTTTGGCTTTTAGAAACCAGCCTCTAAGAGCCTAAGAACACAATGGGAAACTGCCCACAGTGCAAGTGGGGAGACAAAAGCATTAGTTCTCGGAGAGGCCCTGCGCTGTTGATCCAGGAAACGTGTCACCTGGGACACAGCTGGGGCCTTTTTCCTGCGGCGTGTGTGTGGGCAAGCAACGGGAGAGAGAAGCGTGTGGCGGATCATAGGCAGTACTTGCAGAGAAATGTTTCTTCAGCTCCCGTCGGTCCCTGCAAAACAACACTAGCTCTGTTCCCGGGGAGAAAGGTTTTCAACTAGCAGGGGCAGGAAAACGGAAAAGTGTTCTCTCCTTTTCACACAAACTATATGTAGTAGACATTTTTTTCCTAGAGTAGACGGATCTTTCATTAATTAGTATTAAATATCTGTGCTGTAGAGTGCTCGCTTCAGCAGCACATATACTAGAATTGGAACAATCCCGAGATTAGCTTGGTCCCCGCTCGAGGATGACATGCAGGTTCATGAAGTGGTCCGTATTTTGGGGGGGAATATGAGCCATAAAAAAAGAATGAGGGGCGCCTGGGTGGCTCAGTGGTTTAAGCCTCTGCCTTCGGTTCAGGTCATGATCTCAGGGTCCTGGGATCAAGCCCCGCATCAGGCTCTCTGCTCAGCGGGGAGCCTGCTTCAGCCTTCTCCCTCTGCCTGCCTCTCTGCCTACTTGTGATCTCTCTCTCTCTGTCAAATAAATAAAATCTTTAAAAAAAAAAAAAAAGAATGAAATCTTGCCATTTGCAACGACGTGGGTGTAACTAGAGGGTATTATGCTAGGTGAGATCAGTCAGTCAGAGACAGTTATCATAGGATCTCACGCATATGTGGAATTGAAGAAACAAATGAACGTAGGGGGAAAGACAGGGACAAACCAAGACACAGACTCTTAATTCTAGAGAACAAACTGAGGGTTGCTGGAGGGGATGGGGATTAAGGAATTTTTTTTTTTAATTTTAATTAAAAAAGTATAGATCTAAAAAAAAAAAGTATAGATCTATCAGATGTAAGGGCCTATGAAAAGTATAAAACCTGGTTCTTGTTCCCTTAATATACTAGGTAAGGGTATAAAGCACAAACACTATATATGGATAATTAGTAACAGAAGCAAAGTGTCAATGTACAGCCATAAATAAAAGTCCTGGCAATGGAAGAGACTTCACAAAATTGTACCAGTCTAACAGACCCGATACTCTATACTGTGACTTCCAAAGAGAGGTCACTTTGGGCCATTAGGAGAACTTCATGGAATAGAGATCGGACCTCAGGCCTGGGCAGACGGTAATTTTAGATTGCGAGATTCTTTCAGGGAAAGAATATGGTATGAGAGCATACTAATATTAAGGCTTTCTCCCCTTACAAGGGAGGAGGGAATCTTACATTAGGACTAACAGAGTAATGACAGATTGGTAAAGAGGGAAGAGTTTTCGACATTGGGCAAGTATCGGGCAAGATCTGGTCATCTTACGAATATACAGTAGTCCCCCTTATCCATGATATATGTCTTATAAATTTTTTTTTCCTTCTCTGTGGCTAACATTTTCACTATTAATAGCACCCTTTGATGAACACAAGTGTTTAATTTTAATTAAGTCCAAGTTATCCGTCTCTTTTCCATTATGGTTAGTGCCTTTTGTGTCTTTGGAAATATTTGCCTACCATAGAAGCTGTGATAGATTGCTACAAATAATGACCTTGATCAGTCATGCCTCTGTGTCCACACCCGTTTCTAATGTGGCTCTGCTGTTCCTTCCATCAACAGATGGAGTCTATTCTCCACCTCTAGAGATATCCTTGCCTTTTCCTGACCAGTCACCCAGGCGCCGCCCCCACCCGCATCTGTTCTTTGTGACCTTTTTTTCTCCTTTCTCGTCTTGGTCTCGGAACCAAGTGTTTCTTGGTACTCGGTTTTTGCCTGCTACTAGGTTTTACTATTATAGTATCATAACTAAGACGTTCTTCCATTGTTCCTTGAGTCTCCCGAGGGTCATGAGTGAAAGCCTGGGCTATGCATCAGGACCCCTGCCATCCTGGCCGTTAATGACCAGCTCTTCTTTTCAATACGAGGAGACCAGAAATCGCTGCTTACATTTTTGGCCTCCCCGATGCTGCTGCTTGGTTTTCTAGCCTCTCCTCCTGCACATGTTGGACGTCGGAGCAGCAGTGTCCGAGGGAAGCTGCCCACAGTTAGGTCCCTTCTCTGCAGTCCCCTTTCCTCCAGCATCCTGGCCCTCGATAATTCCCTACCTTTGATGACCCTGATTTCCCAGCTCAGTGACACCGTGGGCCACACACCCCAGGCCACCGCTATCTGTTCAGCCTCTCAGAGCTGCGCGTAAGCAGATCCCGTGGAGTAAACACTGGGATCTACACCGGCTCCCTTTCGGGGCCTTGGCCTGACTCCTTCGATCCTGGCAGATGGCGTTTTGCTCCTATAGTTGTCCTCGGAGGCCTGGCCTTATACAAGCGACTGCATCATGCCCGGAAGCCGAACCCATCCCATTCAATTTTAACCTTCACTTGAGCCTTGAGTCAAGAAACAGTAACGGGAGGGAGACTGACTGGATGTGAACTGGAAGACGTTCTGCGCACAGACTACTGTGTCTGGTCCTCACTGGCTGGAACCGGGTGGGCCTGTGCTGCTCAGGCCGACGCGAAGCCGAGGCATGTGGGCTCGGGACGCGTCTTTTAACAGAGTGGGGGAAAAAAAATCAAATTTATTGAGTAAAGTTCCCAAAATGCTGTGTCACTGGGCATAGAGTAGAAAAAAATCATATTTGGGGTCGCCTGGGTGGCTCAGTGGGTTGAAGCCTCTGCCTTTGGCTCAGGTCATGATCTCAGGGTTCTGGGATCGAGCCCCACATCGGGCTCTCTGCTCAGCGGGGAGCCCGCTTCCCCCTTTTTCTCTGCCTGCTTGTGATCTGTCAAATAAATAAAATCTTTTAAAAAAAGAAAAAATCCTATTTGGTAAGAATAGGCCATTAAATATTCAATTTCTATTTTTTCTAATTTATTAATATACTTGGACAAATTGGACTGGATTAGTGAGAATGATTAGGTGTGTACACATTTTAACATTCTGTATGAATAAATACTCACACATGCATTCTACAGTAGATTTCGGCCGAAAGCGCTTGCTAGAAAGAAATCTGCTGGATAGCTTCTGACAGTGGCTGCCAGCAGCTGGATCTCACTGGGAGAGCTTGACATGTTTCCTCAAAGATGCTGTCAAGCCAAAGCCCGAGGGCCTGTACAGTCTAAGGGACTGGAATAAAAGCAACATAAGGTCAAAGAACTGCTATTGAAATAACTAAGAGGTCTAATTCTCATTCTTTGCATGTAGAACGTTCAGCTACAGTTGAGCATTTTAAACGCCTAGTAGTACTATTTTCAGAGAGTATCCTTAATATAGGTAGTAGTTTTTCTCAGTCTTAATTTCTTATATCGATTAGTTTTATGTTTAATCTAGCACACACATAAAGAACTAGGAAGTAAAAAGAACAGACATTAATAATATCAAACTGTCAAAACCTAGGGGCTTCACTTGGAGGCTCTTAGCTTTTACTTCAGCTTTGACATCCCACGAGTCCAACATTTTTCCCTACTAAACTACAACACTATTATTTTTATTTGACCAAAGAAAGGATACCTTAAATACCCAACTTTAAGAACAGCCCATGGATAAGGGGGAAAAAACCACACGTGGCTTCTGTATCCAGTATCCTTTGGAGAGAACATGTGTGTCATTCATCACTGTCCAAGAGGAAGAAAAAGGAAAAGAAGTAAAAAGATTTACAATGGATTTTGGTTTCTGTTTCACTAATTAAAACGGACACCAGTCTTCTGAGAATTACACTTCTGATAAGCAAACAGACCTGCTTAATTTGAAGTTGCTCTTATTAAATTGTGCCTCCAGAGGGAAGCACACCTTTTATTTCCCCATCTTACATTAGCCAAAGGTCAGGTATAGGTTGCGAAGATTTCCAATAAAATCTGCAAAATGAAGACTGCTGTTTACTGAGAGGGAGCACCGCGAGTCTCTAGAAGGGCAGACAGGTTATTGCGTTTCTGTGGGTAAAGCACCGAGTGTGTGCGCCGCATGTATCCACAGCGTCGTCCTGCTCTGCTGCATATAAATAATTAGGCTCAAGTGGAAATTGAAGGCTCTGTCTGTAACCAATCCCAGAACTTCAAGTTAACTTCTAAAGTTATTTTATACACACCGCTGTTTTATTACCAATTTCGTTGTGCACTGTACAATCACTATGTTAACATTTACGGTTACTTATTTCTTCAGTGGTTAGACAACTGTAAGAGGACATTTGGTGCCAAAGAAGACCTGTATAGGATAAACACAGAAGCACAGGTAAGTCTTCTCTGCCTAGTTTTGCTGTATTTCTAGATGAGATAAAATAATGTGTGTGCGTGAAGGTCCCTGTTTGATAATCCTAGAATTAAAATTTGTCACACTTTTCATTTCTGTTATCGGAACAATCTTTGTCCAAGTCAGGTTCAATGACATGTTGGCTTAGTAATGAAAAATTCCCTTTAATAAAAATGAACAACCAGCTTGGGACTGCAGCTTTAATAACATTCAGCAGATAAGCTTGATGGGTATCTGGGCAGTCCAAGTTAGACTGTACTTGCTGCTTCTGCCTCTTCAAAAAATTTTCGTTCTACTACATTAGTGTTCTGCAGACAAATTGGTCGGGAAAGCAAACCTGAGAGTAATGTTATATACATTTATGTTGGCCTTTCTAAAGGTGAAATTCTGATTGGATAAATTATAACTTTTGTATAGAGTGACAGCTAGCTAGTGAAAACAAGAGTGATATATTTTCTTCAAGTCCATATATATAACACATTACATTAAATGAGGATAAATTAAGCCCTACAAATTATTCTAATAGGAATATAGCTTCCTATGGGGAAAACGCAGTCAATTAAAATTAACAATGTCTGGGGCACCTGGGTGGCTCAGTGGGTTAAAGCCTCTGCCTTTGGCTCAGGTCATGATCTCAGAGTCCTGGGATCGAGCCCCGCCTCGGGCTCTCTGCTCGGCAGGGAGCCTGCTTCCCCCTCTCTCTTTGCCTTCCTCCCTACTTGTGATCTGTGAAATAAATAAATAAAATCTTTAAAAAATAAAAAAAGTCTGCATTGACATCAGAATTCCAGTCTTTTCCAACATTGGCTCTACCATTAAGCATTTCTAGTCACTGCAAAAGTTACTGTACTACTATAATGTGAAGTTTTTTAAAAAAAACTGAAATGTTGAGAAAATAATAGTAATGCATTTCACATTCAGTATCTCTGTCCTTACAACTGTGTCTAATAGATGCTATTATTATCCCCATTTTGCAGATGAGGAAGCTGAGGCTTAGGGAAGCCAATGTATCTAAAATCAGTCGGAAAAGAGAATTAAGATTCAAACCTAGGCAGGCTGACTCCAAATCCTGCACTATGTTACAAGGAAATGGTCAAACCACGTGTGTAAAGAAAGAAAC
The DNA here is from genome assembly GCA_028533885.1 of Nasua narica. NCBI lineage: Eukaryota > Metazoa > Chordata > Mammalia > Carnivora > Procyonidae > Nasua > Nasua narica. The sequence continues at coordinate 35,286,503 of CM052800.1, read as the reverse complement.
AAGGGAAAATAAGGGATTAACCCTTAACTAGAATTGGAGCCTTTGGTTGTATCTTGGCCATTTAACCACATGGCTTGAGCATGTAGTATAAACTCCTTTTTTCTCATATAAATTAGGTGGTTAGACGAAGTGATTTCTTACGTCCCTCTGCCTTGAAGAAAATGAGTTCCATCTCCAAGAGTCTAAGTCAGTTAATATAACTCAAAGCTTTCCATTAAGTGAAAACTGAAAAATGTACATTTAAGAATTCCGTTTCTATCTTCTCTCTCCTTTTACATTCAGCTCCTTGAGACTGTGGACACCTGTTACACAACATTACGAGTATTTGTCCCCGTATACCAGAATTCTTTTGCATCATAAATATTTTTTTAAAGATTTTTTATTTTTTTTTATTTATTAGAGAGAGAGACTGAGAATGAGAGGAGAGAAGGTCAGAGGGAGAAGCAGACTTCCCGCAGAGCCGGGAGTCCAACATGGGACTCGATCCCGGGACTCCGGGATCATGACCTGAGCCGAAGGCAGTCGCTCAACCAACTGAGCCATCCAGGCGCCCCTGCATCATAAATATTTTTAAATGAAAAAAATGCACTGCCAATTTCAGTGTAATTCTTAAAAATCAAGAATTTCAAATCTGGAAAGTTGGCATATTTAATTTCTGGTAATTCAGAGCTACACAATTACATTTGTGTTCTCTCCTACAATTGTGATCATAGATTTATTTGAGAGAGGGAGAGAGCAAGCAGTGGAGGGGCAGAGGGAGAGGGAGAGAGTCTCAGGCAGACTCCCTACAGAGTGCAGAGCCCGACATGGGGCTCAGTCTCATGATCCTGAGCTCATGACCTGAGCTGAGATCAAGAGTTGGGATGCTCAACTGACTGAGCCATCCAGGTGCCCCATCAGGATTTCTTTTCCATTACAGCCCAAAGTAGATGCTATCAGTGTATGCATATAGAGTCAGTTCCATTATTTATGCTAATAGAAGTGAGAAAAAGCATTTGAAACTCAAGTGGTTGTTAGTTTCCATATAAAACTGTAAAAAGTAGAACCTCAAATTTAGATATGCTAATATGCTTGACATTGGATTATGCTCAACTAATATTCACTGAATGACTACCCACGTAATTTATAAGGAAGCAGAGTGGAGCTGAAGTTCACCTTTGCTTAGAAAATCCCTTCTAAATTGATAGGAATAAATGTTATATAAACAGTCCTTCAGAGGACACTGCTGAGAAAAGCAGACTTCAAAGGAACCTTTAGAAGCAATATTTACATTGTAACAATTGCCATTTGAATTAGAAATCATTCTTCTCTAGACTGGACTAGAGACTAGGTCCAAGTGGCTATAGATATTTTAATATAATATTTTTAAATAGTCCTTCAACTAGATGTTTTGCTATGTATTTTAGGTACATCATCTCTTTTGACTCAAACCTAGCTGGGCTGAAGTTCAGTAATTTGCACTCTGGGATGCATTTTAAAACACACATCTGCGTTTGACATTCTGTGTTCTGACTCAGCACCAATTATGGCAACATTGGACCTAATTAGTAAGGGTAGAAAGCCTGGACCCACACCAGAGATAATCTTCTCGTGGGGATTTATAAGATTATAAGCCAGTTCATTTCTAAAAACAGTAATTCATGTCTCATTGTCTAATCAGAAATTTTCCACTTTACTGATGGAAATTTTATGATATTTGCTTTTTCTCTTAGAAGATCACTTATACTAGCCAAGTTTCCCTAGATCACATTAGTTCAGTTTTGTCCTGTGTAGCTTTCACACAGGAAATAAATTATAGCCTAAAGGTAATTTAGTTATTTGGCAAAGAGTTTAAAACACTCTGGATTGTTACAGTAAGTGTATAAAAAGTTTTATTCTGGAAATAGCAAATTTTTCTTTTGGATGCAATTAAATGTTCTTCAATTTGCCTGGGACATCTGTGACCCTAGTTAAAATGATTTCTTACACTAATTCTTGGTCTTTTTCTTCCTTTGTATTTTTTGTGAACCGATCACCTTCTTGCTTAGCAAATGGAAATTCTAGCAGTAAGTGACCTGTCTTAATTTATAGACTTATCCATGTCAGACACACTGATTTTCATTTGCCATTTATGACCTAAGCAGTGTTTTGTCCTGGACTACTTTAAGAGTGTGCTTCAGTTCTGCATACCCTAATCCATGAAATGTCGGTCCTCTGAAGAGGAGATTTGCTGATATGCACAGCTAGCAGTCACCTTTTTTATACATCTGTAAACTAACATTTGAAACTTAATTTTAAAAATCAAAAGTGCATATATGTTAATTTCATGGTCTAATGTCCATGAGATTACAAGATTTGGGGTTTTTTTTTTTTTTTAGAAAAATGAATTCATTTTTAGGGAAGGGAAAATCCAGTTGGACTTTGCTTAAGCAAACATTTGTTGATAAATGCAGCGAGATATACATCTCAGTGGGGCAAAAGTATAGCATTTGTACATTTTTTCATTATGAATTTTAAGTTAAAGTGAATCCTTTTTAAAGCGTTTGATGTTGCCTGCCAAAAAATTCTGATTTGAAAATGTGCTTCTCACTAAATGAATTATGTAACCAACAATCTTCAAATTTGTATTTTAATCCCAGTCTTCAAAGCATCTTTCATCAGCTTCACACTATATTAACTTGCTTACTGCAGAGAAATAAATGCCAAGATAATTTTTAACATAATTACTTATAAATTTTTATTGGAAATGTACTGTCTAATCAAACATCATGGACAATGGCACCGAATTTAATGCAGTGTTATTTACTTACTTCTAGGAACTGGAGCTCTGCCGAAGGTTATACAAACTGCATTTTCAGTTGCTGCTTCTGTTCCAAGCCTACTGCAAACTGATCAGCCAAGTAAATACAATAAAAAATGAAGCAGAGGTAAATACTCAGTTCTAGCAGGAATCACTGATTCCTGCTAGAATAATACACATATTTCTTGTAAGGGAACTTACATCAAAAGTCACTTAACAGTGGATCCTTTTTTTCAGAATTGTCTTTTTAGAAACGGTGTGCTATTTCGAGACCTGTCAGTAAATAAAACAGCAGACAGCCAGCGGTCTTGAAAGGTTCAAGACCTTAAAGGTCACAGCAGCACCAACAGAGCATCTGTAACCAAAAGTCAAGGAAAGCACATCAGCTGAATAAAGACACTGTTAAATTATGAAACTCCCTAACATCTTGTCCATATATTTTTGTAGTTCTAGTGACGCACATACCACCTGTCGAAAACACTTTGAATGTTGGAAATCCATGTAATGAATGGGTTCAAAGGTAGTGACTTTAGTCTTTTTACCCCCTTGTCAAAAGCTGGTACTGAAACAGGAAATGCTTTCACTTTTGTTAAATGGTCAAATCAATTTTAAAAATACAAACTGGCTTAAATAAAAAGGGCTGGGTAGATCATCTTTTAAAATATAAAGACTTGCCTTTGCTGTCAAAAAAATTCATGACCCACCCATGATTCACCCATAACAGTGAATGATTTTTACTATCCAAGATGTAATATCACATGTAAAAACCAATGTAAACATTGGTTACAGCTGGTTTTATTACATCCATCATAACATCTGGTAGAACCTGGTTTGTTTTTTTTTTTAAGTAACCTCTGTGCTCAATGTGGGGCTCGAACTCAAAACCCTGAGATCGAGAGTCACATGCTCCCCCTGCTGACCCAGCCAGACACCCCATCACTTGTCTCCTTATCAAGAGTATTTAAAGATGACTGTTAGGTAGTCTACTGAATGGAGAACTTGAAATATTAACAGCCTTTAATTACTAAATTTAAGATTGGCAAATCTTGAAGAGAAGCTACTCCTATCAGATATATCTTTACAGCCAATTAAATGCCCATTGTGTTACTTCATATACAGATAGATCCTTCTAAGGTGTACTTATTTGTTGTAGGTCATCAACATGTCTGATGAACTTGCCCAACTGGAAAATATCCTCAAAGAAGCAGAGTCTGCTTCAGAAAATGAAGAAATCGACATTTCCAAAGCTGCACAAACCACTATAGAAGCTGCCATTCATTCTTTAATTGAAACTCTGAAAAATAAGGAATTTGTATCAGCTGTCGCACAAGTAAAAGCTTTCAGGTAAAATGTGAAGGGATTTCATACCCCTCCGCCTAGACTGGGATTTTACAGTGACTGGGTTTGGGCTTTCGATTTGTTGTTTTAGTATCACATGTTTATGAAAGCATGACTTTGGTATTTTCTACAGTTCACTGAAATGACACCAATTTTAGACTTTGCTCACTCCGCTACTTTGGGTAATACATTTGCTCAGGTATTAAAACAGATCTTCTGGTTCACAGGGAAATTTTGTTACAGGTATTACAATGTCTCTGACTTTAATAATTGCTCGAGTCTCAGGACTTAAAAATACTGTCTATTTCAGGGGCGCCTGGGTGGCTCAGTCTTATTAAGCGTCTGCCTTCAGCTGAGGTCATGATCTTAGGGTCCTGGGATCAAGCCCCGAGTCGGGCTCCCTGCTCAGCAGGAAGTCTTGCTTCTCCCTTGCCCCCTCCCCCCTGCTTATGTTCCCTCTCTTGCTGTGTCTCTATCAAATAAAATCTTTAAGAATACATCTATATTGTGTATTTCAGAGCTCTCTGGCCCAATGATATCTTTGGCAGCTGTGAAGACGACCCCGTGCAGACGCTGTTACACATATATTTCCATCATCAGACGCTGGGCCAGACGGGAAGCTTCGCGGTGATAGGCTCTGACCTGGACATGTCAGAAGCCAGCTACAAACTGATGGAACTTAATCTAGAAATAAGAGAGTCTCTACGCATGGTGCAGTCATACCAGCTTTTAGCACAGGCCAAACCAATTGGAAATTTGGTGAGCACTGGATTCTGAGAAAGTTCAGGCATTTAGGGAAGAAACAAAACTGAAGCTGACAAAGAATATGAACAGGCACCTTTTATGAACCCTTGCAGTTCACGGAGAACTTTCCCTGGCAGCATCCACGAGGCGGGTGTAACTAATGGCCAACTTTTATCACGATAAAGAACATCGGAATCAAAGATCTGAAGAAAAGAAATCTTAACAGCTGCCAATACCTCCCACGATTAACTGTATGAAGAAGGAATTTTTTAAATTATTTAACCTATGTGAAAAGAAAAGGGCTAAAGTGATGCATACAAATACATTACTTTCTGGAGAAAGGAGAGAATTCCCAGACTGTTTGCAATAATGGCCTCTAATACTGAGACATTAGAAGGCAGGTGACATGAGGCTAAAATCCAGGCTCGTTCATTTTAGCTGAAGACCTGCGCAGCTGCGTGGATTGCCAGCAGCCGGGAGCATACTCCACAGTTGATGCTTAATCATCTACATGAAGAACCTTCAGTCGGATAGATACAGAAAGACTTATTTGCAAAAACCATTGATTTTTTTCAACACATGGGATGAGGGCGTGGGTGTTTTGTTTTTTAGTCTGTATAAGGGGTTATGTGTGCGTGAGCTGGGATGTGTGAGTATGTGATAGTCCTATTTTCAAGGTATGGATGTTTGGTGATAACGTGTCCGCATGCCTCAAAGAGCACTGCAAGATTATTTTTGAAGAAATTTTATTTTATTAGATCTAACTCTTCATAGTGTGTAAATGTTAGAACATTTTAATAATATTTTAAAGCTGGGCTTTCCCGGTATTTTGAAAAGAAATAATATATCTGTTAATGTTATTGGAATGCTGCTCAGTTCTCTGATCAGTGCTTACGTTACGATTGTTGATAACTAACCAAAGTAGATGCCTGCAGAGACTTTAAAAATGTAAAATAAAGATGTATGCTGCCCGTCAGCTATTCTCATTAGAAAAGTTAACTTATTTTACTCCATAATTATTATAGAAACTGTATAGATTAAAACCAGTATTGTACATTGGTGCAATGCACTGTTAGACAAGAGCAGGTGTACAAAGCTAAAGAAAAGATTGCGGTCACTGATGGTAGACTACATGACTTGCGGGCTCCGAAGTCTGCAGAAAATTCAAGAAGAGAGATGCAAACAAACACATTTTTCTATGTTCATATTCAGGACTCAAGTGTCTCACCCAAAAGGAACCTGGGGCTATGGGGGAAAATGAAAGGAAGCCGGAAGACTGACTACCAAAACATGCAATATACTTAACTCCTGTCGAAGTCTGTAGCATAACATGAACTGGATTCTGTCCTTTTTTAAATAGCATTTTGTAAAAGAAATGAATGTAGTCCCACAATTCCTCTGATTTGAAAGGAACACCTTGTATTTTTTATAGGCATCTCTTATCCACTGTGACTTTCTTTTAAACTGGGCTCTGTGATTCCAGAGTTTAGAATGTAGAAATGAAATGCTTACAGCCTTGCCTTTTCTTGGGGGCGTGGACCCTGCCGGAAATGTAATTATGCTCAAGTGCATTAACTGAAGGCACTGTGCAGGCCGCTGGACTGCTGACTAGAGTTCTGTTACCTGTGAAATCCAGAACTGGTCACAGCACATTCATAATCACTGTATTTTTTGACCCTGATTAAAACACACACACACACACACACACACAGTTATTTTAATGGTGTTCTGGTACTGTAAATGGTGTCCTTTAAATTATTTAATAACTTCGGGTGTGGGGCAAGACTAGAGGGATGGTGTCCGGAGACGCCCCACACTTCACATCCTATCTTACCGTCCCCTATTTTCTCACCCTCCTTATATCCTTTTTGTTAAAATAAAAAGCATTGTAGCTGCTGGTTTGTGTTGTATTTTAAGGATGAATGATTATAGTGTGCATCAGGCAGAAACTTGTCAAGTATTAGTCTCATTCTTAAACATACTCCCCCAAAGAGGGGGAGAACAAAGTTGAGAACAGATTAGGGTGACTAATTACCCAAACCCAGCCGTTGAACAGTTGAAATTTCCTTTCTGTGTTTATGTAGCTAAGCTGAATACACCTACAGAAAGCTAAAGACAAATATAAAGTAAGTAGGTTTGTCCTTTTGCAATTGAGTTTTCTTAAAACCTATACTAGTTTGCTCCTCTGAATCCAGAGTTTGCATTTAACAAAATATACCAGATGCTTAATTTATCAAATACCTTCTGTGGTTCCAGACAGAGCCGTTTGTGCTCATACAAACTTTTTCTTTTGCCCACCGAGTTGATCATTTTTTACATAGTAAGCTTGTAAAATAACACTAAGAGGAGAGCTGTGGCAGTTTTTTCATTTTGCTTCTAAAATAGGAATCCAAAAGCTTTTTTTTTTTTCTTTTTAACACAATTTAGAAAATATTTTCTTCTTTGAGTGATATAACATAGAGGGTGTAGTACAGCCCACAGACTACCATAAATTTAGGAAAGAAACATTCTCTTGGAACAAACTCACCGAAGCCAGAGTAAGTTTTCCTTACTTAGGTTCAGGAGAGCTGCTCATACACCATGCCAGCATATTCTAAGTGAAAAGAAAGAAGACATTAGAATCAATGTAATTATGATTGTACTTCGCGGCATTTAAAAATTTTTTCAGAGTAACCCACGGTCACCTCAGAATCATTGGACACCCAGAGGTAACAGTATTCTGGGGATTTCCTTCTAGTCATGTCCCCCTTGCTAAATATATAATATATACACATATATGTATATATATACACACACACAACACACACACACACTTCCTTTGTACAGTTTGACAGTGCTAATTGCTAAAATGTTACCACAATTTTTATAACAAGGTTTTTGTGCCACTTTGGCCAATACACACTAAGTAAAACCTACTTTGATCCTTGCTTTCCTCAACTATAAAACATTAGCTGCCCTATTAGGAAAAGTAATGGCAAGCTCTTAAGTTTAAAGAATGATTTAACTCCCCGTATTAATAGACTTAAGACTCTTAACAGATATAGTTGTATTGTTCCCTCATTCCACAAGTGTTTACTGCGTGCACTTGCATGCCGTAAGTCAAATAAGTTTCTTTTCCCTGTCCCTCCCTTCAATCAAATCTGTAGGAACGGGCGTTAGATCACCTTCCCCCACACCTAGAGTGGTCATTCATCTCTTTGGTCCTACCACCATTTTATCTGATCTTTCAAGTCTCCTTACTGGTTTATAGGCAGCCACTGTGATTATTTCTTTTTGAAGAAAAATCTGTGTCCTACCGCAGCTTTATAACCTTTCAGTGAATTCAGATGGCAAAGACCAGTCAGTCCTGAGAAAAGCCTAAAAAGTCCCCCCAGTCTACGCCTACCAGTGTCACTTGACATCATGCCCATCCCCGTCCTCCGGAGTATTCGACTACTTCAGTTTCTTTCCAGTTTGCTCTACCACAGGGCCTTTGCACATGTTACCTTGGTCCGAAAAGTTTCTCCTTCCCCTCTTCACCTAATTCATCCAAACTTCAGGCCAGCCCGAGTGTCATTTTTCAGGCTAAGCCTCCCCTGACCTCCCTAAATCTGATCCTCTATGATAGGCACCTGAGTACCTCCTACGTGACAAACTCCATGTTACCCTTTAATGCAGAAAATAATGGCCATCTACCCACTACACTGGAAGCTCCAGAAGGGCAGAGGCCAAATCTATGTTTTTCTGAAGTACAAGGCTGACTCAAGCGGTAGTTTCCACACCTTAATTCCATAAGCAACCCCCAGGATGTTTGCTAAAATGCTTTAACCCCAGACAGCGATTCTGAAAGGATAGTGGTTTCGGAATCTGTTTTTACAAGCACCTTCCCCGGCTCATGTGGATGCAGAGGGGACTTGCCCTTGCTCTAAGGGTTCTAGAAGCCTCATTTTAGGTTCTTTATGCCTTATATTGTCTACAGCCATGCATCTAAGACGTTAACAGACATTTCTGCATACTACCCTCTAAAGTCATAAGGGTTAACTTCAGTAGGATTAGAAAATTGGAAGGAGGCATAATTAGCACCTGGTTCCAATTACATGGTTTCTGTAACCATTAAAGCAGTAACCCTCAACTCTGATACCATTAGAGTCCCAAGGCTTTAGACAACATGCCATCCCCAACCAGGAGAGCTCTGGGAGCAGGGCCCTAGTGCTTTCTTGGCAATCGTGTAGGAAGCTAGCAGGCGCAGATAGAATTCCTGCATTAGTTTGCAGTTACAGAAGTGCAAGACAAAAAGCCAGCCTACAGCAGTCCCTTAACTAACATGAAATCCTTATGTTTAGAAGCCCATGTAAGGGGGCGCCTGGGTGGCTCAGTGGGTTAAACCCTCTGCCTTTGGCTCAGGTCATGATCTCAGGGTCCTGGGACCAAGTCCCGCATCAGGCTTTCTGCTCAGCGGGGAGCCTGCTTCCTCCTTTCTCTCTGCCTGCCTCTCTCTGCCTACTTGTGATCTCTGTCAAATAAAATCTTAAAAAAAAAAAAAAAGCCCATGTAAGTTACCACCTGAAGTCAGCTTACAGCAGCTGCCCTTAGCCCATCCCCACCCGTACCCTCTGTGAAATTGTCCATGTAGTTCCTAGCCTACCCGCCCGCCACTCGGGAGCAACCCAAGGCAGAACCCTCACTCTCCTCCTCCATCAAGGCTGGGCTCTGCCTGCACCTCACCCAGAAGAATGTTACTTTAATGGTTAGATGGCTTTTCCTTCAACCACCATCTTGCTTAGAAGCTTCAGCCCTAAAGCCACACAGAAGCAGTAACCCCCACACTGGTGAGGCCCTCTCACAAAGTGACAGATGCAGACAGTTAGAAGAGAAGCTCTCCTAAACTTAAAAAAAACCTTATGCAATTTACCAATTGTTTTTGCAGTACTTTTATTCGAAGGCTTTGTCAAAAATACAGCCTTTCATGAAGTATTTTTGAGAAGGGAGAGGCAGAAAGGAGCGTGGAGAAAAGCTAACTTGTCTGCTCCATTAGCTCATGTTCAAGTAGGACCTTTTTTTTTTTTACATTCATTTAAATGATATACTTGAAGCTGAAAGTGCTGTCACAGGACAGGCGTTTGCCTTTGCATCTCCCACACAAGTCTTGACGATGGGGCCTTTTAGGGTCAACGTGGCGGACTTTTACAGTGCAGGAGCATCTAGTCTGTTTACAACTCTGAAAAACCAAAGTGAGAAGCACATACAGGAGATAAGCCTGTGGGGACGTCCTCAAACTTCCATTTTTTTTTTTTTTTTTTAAGATTTTGTTTATTTATTTGATGGAGACAGAGTGAGTGAGCACGGGTAGGCAGAGTGGCAGACAGAGGGAGAGGCAGGCTCCCTGCTGAGCAGAGAGCTCTAGATTCCAGGACCTTGAGATCATGACCTGAGCCGAAGGCAGCCGCTTAACCAGCTAAGCCCCCCAGGCACTCCCCAAGTTATTTTTCTAGCCCATTGGGATACTTACCAAATGCACTCCAAACAAGGCCCTGGGCTAATTTTGGTCTATCTGCACCCCTCCAGCAAGGACAGGATAGGAATAAAGGGTGCTTAACCAGGTAGTTGTGCTCTCATGTTGCATAAGTTTCAGTTCCGATTCGTGAAGCTGCTCTTGAAACCCCACTAGAAGGACATCTCTTTCTGCCCTTGAAGGGTGGAGACGAAACCACCGGGGCAGAGGAGTCGGACAAGGAAAGCTAAGTGGGGAGGCTAGCTACTAGGCGCAAGCTGGGAATCCAGCCTGGCGTCCGTGGCTGACCCCGCCTCCCCCCACACGCACCTGCTGCGAGTGACCTTCAGTGGACACCAAAAGCAAAGCAGCAACTCCTGAACCGGGAGCAGGGTGGTCGAGGCGTCCTACTTTATTCAGAACCCGGCCCTACTCTGCCCTCCTCTAAGAGTCTAAACTGTTTTTTCCATGCTTGGGTTCTCTCTTCCTACTCTAGCCTGTAAGGCCTCCAACGTCCGACTTGAAGGAAGTGCATGGATCAGGCTTCACCACCCCGTGCTAACGGGGCATCATCTCAGGGTCCCAGGACCAAGCCCCACATCTGGCTCTTTGCTGAGCAGGGAGTCTGCTCCCTCTGCCTCTCCGCCCGCCCCCCACCCACTTGTGCTAGCTCTCTCACTTTCTCTCAAATAAAATCTTTAATAAAATAAGACCTACAGACTGTTTATTTCTTTAAAGAAGAAAAGTTCAGTCACTTCTTCCCTTAGATTATCTAACCCTCTTCCCACAGTGCAGTGCTTAGTTAAGAAGTAAACCAGCCAGGGGCACGGGTGGCTCAGTCCTTAAGTGCCTGCCTTCAGCTCAGGTCATGATCCCAGGGGCCTGGGATCGAGCCCCGTGTCAGGCTCCCCACTCCGCAGGAAGCTTCCTTCTCCCTCTCCCACTCCCCTGTGTTCCCTCACTCTCTCGTGCTGTCAAAATACTAAAAAAAAAAAAAAAAAAAGTAAACCAGCAATATCACTCATTGGCTCCATAAAGGTGAGCAGCTTAGATCTGCTCTGGACCTAAACCATCCTCCCCTCGCGAGTACTCAGGCGGGACTGACATTTTCAAACCCCATGCTTATTACGGAGTCCTGACCAGGGGGTGTGCATCATATAAAGCGTTTGCACCAAACCGGCAGCCTCATGGCAGTAGAAGGTATTCTAGGCTTTTGACTTATTTTCTCCCATTAGAGAACCAGGTAAGGCAAACATTCTTCCATGTTGCAGGAGAGGGGACAGCATCTCAAGAGGTTAACGTAACCAAGACTTGCGAGGACAGAAGGAAACAAGACCCCCACAGCCCGGTCTCCCCGTTGGGTAGTACTACTTCCACAGTCCCCACTGAAAAGCTGTCAAAACCTCGGTCACTAGGAACCTAGACTCTCTCGGGATACATTCAAGAAACTCCACCAAAGCCCTCTCCCAGTTACCCAGTTCAGGCACAAAAGGAAATTATTCGATTTACTTGACAGGTGATATCCTCTACTCGGTAAGGGTTATAAGACTTCTGACAAGTTCTGCAAAACTGCTTGAAGTAAACCTGTGAGGAGAGAGGAAAAATGTGAAGCAAAACCCTCCCGACACGGGTCAACAAGAGGCCAATTCCACGGTGTTTCCTACCTTGTTGGTGCCCTGCACACACCACACGTAGGCACTTTCCCATCGGATGTTGCAGTCCTTGCAGTGATAGTAGCCATACTTCTGCTCTAAGAACTGAACAAGACACCAGGGTTTAACTCAGGGATATGTGAATTAGCCTTCATTTCACAAGCTGGGAAGGACAGATTTGCTACTTAGAACTGGCAGCCTCATTCCAGATCACGGAGGAAAGTGGGCTCGAGGTTTTGCCCATTAGCCTCTACAATGTAGTAATTAGGTGACCTAATGGTTTAATCAAGCACATAAGCAAGCAGGAGCCTTAAAAAGCTCATGTTCCAGATTCACTTGGTTCTTCAATTTCCAACAGTGCTAGGAATCTAAATTGGGGAAAAACCAGAATTCATATTTAACATAAACTGAAGGAGTATGGTCTTAAGCTTCTCATCTTCCCTCCCAGTGAGAAACAGGTGTTTGGAATTATTAGGCCTTTAAGTGCTCTCCAAAGTTCCTGCCAATTCTAGAGCAGTTTTACAGGTGAGCAAAGTTAGGAGAAAGGAGGCAAGAGCACACGTGGTTTAAATTAGGAGCAGCTGTGTGGAACTTGACTCCCTGCCCCTCACCTCCCCTACCCCCAACAGCCCCGGGCCAACTGGGAGAGACCCCAAAAGAAGCCTCCAGTGCTCTTACCACCCTCGCCCTTCTACTTCCCTGCGTTACCACTGCCCTCCACGCACTCAGCCAGGGTGAGCTGGCCCACCGCGCCTACTGCGCTCAGGCAGCAAGACCCAAAGGGCCCGGGTGCTTTAGCAATGTTGACTTTCCGAGTAAGGGTACTTCCTAGGAGCTAGAAAAGGTCCCAAGGGAGGCACGTCAAGCGCTCTAGTTTCCCGTAGGAGCTTGGGAAATTCACCCAGGAATCAGGGTAGAGCCGACCAGGACCCCAGTAACTGAGTGTTAGGGCTTTTGCCACACTGAATTCAGACAGAGTGGGAAACGACTCTCCTGCCAGCACGTTCCCCTTAGGATGTTCCACAGAGTATCATCCCTCCTAGATCGCCCAAATGAGGAATCAACACCCAACTACGTGTCCATGGTCAGGGTTTTGTTTTGTTTTTAAACACGGTAAATACGCTCGGAATAGGAGTGTCACAGGAGCGTCTCTCTCGCCAACCTTTGGGGCCCGTTTTACGATCGCGGCCAAGAACAATCAGGCTGCACTCGTCGAATTCTGCAGCGGGGAAAGGACGATCCCCGGCCACTGTCCGCGGCTGCGAAAAGGCACCGGACGCCGCCCGCCTCCACCGATGCGGGCGCCTCCACGTGCCGCGCGCAGCTACGCGGCGAGGACCGGGGGAGAGCACACGCCCTTGCCACCCCGCCCCCCGCCCGCGCCGGTGAGTTCCCCTGGCCGCCTGGGCCTCACCTGGAAGCGCGGCCGCTCCTTGGCCTGCTCGGGGCTCCGCGGCGACGGCCTCTCGCCCTCGGCGTCCTGGGTCCGCTGCACCGGCGGGGGCTGCTCCGGACCCCTGGTTGCGCGCCGCCGGGCCGCCTCGCCTGCCCCGCTCTCCCGCGGCGGCAGCCCGGGCCCGGCGGCCGGCGGCTCCCAGCTCGTCCGCACCGCGGCGTGGGCCTCGTCTTCGTCCCCCTCCTCTTCGGGCCGCGGCCGTTGGGGCGCTTTCCCCGCCGACGCCTCTCCCTCCTCGGGGCCTCGGGGCCTCGGAGGCGGCGGCCTTCGCTCTCCCTCCGGCGCCGCGGGCCTCTGCTCCCCAGCCGTGCTGTCGGCCCCTTCCAGGAAGGTGGTGAGGCGGCGGGAGGCCACGGGCGAGTACACGGCAACGGTGCGCTGGAAGCGCACGGGCCGCGCGGCGCCGCTCGGGGGGCTGCCCTGCTCCGGGCCCCGGCGCGCAGCCTGCGGGGACGCCGAGCCGCCGCCCGCCCCCGCCGCCCCCTCGAGGCCGGCCCCGGCCGGCGCCCCGGGGTCGCGGGCCCCGCGCAGCAGCGTGCGCCGCCCCAGCGAGCACTGCACCGAGGCGTCGCGGCGCGGGTTCACCTGCACGGCCACGTCCCGGCTGCCCGCCCTGCGGGGCCGCGCGCCCAGGCCCGGGTTCATCTGCGACAGCAGGGCCATGAGCTGCGCCCGCTGGTAGCTGTCGAAGTACTCGGCGGCCGTCAGCTGCCCGCAGCCCGGGAAAGACGACGCGGCCGCCCCAGCAGAAGAGGACGACGACGAGGAGGACGCGGGAGCGTAGCCCCCGCCCCGGTGCCGCCAGCCACCCCCGCCCGACGCGCCCTTGCTCTTGGCGGTCGGCGGGAAGGGGTACGGGTACGAGTAGGGGACGCACGCCGGGTACATGTAACCGTCCAGCACCTCATCCCCCAGGGCAGCCATAAGTGCAGCCCGGGCCGCTCCCGCCGCCGCCCTGCCCTAAATAGGCAGCCCTGCGGAGGCAGCCCGCCGCCGACCCCACCGCGGCTCCCCGCGCTGCGCGGCCCCCCGCACCCTGCCCGTCAGCGGCTCGGCTCCCGGAGTCCCCGCCTAGGTGGCCTGGCCCTGACCGTCTCTGCGTGGAAGTTTTCCACACCCGGAGGCCGGCACAAATACCCTTAGGTGATCGGGAAAGACTGTATCCCTTGTGAGGCAAGAACCGATTTGTAAGTGAGCTCGCCCGGGGCGAAGCGGGTACCGACAAAAGAGCGCAATCACCGGATTAGCTGAGCCAGGTGGTCCGCACGCCTCGATGACTCCAGGTGTCTGAGCAGCCGGGGAAACGGAGGCGGGGCTGGGGGCCTCTGGCTGGCTACTGAGCAAAAAGGCAAAGGTAGGGGGGAACTGCTTTGGGTCTGTTACCTATGATCTCAGATTCCAGTTTAATTATCTCAGAACTACTCTGAAAAGTCGTCCCCCCCTCCCCCCCGCCCCGGCACCCTTTCGGGAACTCCACAGGGAAAGCACTCTAAGGCATCCTTGTCTAGGCTAATTGTTTTCTCTCCTGGAGCACGTCCTCCCCCTCTCCATCCCCCACCTCAAGTGAGTACGCGAGGTACTGATGTCTATTGCGGTGATGTGAGTCATACTACAAATTTTCCTAACCAAATTATCCCTCCAAAAGGTAATTGTCTACATGAATGCAGAAACCAAATAAGTCCCCAACTGAGAAGAAAATGCCTTGTTCCCTGGAAAAATGTTAGCTGTCCATTACTAATAGATATCAGATATACATTAATGTATTTTTTGTGTTGATTTGACACAGGTTTGACAATAAAATATTGTGTTTCATTGTTTAGTTGACCTGTTTTGAGATTTTTTTTTTTTTTGAATACAGGTCAAAATTCAACACTGTCAGATATCCATAAATTGAGCAAGCACTTTGTGTTTTTTTGACAATTACATTAAACTCAAGTATACTTTACAAATTGCTTTACAAATTATGCTTTACCAAAAAAAAAAATAGCTTGTTTTTACTCATATAAGATAATGCACCAAAATTCTACATTTTCAAGACCCTCTTTTCTAAGAGTTTACATATTCGAAACAGTCATAGAAATTGGTATTGGTACTGATAAAAGCTAAAGAGCACATTTAACATGTTCAGGCTTTACTTTAGCAGTCCCAGGTGCAAGTTATATTATGACATTGATTTGTAATTTGTGAAAACGCTTGGTTAATACACCAATGCAACCCTACAATGGGAAGACCATAATGGTGACAGGTACGATAATGTGAACCATTTGTTATCCTTTATGTAAGCCATATTCACTACCGCGGACCATAACTTATGAAGTAATATTTCAGCAAGACGAAGCTCTTCTGTATCTCCACGTTCAGAGAGAAGTCTGAGTGGTTTCCATCATAATTAAATTATCAGCTTTCACTGTGCCATAGGAAGTGTCTGCCATTTCCTCTTCTTTTAGTTTCTTGTAAGAAATATCTGTATCTTCATCTTCATCTAGAGGATCCCGCTTGTGCAGTATTTCGCTTCCATACACTTTATATATTAAAACCAAAATCCCTGCTTCTGCAGACTGGAAAAGGGCATAAAGCAAGGGAAACATGTACATACTTCCTATGAATCGTGGCGGGAAGGCCAGTTTCAGAATAGCAGTACACAGCTGCACATTCTGACTACCTGTTTCCAGGCACACAGTCCTCTTGCAGTTGGGGGGAAGATGGAAGAGGGTAGCTAAGCCGTAGCCCAAGGCATAGCCTGCCAACGGCATAAAAATGGCTATCACATAAACACTTGCAGGGATACTCGCCAGCAGTTCAGGTCCTAACATAGTGCCGGTCATTATGAAAAGGACCACCAGTGTCACTAGCAGAGACCACAGGGAAACCTAGTAATAGAAAATGAACAGACAAACCATCAAAAATAGGATAGTTGAAGAAAACCATAGGATAGTTGAAAAGGAATTGAGGCAAGCGAATCCTAGGCCCTTGGAAGAAGAGACTCATCTAGTCTCGCCTCCCACACCATGGAGATCTTGCCACAAGCAGTCTGGGACTAAGTACTTCTGACGATGGGTGGGTCACCTCTTCAGGATGAGTCACCTCTTCAGAACTGTCCTGGTTGGACAGTTCTCAGGGTTTGCAGGCCTGTCCTTATGAAGAGTGACAATCTGCCTTCCCTAACTACTAGCCATTATCTTGGATAGACGCTCGGGAGTAGCACAGACCAGATTCCTGTTTAAAAAACAGGAGGGCAAGAGCACCTGGGTGACTCAGTCGGTTAAGAACCTTCCTTTGAGGGCGCCTGGGTGGCTCGGTTGGTTAAGCAACTGCCTTTGGCTCGTGTCATGATCCCAGAGTCCTGGGATGGAGTCCCACATCGGGCTCCCAGCTCCACGGGGAGTCTTCTCCCTCTGACCTTCGCTTCTCTCATGCTCTCTCTCAGTGTCTCTATCTCAAATAAATAAATAAAATCTTTAAAAAAAGAGGGGCGTCTGGGTGGCTCAGTGGGTTAAAGCCACTGCCTTCGGCTCAGGTCATGATCTCGGGGTCCTGGGATCGAGCCCCGCATCGGGCTCTCTGCTCAGCAGAGAGCCTGCTTCCCCCCACTCTGCCTGCCTCTCTGCTTACTTGTGATCTCTTTCTCTCTCTGTCAAATAAATAAATAAAATCTTAAAAAGAAAAAAAGAAAAAAAAAGAACCTTCCTTTGGCTCAGGTCATGATTCCAGAGTTGTGAACTCGAGTTCCATATTGGGTTCCTTGCTCAGCGGGGATCTTCCTTCTCCTTCTGCCCCTCCCCCCTGCTCTTCATTCCCTCTCTTGCCCTCTCTCAAATAAATAAATAAAATCTCTAATAAACAAACAAACAAACAGGAGAGGAGGGGCTTCTGGTGGCTCAGTCAGTTGACTATCAACTCTTGATTTCAGCTCTGGTCATAATCTCAGGGATCAAGCCCGGCAATGCACTCCTCGCTGAGAATGGCCGCCTGCTTGGGATTCTCCCCCTCTCTCTGCCCACCCGCCTCTTTTTCTCCTTCTCTCTTTCTCTAAAACAAAAACAAAAACACCAGGAGGGGAAGGCTACTCTTCTTCAGGCAGATTGTCTCCAGGCTTTCATATAACTCTGTGGTGGGGGTCCGGACTGTTCTGAATATCTGGTTAATTTGTGAGTGTACCTCTTAAAAAGAGCAGTTAGAATTGAGCCCGACACACCAGGTATGGTCTGATGAACAGAGGTGTCAAATGAACATTACCCTTCCTGAACAGGACCCCATGTGTTCCATAAGAAATTAGTTCTAGTTTTACACATGAGATAAAAAGCTTATTAAAATGTATGAAACTTTTGTTTTATTTTCTATTTTTTTCTATGTGATATTTTCAAACTTTAAAATACTTTGTCTTTCAGAGAATTAATAGCAATATTGAAACAATTACCAACTCTTTGATTATGTAAATGAAAAATGTAAACAGAAGATGTGAGGAATTCTTTGTAATTCTGAACACTCCCTTTTTCATCTGTTCATGAGAAACCTCCCAGCTGTAAATCTCTAATGATGCCTAAAAGTTCTTCCATATAATAGATGGATTTTAGATATAGTACAACTGACTATGTATAAGACATTGCATTGTCTTGATGTCTGACTGGTACATCTCACTCATTCAAGTAAAGAAAGCTGTGAAAACAGTAAGGTAGAAACCTAAAAATTCCTCCCCTGGTTCTCGTCAGATTAGTAGTTAGCTAGTTTTTTGTTTTGTTTTGTTTTAATGGGGGTGGGAGGTGTCTGTGAAGGAAATCAGAGATCTAGAAGAACAGTGGAAGTGTTGATTCTGGTTTGCTAGATATCTGGGGGAAACCCCTTTGGAGTCTGGGATTGGCATATACTTTATACTCTTTTAAAAATTATTTAAAATTGGGGCGCCTGGGTGGCTCAGTTGGTTGAGCGACTGCCTTCAGCTCAGGTCATGATCCCGGAGTCCCGGGATCGAGTCCCATATCGGACTCCTGGCTCTGCGGGAAGTCTGCTTCTCCCTCTGACTTTCTCCCCTCTCATTCTCAGTCTCTCGCTCTCTAAAAAAAATAAATAAATAAAAATTAAAAAAAAATAAAAATTATTTAAAATTTATCTGGGCTGGAAAAAAGTCTATGCTAGAGGGTGCTGAAATTATTATATAAAGTACTAATGCTCCAAAGGTACAATGGGCGAAACCAAACTATTATAAATCAAAACTTTTTTTTAAGTTCTCTACACCCAACGTGGGGCTTGAACTCATGACCCAGAAATTAAGAGTTGCATGGTTTACTGACTGAGCCAGCCAGGCACCCCTGAAGCTTTTCTCATATTAAGATGTGTGTCCACATCAAAAGCTTTGACAGGAAATCTGATTCTTCATTGTAAAACTATTGGCTCCAAAGTGGCCTTTGAACTATTTTAAATCATTTGGGTGAGCACTGCCATTGAAGAATCATTTTAAAGTGTTTGCAAAAATATGAAAGTGTTATAAGGCATACTTTTATCAGTGTTCTGGTTAAGGAGTAGGAATAGGTTCAGCTTAAATCGAAAGTGAGCCAATCTTATTGACGTGTCTATTATTAAATATATTTATCTGGTTTTAGTATGGGAATAGTTTATTTAATTGACTTTCTCTTAGAATTCCTAAGGTTTTATGGTATTAGCTTAACAGTATTAGCTTAATGATTAAGCTTAATAAGTTCTTAATGCATTTCAAGATTATTTGTAGGCATATTATATATGTAATATATAAAATATGTGTATTTACATGTATATATAAATTTATTACATTTAAAATATATATGTTTATTATAGAGCACATTTTTTTACTCAAGACTGGATATATGTGTATAAAAAACCTTTATTTTTATATTAATAAAAGTTAGCCTCTCTGAATAATCAGATTTTAGATTCATCTATTTATTTAAAATTAACTTATTTAGTTACTATAAGTAAAACACAAAAGATTATGTCTTCTTAACTCTACATAATTGAAATATTGGAGAAACTCTTTTCACTGGTCTAAATGAATTTGCCTGCACATTAATAGTAATTGCTTATATATTTTGAGTAACTTCCTAAAATGAGAGTCGAGTCCTATTCATGGTTTACTCTTATTTACTATTTTTGAGTTTTCAAAGAAAGCTTAGTTGACAAATGTTTAATTTTTTCTCCAGTCAACTATTACAAAATCGCCACTCCTCAAAAAGCACTAGCTGGTTGTTTGTTTTTTTACAAAGGCAATACTGGAAATAGTACACAAAATAATAGGAATTCTCATCCTTCACTAGCTTTAGAAACCATATGCAATACTGCAATGGGGAAGGAAAAACACAGATTTACTAATGGTAATATACTGGGCATTATTTATCCAGGACCCAATCTTATTTTGTGTTTTAAAGCCAATATTTTGTGTATTCTATTGCCACAATGTGATTTTTAAATTGCTTTTGGTCTTATTAGTGTCAACTTATTTTTAGAAAATTAATAAACCATTTTAAAAGAAACTTCTACAGAGTTTCTCAGAATTAGAGTTCCACTTTTTAAAAAGATAGTACTGCATTTCTAAAATACTAGACAAATGCAATTCATATAATTTTATTTCCCCTGCTATGATTCTTAATAACACACGATTTGTTAGTGGAAAATATGTTGCCGATTAATGGCACTGATTATCTCTTTCCTGTGATATATTTCCTCCTGTGAATACTAATAGCTCTCTTAGGCTGTTTTTAACCAAGCTTTGTGTTAATTAAAGCTGAGTTTTTGGAATGCCAAAAGATAGACTTATCTTTGTGGCACAAGATTTTTTTTTTTTTTTTAAGTTTATCTACGCAAGGGCTGCCAAGTTTTCTTTCTTTTCCCTCTTTCCCAAACTTCTTAGCATTTCAGCCACGGGGCAGAGACCAAGGACTCTTTAAGTACATAAGGTGCCTAAAAGGAAGGGTGACCTTACCTTCACGATGTAGTCCGCCACCCGGTTGTATTTGTACCGAATGAACACCCCCAAGCCGATAGGGATGAGGGTGCTGCAGAGAGTTAGGGTCACTGCCCCCAGCGGTAGTAACTGCACCAGGGGGGTGTTGATCCAAGCCCGGCTATAGATCCACAGGCACAGGGGCATCAAGACCAGGGCCAGAAGCGTGGAGGAGATGGTCATGATGATGCTGCAGAAAAGGCAATGAACAGAATTCAGAACGGGCTCTGCGCCGAGTCTCTCTTGCACATTGGGCAACCTCTCTCTTGCACACTGGGGAGGGGACAAAGGAAGAGACTGCAAGTCTGGAGCTTGAAGTGTGGGGAGAACCCACTTCATCCGAGGGGAGCGCCAAGAGAACAGCACCTGTAAACCCAACTGAAACAGGAACCCCAGGATGGAGGGGGGTAAATCCGAGGACTCTTGCCCTGGCTTTATAAAGCCTATTGAGCTGGCTACAGTCTGCATGATTCTAAGGGCAAGGAACATCCTTCTTTCTTTTTGAATCCTCCAAAGCACCCTGTTCGACACGGTAAAGCTGCTGAACACTTGTTGGACTGAACTCAATTATATTGTCCTGTATATGAGATCACCTTCTCTATTGGGGCCAAGAGCCCTGTTCTGCTTTTGCATTTCCGGCGAGACCTAGCCTCAGGCTTCCCAGTTCCCTTTGTCTTCCAGAGGCCGAAGACCTCCCCTGACAGCCCAGCCCTCTGGGAGGAGGGTCGGAGGGCCGTCAGAGTAGCTCTGTCCCCATCTAGATCTTTCCCCCTCCAGCACCTCCTCACATCTGCCTTGACTTCTAAAGCCCGGGCGTCAACCTCTCCCTGCACCACCGTCTTCCCTCTTGCGCGCCTCTCCTTCCTCTCTCCTCCGTCCTGAACCCTCCGCGGAGAGCGGCTGCTTGGGATGTGAAAGAGGCGCAAGGCACAGTCGCTCCTACCTGAGGTTCATGTCGCCGTCCACCAGCAGGGACATGAGGTTGGAGAGATTCCCGCCGGGACAGCAGCCGCACAGGAGCACCGCCACGGCGGCCACCTCGTTCAGCGAGAAGACCAGGGCCAGCAGGAAGGCCAGCAGCGGCAGCAAGCCGAACTGGCAGAGCGCGGCCAGCAGCGCGCCCACGGGCCGGCGGACGTGCTCCCCGAAGTGGTTCACGTCCACCGTGCAGCCCAGGCCCAGCATGGTGATGCACAGGGCGGCGCCCACGAACACGTTCAGCCCGTGGTTCAGCGGCGTGTCCCAGAACGGGGTCTGGGGGTGCTCCCAGGAGTGGGGGAACAAGGACGGGCCCAGGCTGGCCGGGCCGCCCGCCGAGCCGCCCGCCGTCGGCTCCGGGGTGGGCGCGGGGCCGGGGCTGAAACTGACGCCGGGACCCGGCGCGAGACTGAGCCCGGGGCTGGGGCCGGCGCTGGAGGTGGGGGCGACGGGCAGGTCCGAGCCGGGGCTCAGGCTGCTGGCGTTGGGCGACAGCGTGTAGTTGTCCGGCTGCAGCGAGGACGGGGCGAAGAGCAGCGTGGCGTTGTCGGAGCCGTCCATGGCGCTGCGGCCGGAGGCTGCGGGCCTGCGGTTTCCGGGCCCCGCGCGCCTCTCCCCGTCCCGCGGTCGCCGCCGCCGCTGTCCGTCCGCCTGTCCGTCGGTCCGCGGCTGCAGACCAAGCTCGGTCCCCAGCCTGGGCTGCGCGGCGCTGACGTCTCCGCGGCGTTGGGGGCGGCGTGGGGGCCGGGGGTGGAGGGGGCGCTCCTCCGCGGGCGGCACTTAGAGCGCAGCCCCCGGGGGTGAACCCAATCGCAGGGCCCCCGCGCCGGCAGGCCCCGCCCCGCCGCCCAGGGCCTCCTTTTAATCAGCAGTAAGTGGTTGTGTTAGAGTGTAGCCAGGGGCGGAACAAAGACCTGACAAAGGACAAGAAGAAGAAAAACGGTGCCTGGCTGCCGATCAAGTTCTCTGATGGGCTCTGCCTCTTTCATAATGAAATCTGGAGGCCCAGACACAGAGGGAGAGAGAGCGACGAGCGAGCGAGCTTATCTAAGACGCACAGAAAGTACATACACTGTTCAAACAGCCTGCAACCCCGAGCACTGAGGGGCGTCCCGGACTTGAGCGGTTCTCTGGTAGCAAGACACAGTATCTGGCTTTAATTTGCTAACAGCGTTTTAAATTCTATTATTATTATTATAAAACAAATAACTGGCTAACGGTTTTTAAATAAGATACGTTCGCACTTCAAGTAGAAAGTAATAATGCCAGCGGGTTTGGCAGGTGCATGTGCATTATTTCATTTGAGTCTCAACAGCGGAGCCTCGAGAGGTGCTGTTAACTCAGTTCTTCCACATGAGGAATCTGAGGCCCGGGGAAGGGGAAATCTCCGCCTCCCCAAGCAGCACCTGGAGGACTGTGCCCGGTGACGCGTCGTTAGAGAGGACGGTGGAGAGCGCTGCTAAGAAAAGGCTCCGTGAAAAATGTGTTTTGGAAATTACTGGCAGAGGGGGAGAGGATGTCTTTCAGTGGCCGTAAATTTACGAAGCGTTACGAGCACAGCCCCGGCATTAGGATTAAAGGACTGAAGAGAAATAAAGTGCTGGGATTGCCTGCTTCAGACAGGTTTATCCCCAAACAAATCAAATTCAGAGCTCAGGGCACAGTTGACTCAACAACTTTCAGTCAGTCACCAGAGGCAGCTACAAAGGAGAGGGGGCCTCTCTGCCTACCAAGGCTGTGGAGCCATTTGAGAAGCTTCTGTCACCAAGCCACAGCCGGTGAGTTGTGAAGTCCAACAGGAGGACTTTCTAGGCAGAAGTCTTAGTTCAGGGTTAGTTTGAGTGGAACCAAGACCCTAGAGTGAATTCTCTCTCCCGGGGACCCTGTCCTTCCCGGCTTTTCTGACAACAGAGCAGAATGCTTGACTTCTATTTCCCAATGTTGGACTAAGCTCCCGTGTTTATCTTTTCTCCTCCCCAAATCTCATGAAAATGACAGAGAATACAAAAAATAGATTAAATTCACAGCATATTGCATTCGTAATCACAAATGATTTATTTTTTTCTCCTTTAGGCCATAAATTCCACGGGGGCAGAGCTGCTGCAAGCATTTTGGAAAATAATGTGCCTTCGGATTTCCCAAAGCAGTAAACCCAGGAGAACCATGCAGTGACGTCCGTTGAGATTTGAAGGAGGTGGGATGGGATAATCTAAGTTTTCATTTAGGTTTATGTAAGCAAAACAAGGATACTCAGATATACAATGAAACATGCTACCCAAATACTTTCATTAGGTAGATATACCCGGGAGAGAAGGGGCAAAACAGACAAGAAAAGGAGTGGCTGCTGAGCCTTTACATTCTTCAAACCACAGGATGAGATAAGCCAAGAACAC
Source organism: Nasua narica (assembly GCA_028533885.1). Lineage (NCBI taxonomy): Eukaryota > Metazoa > Chordata > Mammalia > Carnivora > Procyonidae > Nasua > Nasua narica. The sequence goes on along the minus strand of CM052800.1, from coordinate 35,262,723 downwards.
AAACGGCAGGCACTGCCCTGTTTGCCCCCTCCTTGTGTTAATGATATAAATCCACAATCAAATTCAATAAGCGGTAATTAGAGGCAGACCAACTCATCCAGCTAGCTCCTCTCTTGGTTTGGGAGGGATTGGGGAGGCGATTTATATGATGGGCCAAGAGCAAAAAGTAGAAAGGGAAGGATTGGTTTTGTAAATCAGCAGGCTCACGGTAAACCTGCAGTCTGGGGGGCTTCTTGGGTCCCACAGACCTGTCTTCTCCCTGCTGATGTGGTCATTGTCAATGTAAAGAAGGCAGATGTTCCTGGCTCCTGTCTTCTTTTTAATCTCCCTCACTATTTAGGAGAAAACCCCAGAAGTAGAAAACAGAGTTTATAATCCAGGTGTGGTACTGGCATGGTTCACTTAGCCTCCTCAGTTACCTTCCTTTTACTCTTGCTACCACTGAGGAGGGTGGGGCCCACCCAGAGGGAGTACATAGAAGGGAGGCACAACAATGTAGCCCTCTGAAAATGTGTTATGGGGGGCTAAGGGGGGAGGTGAAAATAAATTTAGAATTTATGGTTGTACACCATACACCAAAAATTATTCCACATAGATTAAAGGATTACAGGGCGCCTGGGTGGCTCAGTCAGTTAGGTGTCTGTCTTCAGCTCAGGTCATGATCTCAGGGTCCTGAGATCCCACACTGGGCTCCTTGCTCAGTGGGGCATCTGTTTCTCCCTCTCAGCCCCCCCGCCTTGTCTCTTTCTCTCTCTCTCTCACATAAACAAATAAAATATTTTAAAAAAAAGAACATTTTTTAAAAGATTTTATTTATTTCACACAGAGAGAGTACAAGCAGGGGGAGCGGCAGGCAAAGGGAGAGGGAGGAGCAGAATCCCTGCTGAGGGAGCTTCCTGTGGGGCTTGATCCCAAGACCCTAGGATCATGCCCTAAGGCAGACGTTAACCAATGGAGCCACCCAGGCACCCCTTAAATAAATAAATCTTTTTTTAAAAGTGATTTTAGTTTTTTCTCCTGTTTTTTTCTAAATTTTTACTGTGTTTCTGAAAAAAAAAAAAAACAAAAAAACGTTATTTTTTTGAAGTATCAAATCCAGAGGAAGAATAAATTCCACAGATGTCAAAGGTTAAATCACTTTAATCAATCTTCAGCTCATAGGTTGATAGAGAAAAACAGGCAAAAGACACAGACAAATTACAATAGAAGAAGTATATGCTATTTATTAAATAGAAAATGTCTTATTTCACTAGTAGTTAAACACAAAACTTAAATCGAATAGACAAAGTCTCAAAGTAACAACATTTAATGCTGAAATGCAATGGAAGAAGGAGTTGAACCCCCCCCCCCGCACCCCCCCCCCTAGTGGTGAAGGATTTGTTAGAGCTTCTAGGGAAAGCAATTTGATAATACAATTCTGCTTCTGGAATTTTTTTTTTTTTTTAAGATTTTACTTATTTATTTGACAGAGAGAGAGAGAGATCACAAGGAGGCAGAGAGGCAGGCAGGGAGGGGGAAGTAGGCTCCCTGCTGAGCGGAGAGCCCAATGCGGGGCTCATTCCCAGGACCTTGAGATCATGACCTGAGCCGAAAGCAGAGGCTTTAACCCACTGAGCCACCCAGGTGCCCCTGGAAATTTTTTTAATCAGAATTATTTCAAATGCAGTGCCAGAAACCCTAACTCACATTGGCTTAAGGCCAAAAAGGGAATTTGTTGACTCACGAAAATGAAAATTCTCCAGGTGTGGCTGGCTCCCAAGTTAAAATGAGGATTCGGTCTCTCTCCATTTCTCAGCTCTGCTTTCCTCTATTGTTATCTTCACTGTCATGTATACTTTCTCCATAGGGAGGCTCAGCGGTGTCACACCCAGGTTTTCCCTGATACCTGAAAGTACAGCTTTCCTTTGAAACCTTTCATAAGCTGGAACTCCGTCAAGGGAAGAAGCCATTACCATTCATCTATACAGAAAAATTTTTGAGCATTCCTAGACCCCCAAAGTGACCTTGAGGCTGCTGGGTGGCTCAGTCAGTTAAGCATCTGTCTTAGGCTCAGATCATGATCTGGGGGTCCTGGGATCGAATCTCGCCTGGGGCTCCCCTTCTCTCTCTCTCTCCCCCCACCCCCGCTCCTGCTTTCTCTTGCTCTCTCTCTCTTTCTCAAATAAATAAAATCTTTTAAAAAACAAAGCATCTCTCTTACACTTTTCTGATACCTTTGGACACACATGATAAATGGAGAAAAAGCAGAGGCTCACAGACACAGTTCAAAGCTATGGATTCTTGCTCGCTGAGATACTAAGCCTAGTTCTCTGGGAAGGAGGTCGGCAGGGCTGCTCTCACTGCTGGGGGAGAGTGGCTTCTATCACATCTATCACAACTCATTGCAGAATAAACCGAATGCTATTTTCGCCTTTTATCGTCAAAGTGAAAATCCTCTTCAGATTTCTTTTGAAACAGGTGCTAATGTAGGTCTCTCATACAAGTGAAGTGGCTGAAGGCAAACTTTTGAAAAGGGAGGGATCCCAACTACCTATGGAAAGAGAATGTCTACTTTCCAATAATTCCCAGACCAGTCTTGGGACAAATTTGGCCCGTGACCTTCCACAGCTATCTTGTTTTTTCTGAGAACACATCAGAGCTCAGTCATCTTTGTAAAAGTACCGTCTTATCACTCTTGAATCACGTGATTCAACGGTACACTTCCTAGTTGCTACAAAAAGCCATCAGGAGAGATCTGACTTAATCCAGATTCTCCTTTTTGCTTTATCTCGAAGTCTGTACCAGAGAAACCCTTGGCTTTCCACACATCCCTTCAGTGGTTTAACAAGAATTTGCTTTACCTGGAAAGATTTGCTCTTCTCCTTTTCTTCTGCTCACCATCTGTTCTTTAATCAGTTCCTTTCTCGTTTTTATATCTTTCTTTAGTTTCCTATCACTGGGGCGCCTAGGTAGCTCAGTGGGTTAAAGCCTCTGCCTTCAGCTCCGGCCCTGATCTCAGGGTCCTGGAATCAAGCCCCGCATCAAGCCCCACATCGGGCTCTTTGCTCAGCGGGGAGCCTGCTTCCCCCTCTCTCTCTGCCTACTTGTGATCTCTCTGTCAAATAAATGAATAAAATCTTAAAAAACAAAACAAAACTTTCGTAGCACTGCCAGCTAACCTGAAAGGTGAGAGGTCTGTTGCTTTCTTGAAGTTGTAACATCTCAACATATTCTGGATCCACAGACATCACATAGCAATCTTTATATGGCATGAGGTTTGTATCAGGAGGAATTTGTCATCTGATAAACTGAAAAGGAAGAAACAATATCTACAGAGCTCTAACAGGATATTAAACTGAGAATTTATTTGATCTGAACATGAAAAAAAAAAATCTCCAGATGTTACTCCAGTCTCCCAACTGAAAAATTACCTCTTGTTAAGTTGCCGAACAATACAATAAAAAAGAAACATGATTTTTTAAAAGAAAATTTATTTTAAAAAATGAAGTTTTGGGGCACCTGGGTGGTTGGTTAAACATCTGCCTTTGGCTCATGTCATGATCTCAATGAGGGTTCAAGTCCCTCATTGGGCTCCCTGCTCAGCAGGGAGTCTGCTTCTCCCTCTGTCCCTCCCCCTGCTTGTATTCCATCTCTCTCTTAAATAAAAAAATCTTTTTAGAAAAAAAGTTTTATTAAAATTAGGCTCCACTAATTGGTTTGGATTTGGGCTTGTTTTTTTTTTTTTTTAAGACTTTATTTACTTATTTTTCAGAGAGAGAGAGAAAGAGAGCACAAGCAGGCAGAGAGGCAGGCAGAAGGAGAGGGAGAAGCAGGTTCCCCGCTGAACAAGGAGCCGGATTCGGGACTCGATCCCAGGACCCTGAGATCATGACCTGAGCTGAAGGCAGATGCTTAACCAACTGAGCCACCCAGGCATCCCTGGGTTGTTTTTGTTTTTTTTTTTTTCTTTTTTTTTTAATTTCCATCACCCCATACAAGGTAGATAAAGCATTAACATTTTTAATTCAAGAAATGTTATTTTGAAACATTCTTTAAAGGTGGATTTCTCTTGGAATAATTTAAAACTTCCTGCCTGTTGAAGGGAAGGAAAAATAAAATAAAAACAGAGAGGGAGGCAAATCATAAAAGACTCGTAGCTATAGGAACAAACTGAGGGTTGCCGGAGGGGAGGTGGGTGGGGGAATGGGGTAACTGGGTGATGGACGTTGAGGAGGGTACTTGATGGAATGAGCGCTGGGTGTTATATGCAGCTGATGAATCACTAAATTCTATCCCTGAAACTAAATATACACTATACATTAACTAAATTGAATTTAAATTAACAACAACAAAAAAAGTCCTGCCCATTATGCAAGAAGTGAAGAATAAAAACCACCACCTGCTCGCTCATTTAACCTTAGTCAGTAATATGTGTTGGAGGATAGTAATGAATTCTGGTTTCATATGATCCTAAGAAAGACTGTCATTTGTTAGTAATTTTATATTTCATCCTTTTCCTACTTTCAGTATTGAATTAGTCTTGCCATTCAGTGGATCTGAGAATGAGACCCATGACCGCTGCTCACTAGTATCTGTCACGGCTATCTATGGCCCTGCTTGGTCTGGAATACTGATTGGCAGAGAGCGGATAAGGTCGCTGCTTTCCCCGCATCACTTCGGCAAAATCATGCTGAATGGACTTCGCTGGGGCTGGAGGTGGGGGAACTGAAAGTTGGTACCAGTGTTTTTCAAGCGCTTACACTTTCTTCTAACTCCAAATAGCTTTCCCCAAAATCTGGTATTTCAGAATATATATGACCCATATGTTAGATATGGATCCCTAGAAATTTGCAAGTTCTTTTTGTACTGTCGCGTTATAACAACTCAATTCAAGCACTGTGTGTTAGTCTCCCGATGTTGTGGTAGGCAGGATAGAGGTGATACAAGCTATGTTTCCTGTTCTCAAGGATCTTGCTACACCTAAGTGTACAAATGCAAGGCAGACTGTGCCGAACCTTGTATATTCAGGTTCACATGAGGCGAGAGAGATGAGTTCTGGCTGTTGGAGTCCAAGCCTAATTAAACAGTGAATACTAGACTTTCAACATGTAAAGGAAGGTAAAGGATGTTCTAGGGAGGGAAAACAGCCTGAAGAAAGTCACGAGAGCATGTTACTTCCCCTGGAGGTACAGGGGGAACAGAGCACATCTACATAGTGACAAGGATGGGAACCAGAAGGGGCAAGGCGGATAGGGAAGGCAAATTTTTGGGGGTCTTTGTTGCCACATGAAGAGCTTGAACTTGACTCTGTGACAGCAGAAACTTAGCTATGCTTTCCATGCAGGGAAGTGACACACCCAGATTTAGGTCATCAAAAGACGATTCCAGAAGCTCTGGGTAAATGGGGAGGAAGGACATAAAGAATAGGGAGAGAGTCAAGAAGGAGGCCGACTAAGGCAGTGGAAAATAATGGCACCTTACAGTACAGAACAAGCATGGCAATTGAGAGGAGAAGATGCATTGGTGGTGAAGGAGAGAGATGACTCGAAGCAAATGTAGGCTCTCATCTGGAAGACGGGGTGGCTGAACTGAGATGTAGTACATCGGCAAAATAGCAAGCTTCAGGTCATGACCTGCTTGAGACCCAAGCAGTGAGGTTTCAGATGTGTTGGGTATTGGATATTTGGAATGTCCAATATGCAACGAACTTCAGTTCTGAAGCATGGCAGCGATCTGGGGAACAGACATAAACAGTCAGACTTATGGTAACTGTTAACCCTCTATTTGCTGGTATTATGTCTGACGTGGTAAACCGGAAATCCTTCTTTTACAGAAAATATCCGGATGTGCTGCCTAAGGAATAACAAACATCTTTTTAAAGACACACACAAATCCACAATAGTCAATGAAGAGCTTCCAAGTACATCTAATGGGCAGCCAGAAGGAAAGAATGTACAAGAAACCGTATTTTTAAGTGTAATCATAAAGAATTTTCTAGACTCAAAGAAAGACACGAGTCCAGATGCAGACAGTGTGAGGAGTCCTAAGAAGGGTAAAGTGAAATCAATCGAAACCTAGACAAAAAACAATCTGTGGCTTTATTTCTCATTTCTGAGATAAACTGGATAATTTGAATGAATGTCAGGTACGAGGGATGCAAAAATGAGAAAGGTGGTTTCTGTGAAGCAGTGCCTACTGTCTACCACACACTTCTATTTTGTACTCCTTCCAGAGTCTTTCTTAGACTCCTTTACGTTCCTTTACTTTGGTCATAACGTTAAATGTTGCCGTCCCTAGGATTTAGTCACAGGCTCTTTTTTCTTCTCACTTTTCACATTCTTTGGTGATTTCATTAACTTCCCTGGCTTTAGCTATGAACTATAGATGCTGACTCATGAATTCTTTCTTTCTTTCTTTCTTTCTTTCTTTCTTTCTTTCTTTCTTTCTTTGAATCTATATTTATTTGAGAGAGAGAGAGAGAGAGCGCACATGAGCAGGGACAGAGGGAGAGGGAGAAGCAGACTCCCCTACCAAGCAGGGAGCCCGACAGGACACACGACATGGGGCTCCATCCCAGGACCCCTGAGCCCAAGGCAGACACCTAACCGACTGAGCCACCCAGAAGCCCCTGACTCATGAATTTCTACTTCTAGCCCCGGATCTCATCTGAGCTCTAAACCCACCACAGATATGGCAAATGTGACCTCAAGCAGAATTCATTCTATCCAACCCCATTCTATCCACACCAATCTTCTTTACCTTAGTTAATGGCACTGCATCTGCAATCTCTCGCCTTTATATACCCGTTTCTTTGGCTGGGACTACATCCATCCTCCTTTCCTTTCTCTGGAAATATCCGGTCCGTCCCTTCAAATTTACTTCAAATCTCACTTTCCCCAAAGCCCCTTTAACTTGTCTTTCGTTTCTCCATTAAGAATCAGGTGCTGTCTTCTTTGGTTTCCCAGATAAGCGTTTTGGACCTCACCCATACCTGTAAGTACTTTTTAGAGATCTACCTTCTCCAGTAGACTCCGGATCTGTCACTAGCAGGGGCCGTGTACTAGGGCTGTTTGGTGCCCTACCCTTGCCTTTCCATCCTTCCTATCCTTAGGAATAGGCCCGCTTTGCATATAGTTGAATGAATGGGCAGATGGGTTAATGAACGGGTGTGTTCTCATCCAACCAGCTCCGAGGGAATCAAGAGTGTGGCTTTGGTGTCATAGTGTCATCTGGTGACAACATTCGCTTCTATTAAATCGGCTCTGCTGGGTAGTCGGGTAATGGAAGCGGAATTATTGCACAGAGCTGTTTTCCAGCAGCAGGGTGTTGCCAATCATCGTCACAAAGGCGTCTCAACAGCCCTGCTTCAAATGACCTGATGGGAAAGTGTCTGGGCTGTGCGTTGGAATATTAAGTGACATTGTGTTTCTGCAGCGAGCTGAGCTGCTTGAGTCACAGCCACGGTAAAAACATTTTAACAAAATTAAAATCTCGGCGGAGGAGGGAAAGCGGAGAATAAACAAGGTTGGACCAAACGCTGAGGTGAGAGCACAGAGGCATCGGTTTTGCCGACAGCCTCCATTCCGCGATGGCGCGAGAGCAGATTCAGACGGAGAGGTCCACGCATGTGATGGAGAATAGTCTCAGATTTGCTCCCCACTGAGTTGGGAAAAAAATAAATAAGAATCTTCTAGAAAAGACATACAGTAAATTGAAAGGGGCCGCGGGGCAAATGCATAAAAGCTATCTCCCACGAGAGCAAATTGAAATAGATCAAGTACCTCTTGTCACTTCCTATTTCCAAATGAATGAATTACTTTTTAAAAAGCCCTTTGCGCTGCTGGGTTTGGCACAGAGGGAGGAAATTCCTGATGTGTGTCTCACGCAAATGGAAAATGATCTTGGTGATAAGGTACTGCTGCTGCTTCGGGGAATCGACATAAATAATTCTTGTAAATATAGGAAAACTAGAACTTGAAAACTCTTTCTGGAAGGTTAGAGCGCTGAGGAGCACACTGTATTTTACTGTCACTCAAAGGAGTATTCCCAGTGTCACCTTGAAAGAGGCGAGGGGGGGGATCTAAAAACCCTAAAATGTAAGATAGCTTTCTTGGGTTGGCTGCAATAAGAAAGGAAGGATTAACTTGTCTCACTGCCTTCCAGATCCTACAGGTACGGAGGTGAGTAAGAGGAGATCTCTGCATCTCACAGACCAATGTAGAAGGACCAGATAGAGCCCAACATCAGGGTATCAAAGATCTGGACTCCAGGAGGGATTAGAGGCAGGCGCTGACGGTCAAGAATCTGCTTTTCTCTCCATTTCTTTTCCTGCTTCCACAACAGAGGAATAGGACCTGTGCAGACAGAGAATCATGGAAGGTCTGCTATGTTTAGGTATGAGGGGACTGGGGTCTTGGCATCGTGGAGGAGTTGAGGAAAGAATGATAAGAGTTGGGGCGCCTGGCTGGTCCAGTTGGTAGAACACATGACTCTTGATCTCAGGGTCATGACAGGGTTGTGAGTGCGAGCCCCGTGTTGGGTGTAGATATTACTTAAAAAAACAAAAATTAAAAAAAAAAAAGGAATGACAAGAGGTGAGAGAGATAAGCAGGGGTTAGCTGACTGGTCTTAATTCTGTAGGCTGTGGAGGGATGAGCTGATAAGCAAAGAGGGTGATATTTTCAAGGAAATTCTCTCTGGCAGCAACATGGAGGCCAACCCAAACCGATAACTCTTGGCCTTTTTCCACCATGACATTTATGTTCGTGTCATTCCATTTCCCATGTGTTACTAATACAGGGGTTTCCATCCTCAAGTAAGCAAAATGACATGCAAGTAAGAGCATGACTTGAATCCATTGCAGGTTATTTAAAACTAATTTTATCACAAACTTTGGTACTTCGGTTATTACTAAATTATGTGTGATGCACCTCATAATTGATCATGAAAGGGTCATGATGCCATGACTGAGAACTACTAGAGCAAAAATGGTCATCTGTGCTCCACAGACTCCTGGGGGTTCATAGGAGGTATCTCGGGGACCAGGGAGAGGCCAAGAGGACAGAACTCTGATACTCCCCCCAAAACGCACATTTCAACCAGAGAAACCATATTTTTCTCTTATTGTTGTAAGCCTTTCAACAAAATTTTGTTTCAATAAGATATTCCACTGCAGGGTCACTGCGTGCCTCAGTCAGTTAAGCATCTGCCTTCAGCGCAGGTCATGATCCCAGGGTCCTGGGATCGAGCCCCGCATTCGGCTCCCTGCTCAGTGAGGAGCCTGCTTCTCCCTCTGCCTGCTGCTCCCCCTGCTTGTGCTCTCTCCCTCTTTCTCTCCAACAAATAAATAAATAAAATCTTAAAAAAAAATATGTTCCACTACTTGAAAAGGATAGCTCGCAGTGGATAGAAGATGGGCGAGATTGGAGGCAGATAAATCAAATAGGAGATAATTTTAATAGTCTGGCTGAGAAATAATAAAATTAGTTCAGCTAAATTTAGTCGAATGGATAAATTAAAACTCATAACTCGACATGAATCATGCTCAAGATATAAGGAATTTCAGTAATATACATAATGGGAAGCCATACTGCTAATTTATTTGGGCATGTGATAGGGTAAAAATAAATAGATAAAATATATCATAGCAGTGCTTCTTGGACTTTAATGTATACAGAGATCACTTGGGGATCTTGTTAAGATGTGGGGTCTGATTCATAAGGTCTGGGGCAGGGCCTGAGGTCCTACCTTTCGAACAAGTTCCCAGGGGATGTGTGCTCCAAGGACCACACTTTGGGTAGGAGAGTATCAAAGACTCCTACAAAGAGTTTTAAGTTTTCAAAAAATATCCCCAGCTCAAGGAAAGAGCAGGGGTTTTGAAGTCAGAGACCTTTAGATTTAAGTCCAAGATTCAACAATTACACGTCACGGCAGATGTCTCAGTCTGTCTCCTCATCTCACAATAGTACCTAACTAACTGGGGAGCTGTTGTGGGGATAAGAAATAGTACAACATCGAAGCGCCTGGGGGGCTCAGTAGGTTAAGCGTCTGTGTCCGGCTCAGGTCATGATCCCGGGGTCCTGGGACAGAGCTCCGCATCTGGCTCCCTGCTCAGTGGGGAGTCTGCTTCTCCCTCTCTCTCTGCCCCTGCTCATGTTTTCTCTTTCTCTCTCTCTCAAATAAATAAATAAAATCTTAAAAAAAGAGAAAGAAATAGTACAACATAAAGCACGAGCACAATGCCCAGCTCATAGCAAAAACTTAGGAAATATTAGCTTATTATTATTTTCTAACAGCCAATTTTATAAGAGTGACCCACAAATCGCCTTTATCAGAACCACTGTGGTGCTAGACTAAAATGCAAGACACCTAGAGCCCGGATCGAATCTGTTCATCCAGAAAGCCTGAGGGAGGACGAGCATTCCGAACCAACCCCTTTGTACCCCAGGGCTGCGGGACCACTGCTGGAAGCCACGCGCATGTGCGCGGAGCACAGTCAAACCCCCTCTGAAGAGCATCTATTTAGCATGCAGGGCCAAAGCTTGGCTCTCACCATGACCTGGCCCCTGCAGCCGGTGGAAGGAGAAAGGCAGTGTGGTCCTTGGCCTCTAGGGATGATAACGCTTTCGGAATTGAAGAAGACATCCATGTCCTGCTTCACCTTATTCTTTACCCGGTAAGAAGCTCCTGTCCCTGGACAAAAAAATGCCATTTTGAGCCTCCTTCCTTGCCCAACTGTCATGCAGATTTCTTACAAGATAAGAGGAACTGACCCTGGACTGAATATCAAAGTTGGTCCAAGTTGTTTATTTCTAAGCCTTTTCTACTTTGGTTCCCAGCCCTCCCCCACACATCCTACTTTTTAGGCCTACCTTCTCTTCTACCCCCCTGATGCCCTGTGCCACTTAGCTCTTCCAAATCCTTACTGCCACATCTTCTCCCTCATCTGTAAGCTCATGCTTCCTTCCCATCTAGCAAACTACTTTGGCAGAAGTATAGGGATAAGCAGGGTGGAAGGTAGGCATCCTTTAGAAGAAAATGGTGGGCTCAACCAAATTCCCATCTGGAAGGGGGACCAAAGCTAGTACTAACTACAGACAAAGCCAGGACTTTATTTGGGAAGCAAGGTTAAATCTGCTCGAATACATGATTACATGACCATCGGGGTCCCCAGAATTACAAAGTATAACTTAGATAACTTTAGCCCTAGAAAAAAACAGATGTGACTAGTTGTCCGCCATAGACAAATCTCAGAAATGGTCCTCAGGAATATCCATTTTTGATTGAATGAACTTTTTAGTGAACCGGTGAGGGCCAATCACTCATTTTCTAAAATCTCTTGCACCTGTACCTAGGAGGCAGCTAGTCGACAAAGTACTTACTGGATATCTATCACATGGCAGGCTTAATTTAGTTCCTGGGGCTGCTACACCTAGATTGCATTTATATGTTTATTTTCTAAACACATAATTAAATTGGTTTTAGGTGATTATAGAATCATAGGTTGTAATACATACTATGAAGAAGAGAAAATAGAATAATGTGGCACGTGGGTGGGGTGATTAGGGGAGCCTTCTCCCTGGAAGTACCATTCAGGTTGAGATCTATGTAAGGGGAAGATGGTAGTCAGGGAAACATCCAGAGGAACAGCATTCCAAGAACAGTAATGCAAAGCCTTTGGGATAAGAAAAACTTGGCATGTTTCCAGGGACAGGATGAAGGCACCAATACATGTTCACATTATATATGTGGACATCATCAGTGGGGCGCCTGGGTGGCGCAGTCAGCTGAGCATCCAGCTCTCAGTTTAGGTTCAGGTCATGATCTCAGGGTCGTGAGATCGAGCCCCAGGTTGGGCTCCATATTCAGCATGGAGTCTGCTTGTCTCTCTTGTTTCCCCTTTGCCTCTCCCTCTCTGCCCCTTCCCCCAATTGCAATCACATGTGCTCGATCTCTCTCTAAAATAAATTAATACAATCTTTTTTTTAAAGTAAAATCTTCTTGGGGTGCCTGGGTGGCTCAGTTGGTTGAGCAACTGCCTTCGGCTCAGGTCATGATCCTTGAGTTCTGGGATCGAGTCCCACATTGGGCTCCCAGCTCCACGGAGAGTCTGCTTCTTCCTCTAACCTTCTCTCCTCTCATGCTCTTTCTCACTTTCTCTGTCTCTCAAATAAATAAATAAAATCTTAAAAAAAATAAAGTAAAATCTTCTTTAAATAAATAAATGGACATCAAACATCTAACAGACATGATTAGGAGCCTTAGTAGAATTTGAAGTATGGCATTAGCATGTTATCAATTACTTTTCTTTTTTTTGTTTCAAAGACTTATTTTTTTTATTTTAGAGAGAGAGAGCTTGTGAGTAGGGGGAGGGGCAGAGGAAGAGAGAGAGAAGCAGACTTCTTGTTGAGCAGGGAGCCTGACATGGGGCTCAATCCCACAAACCTGAGATCATGACCTGAGCCAAAACCAAGAGTCAGACACTCAACTAACTCAGCCACACAGGTACCCTTCAATTACTTTTCTTTTCTTTCTTTCTTTCCTTTTTTTTTAAAGATTTATTTATTTGAGAGAGAGAGCATGCTCAGTGGGGGTGGGATGCAGAGGGAGAAAGAGAATCTCAAGCAGACTCCCCACCGGGCACGGAGCCCAATGTAGGGCTCCATCTCACAACCCTGAGATCAAGACCTGAGCTGAAATCAAGAGTTGGATGCTTAACCCACTGAGCCACCCAGGCATCTCTCAATGACCTTTCTTTTTAATCCAATAAGTATTAAACATCTCCCCCATCCCCAGCTGGCAGGTTTTCTGCTAGATGCAGAAGATAAGAGATGTATGTAAAAGTGTTGCCCCAAGTAGCTCAGAACGGGTAGTGGAGACAGATATGCAAGTACAGTTAAAGCCACCTCCTGAGTTACAGCCCCAGAGTAGGAGTACCATGAGGGGCTGGGGAAGCTTGGAGGAAGGTCTCACTCCTCCAGAAGTATGGAAGGCTTTTACATAAGAGGTGACCTTTGAGTTGAGCCCTTCAAGATGACCAGGGTTTAGCAAGATGAATTGTTCCCGGCAATACTGTGGACTAGATATTCTGAAAAATCCTCCAGTTACAAAACACTGAACTGCAGAATTAAATACAATAAATATCCTTTGAAAGCTAGGAATGTATAATGGTGAACTAGCACCAAAGCTCCATGTTATCTTGAGGGCATTTGTCAGTACCAGGAGTCCTGGGGGAGGCTGGGGCGGGGGCATGTAGGGGACAGGACTCAAGAGACAGAGACTCAGGCACCGATAGATAGCTGGGACACTGGCAATGAGACACCCCAGAAAAAGTCAGGAATCCTGAAGACCCACCCCCTTTTCAGAAAGGCAGGAGAGAAAGCTATCTGCCCCTTAGCAAGGGCAAAGCCTGTCAAGATTAACTTGTTCATTTCTGTCTAGGTGCTGGGGACAGAAAGGAAAGATAGGTCTCCTGAGGGAATTAATTGCCACAGCTGACCCTTCTGTCACTCAAATCAGAGTATGATTATACTATCGGCTCCATTTCCACCAAAAAACCCCCAAGGTTCAAGAACGGGTGGCCCCACATACTTCAGGAAGATGGTGTAAAGGATGGGCTAAGGGGCACCCGGGTAGCTCAGTGGGTTAAAGCCTCTGCCTTTGGGTCAGGTCATGATCTCAGGGTCCTGGGATCAAGCCCTGCATCGGGCTCTCTGCTCAGTGGGGACCTTGCTTCCCCCTTCTCTCTCTGCCTGACTCTCTGCCTACTTGTGATCTCTCTCTATCAAATAAATAAATTGAATTAAATTAAAAAAGGATGGGCTAAAATGAAGATTGTTTAAGGAGCAGTTAGGGCCACCCTGAAAGTCTATAAATTTCTCATTATGTAAATTATATTTCGATAAAATTTTTTTTTTCCTAACGGAGAAGAGGAGTAGCGGGATGAAGAGATGGAGGAGGAGGAGTAAAATGTCCAGATATACTCCCTAGTTTATGTCTCTAGATATCCTCCCCTAGACTACAGTCTGGAGAGGGTAAAAGATTCTCTGTACTAGGGAACATCAGATATACACATGAAATAAGCAAAAATAACAGATGAATGTGTGCCCACGAGATACTGTGACTGGTTACCCTAGCCTTCTTACTCCTACCTGGTTCCCAGAACTTGGCAGCTAGTGTAAAAAAAGAACACTGGGGTCTCCCTAATAAAATGGCTGATCCCAGATCACCATAGAGTGTTAAGTTCCAGTCAGCAGTTTAGTCTCCTGGTCTTAAGAATGACCACACAGCTGGGGGTGTCTGAGTGGCTCAGTCAGTTGAGTGTCTTACTCTTTTTTTAATTTTATTTTTATTTTTTTTAAAGATTTTATTTATTTATTTGAGAGACAGAGAAAGTGAGAGAGAGCATGAGAGGAGAGAAGGTTAGAGGAAGAAGCAGACTCTCTGTGGAGCCGGGAGCCCAATGTGGGACTCGATCCCGGAACTCAAGGATCATGACCTGAGCCGAAGGCAGTTGCTCAACCAACTGAGCCACCCAGGCGCCCTGACTGTCTTACTCTTGATCTCAGCTCAGGTCTTGATCTCAGGGTGGTGGGATCAAACCCCCCATTGGGGTCCATACTGGGTATAGAGCCTACTTTAAAAAATAATAATAATAAGCACACAACCAAAGATTACTAGACATCTATGGAAAACTTCCACTGTAGAAGATAAAGACCCATACAAACCCAAAAGCAAACAAGCAAGCAACCTACAAAAATAGAGACCAAGCATGGAAAATAAAACTTTTTAAAGTTAAAAAAGACCCTTTCAGACATGGGTATTGCAATTGCAAAATAAGAACAGGATGCCACAGGGGCGCCTGGGTGGCTCAGTTGGTTAAGCTGCTGCCTTTGGCTCGGGTCATGATCTCAGAGTCCTGGGATCGAGCCCCACATTGGGCTCTCTGCTCAGAGGGGAGCCTGCTTCCTCCTCTCTCTCCGCCTGTTTCTCTGCCTACTTGTGATCTCTCTCTGTGTATCAAATAAATAAATAAAATCTTAAAAAAAAAGAACAGGATGCCACAAAAAGGAACATTTAGAAAACAACAAAATAAGAGATATTAAAAATTTTAAATATGAAAGCAGAAATGAAATAATTATGGAGTTGGAACATAAAGTTAACATTTTTTTAAAAGATTTTATTTATTTATTTGACAGAGAGAGAGACAGTGAGAGAGGAAACACAAGCAGGGAGAGTGGGAGAGGGAGAAGCAGGCTTCCTGCTGAGCAGGCTTCCTGCTGATGTGGGGCTCGATCCCAGAACCCTGGGACCATGACCCAAGCTGAAGGCAGATGCTTAACTAACTGAGCTATCCAGACACCCCAAAGTTAACATTTTCTACAAAATAAAGCAAAATGACTGAGGTAGAACATAGGAAAGATTACAGAAATTAAAGGGCATCTTAATTAGTTTAGGAACTATAAAAAAAGTATCATAGACAGGATCACTTTTAAACAACAGTAATGTGTCTGTCACATTACTGGAAGTCTGAGATGGAAGTCTGGAAGTCTGAGATGGAAGTCTGGAAGTCTGAGATGATGGTACCAGCATGATCAGTTTCGAAGAGCTCTCTTTAGGGTTGCAGACCTAGAGGTAAATCCTCACAGGGCACAAAAACAGCAAGCTAGCTCTCTGGCCTCTTCTTATAAGGGCACTAATCCCATTCATGAAGGCCTCACCCTCATGACCAAATTACCTTCCAAGGGTCCCAGCCTCCTAATACCATTGCATTAGATTAGATTGGGTTTTAGCCTATGAATATTGGGGGGGCAAAAACAGTCCATAACAGAGGGCCAGTCCCCAAGGTACAATATTTAATACTCATTTCTGGAAGGGCAGAGAAAACTGAGCAAAGTAAATCTTCAGTGTAGGTTTTCAAGGACATTTCTTAGAATCGAAGGCTAGGATTTGCGGACTAGAAGGACACACTGATAAAGCCCAGCACAATGGATAAAACAGATCCACATTGAAGCCCATCGTTATGATATGTCACAAAACTAGCATCAAAGTTTATTAGCTTTTGGAGAAAGAGAAAGTAAAAACAACAACAACAACCCAGTTGTATATAAAGGATCAGGCATCTGAATGGTTGAGGACTTAACAGTAATACTAAAAGCAAGACATGAACAAAGAACTTCAGTTTCCACTAAAGGCAGGATAGGAAACTTAGCAATCTCCCTGCTGAAAACAGTGAAAACCATTGGATAAAATATATTCTTGAAGATAAAAATACCTCAAAAGCATTAAAGACATAGACAGTTGGGAATTCCAACTGAATTCCCCCAATTCTTGGGATTAGAGCTTATAACAAGGGAGGCAAGCAGAACATCAGAATAACGCCAAACCTGAGCTAGACTTGCCCTCCTTCCCCTGCAGTGCAGGGAACTATGGGGAGGACTGCCTTGGTGCTGCCTTGGGGAGCAGGAGGGGGGAAAAAAGGGAAAGAAGCTGACCCGGGGATGTCATGCCCAAGGATGGTCCTCACATGAAATTGTATTCAGAATGTACAGAACCTGTGTGGGCCAGAAACTGTCAAACCTAGATGTGTTTCTTCCTGATAGTGCCCTTAGCACCTGGAAGAAACAAATGGAAAGTTCTGCAGCAAGGCACATCCAGCCTATACCTCAGAGAACCACTCCAATCATGTTTCCTTTTTTTTTTTTTAAAGATTTTATTTATTTATTTGTCAGAGAGAGAGAGAGAGAGAGATCACAAGCAAGGAGAGAGGCAGACAGAGGGAGAAGGGGAAGCAGGCTCCCTGCTGAGCAGAGAGCCCGATGTGGGGCTGGATTCCAGGACCCTGAGATCATGACCTGAGCCAAAGGTCATGTGGGGCATGATTGTGGGGCACCTGGGTGGCTCAGTGGGTTAAACCTTTAAGGGGACATCTAGCAGTCAGCAGAAGCACATCAGAAAATAAAGCCTGAATCTGAATGACAAGAGATACTGGAATGATCAGTCATGAACTTTAAACAAGTAGGCCTACCAAGTTTAAAGAACTAAAGAATTTAACTTAAAACTATCTTTAGTAAACAAGGAATTGTGAGAATGGCAGAGCAGTTTTGAAAAAGAACTAAAGATCATTTCCGGAAATGATAAATACATGAAATTTTTAAAAAGACAGTACAGTAATGCCTTCACAGTTCAGAAGGAAAATGATTGCTGATCTGAAATTCTATACCCTGCTAAACTATTAATACATTACCAGGTTAGGATAAAGAGACTTTTGATAAGCAATCTTTCAAAAACCTGACCTCCCATGTACCTTTTCTGATGAAGTTACTGTAGGATGTGGTCCATTAAATTTAAACGGCAAACCAAGAAGACATGGAAAACAGAAGCCACAACATAGGGGAGCGGCAAAGGGAATTTCAAAGAGGAAATTGAAAAAAGGTACCAGAGGGATAGCTGTGCACAAGTACAGGGGAAAGTGGTCTACAGGGGAGCAATAGGATTCAAGGACACATTGAGAAGAGCTGTCATCACCAAGATTCCTGCCATCATTCTAGTCTCTCCCTCCACCACTTTTTTAACCTGAAGACAGAATGCCTGCTCATATTCTTATATGTACTCGACCTTTCTTCAGTGTTGTTACAAAAATTCCTGTTTTCCCTTCCAGGTCCTGTTATTTTGGATCATCTAAGAGGTTCATTTATTTCAAGATATTTTGACATGCTCCTGAGAGCTGAAGTTAGGCCATACAATTTTAAAGATTTTATTTGAGAGAGAGAGAGAGAGAGAGAGTATACAGGTAGGGGGAGGGGCAGAGGGAGAGGGAGAACCAGGCTCCCTGCTGAGCCTGGGATCATGACCTGAGCCAAAGGCAGACGCTTAACTGACTGAGCCACCCAGGTGCCCAGGTCATATGATTTTAGAAGCAAGAGATACAGGGCTTTAAACTCCCTTTGATACTATTTTGATGACAATTTATATGTTCCTCCCAGCAGCCCTGCCAGATGCTCCAGCTGTGGTCAGCCAGCCATCTGTTTTCCAGAACTCATTCTTGTCCTAAAAGTTCCCAGAACTCAATCAGTTTCCCAACATCAAACTTAGTAAAACACCTACACACTCACCCATAAGTAACAAACTCCCACATTAGGATGTACAGTGATTAAAACGCCACGTCCGGGCTACCTTATAATTAATAAGGCTGTCCCAGGCCATTGACTTGTGAGATCCAGCAGCACCGAAGCCCGCGGGCTTGGTGCCCCTTTCAAACCATCCCTCGTCATTCTGACATCTTACCGGTTTTGGAAGTAATTCGAGACTTTACCTATGTATCACTTTGTTGACAATGTTGGATTTGGGGACATAAATAAAAAATTTTTCTCAAACTTCAGCTGGAAAATGTATGAAGAGGCTGCACTGTGTGAAGTCGGGGGATTAAAGCCAAGGGGTCTTCTAAGAAGGAGATAGCAGAAACGTTCTGCTAGTTGCCCCGTAGCCTGGAAATCTTTCTTCCTGTGATGTCACCCCTGAGCTGAATGCCAAGTGAGCCACGGAAGGCCAGCTGTCAACCTCGGTCCTGGGAATTTCCACCATACAAACGGAAAGAATGGAGATAGACGCTAATAAAAAAATTCAGGATATTTATCAGTGGTTGAAAAACATACCCCACAGAGATGGTTTGCCCCTCTCGTCCGATTGGTCACGTAGAATTTGATGATTCAAATCGTTCCAGGAGATAAGACCCATGACGTCAGACTGTGCTAACACTTGTCTTCGACTGTTCCATTCTCTCCTGATAACTGCGCCTAGCTGTGTGACAAAGCCAGGTGGAGTCAATTACAGCATAAATTTTGCTAGATGCTTCTTTAGAGCCCACACCATTAGAAGACATTCTGCCAAGAAATTTTACTGCAGTCTTAAATGAATTAATATGACCTTGACACACGCAATTTACTCACCATTATTATGTTTCAGGCTGGGAGTGTGCCAAGAAAACAGTCCGAGGTGTATCTGTTTGTTATCTATACTTCTCAAGGGCTAAAGTGATTATACAACTGAATTGCATCATTATTTACTAATTGATACCCAGCTATTTTAAAGGACTGAAATGATTGTGCTATTATTTCAGAATTTTTAATTTGAAACGAAGTAAAAATGTCTCTTATTGGTGTTTTCCTGAAAGTTATCTATTAAAACTATGAAACATTCACTTTGCTATTTAATAAAAGCCCACGATAATGGTTTACTTAAGAAGGAAGACTTCTTGGGGCGCCTGGGTGGCTCAGTGAGTTAAAGCCTCTGCCTTCGGCTCAGGTCATGATCTCAGGGTCCTGGGATCGAGCCCCGCATCGGGCTCTCTGCTCAGTGGGGAGCCTGCTTCCCCCTGCCTCTCTGCCTACTTGTGATCTCTCTCTCTCTCTCTGCCAAATAAATAAATAAAATCTAAAAAAAAAAAAAGGAAGATTTCTTTTCTTAAAGCAAGATCAACAACTATAGGATCATGATGCTGATCACCAATTCTGAGGTTGTGGTGGGGGGTTGCCCCACCACCAAGCAATCCTCCAACTCCAGCTGGGTGTTCCACAATTCCACTCAGTGCTGACGCTATCTGCCTGCAAGTAGCGTCAAATTCCCCAGATTAAGGGCTCAGTCCTATGAGATTGCACCCTCACTTTCCCCCACCTCAGGGACCAGTCTTAAGTCCCAGTTGTCACCTGGGTTTCTCACCAACTGACCCCCTCTTCTGGTTTGATTACTTTGCTAGAGGAGCTCACAGAACTCAAAAAACCATTTTACTTACTAACTAGATGACTGGCTTCTTAGAAATGGACATAACCCAGAAGCAGCCGGATGGAACAGGTGCGTGAGGTGAGATGTGGGGAAAGGCTGCAGAGTTTCAAAGCCCTCTCCAAGTGCGCCACTCGCCCGGGATCTCCGTGTGTTCACCCCAACCCGGAAGCTGTCCTCACCCCCTCCCCTCGTGATCTCATGGAGGCTTATTACATAGGCACGATTGATTAAATCATTGGCCATTGGGGATGTATTTCAACCTGCGGCCCCTCTTCCCTCCTCAAAGGTCAGGGGTGGGACTCAAAGTCCCTACCCTCTAATCACAAAATTGGTTCTCCTGGCAACCAGCCCTCAACCTTAGGTGACCGGGAGCAGGCCAAAAGTCATCTCATTAACATAACAAAAGACACCTATCTGTCACTTAGGAAATTCCAAGTTTTAAGAGCTCTGTGCCAGAAACAGGAGAGACCCAATATGTATTTCTTATAATATCACATAAGGTCTATAACTTAAATGATTACATCCTTGGTTAGAGTGAATTGAAGGAAGACATACGATTGATAAGAGATATTCTGGAGTGTAGTGCAGTTTCTCTAAAGGTAATATGTAAGTTAGGAGAGGCTAACTGCTTTAGCAAACAGTCCCCAAATCTCAGTGTTTTGATTAGTAGAAGTTTACCGCTCACTCCTGTAAAGTCCCGGGGGACGTGTTTCTAAGCACTAAAGGAATTGCTCAAGAACTGATCCTCCTTCCATCCTACAGCTTCGCCATCTTCCTCAGAAGGCCGCCAAGTTGTGAGAGAGGGAGAGAGTTCAAGTGGAAACAGCCTTGGGCACATAATTTCTTGACTGTTAAGTGACATGTCACTTCTCTCATCTATGTGAGATAAATGTATTGCCAGCTCTACGACATAGCAACTAGTAAAAAAACTGGATAAGAAACCAGGCCACCCCACCCATGAAGTCCTCCTTTTAGAAAGCGTTGGGTAACTTAGATAACTGACCTGTTGAGTGATCCTGCTCTTCCCTTCCTGTACCCTTCCTATGCTTGGGTTTTAAGTTCACCAGTAAAGGGGGCACCTGTCTGGCTCTGTCGGTAGAGCAGGTGACTCTTGCTCTCGGGGTTCTAGATTTGAGCCCCGGGTTGCATGTAGATACTACTTAAAAATAAAATATTTAGGGCGCCTGGATGGCTCAGTTGGTTGAGCGGCTGCCTTCGGCTCAGGTCATGATCCTGGAGTCCCGGGATCGAGTCCCATATCGGACTCCCGGCTCTGCGGGAAGTCTGCTTCTCCCTCTGACCTTCTCCCCTCTCATTCTCACTCTCTCTCTAATAAATAAATAAAAAATATTTAAAAATAAAATAAAATAAAATAAAATATTTAAAAGAAATAAATTCCCCAGTTAGAAGTGAGCCTTAACCACCTCACCCTCAGACCCCAGTAAAAGCTGATCCTCACGTCCATGCTTTCTTGTCATCTCTCTACCCTCAATCTTGCTGTGTGGTCTCTAGAATTTGTGAATGATAAGTCTTGTTCTTCCAAGTTCTCCAATGGTTTTTCACTTAGGTGCATCTACTGATCATGATAACCGCGAGAGCCCGTCCAGCCACGGCAGTGGCTGCAGCCAGGGGAGCGTCTGTGGGGTCTGTCAGCCCCACAGGCCCAGGCGAGGGCCTTGGGCATTCCTAGCCAAGAGCATCACCATCAATAGTCTGAGACCAACAGAATGTCCACCTCTGCGACATTAATGTCATGCAAAGACTCTCATAGCAACTTCCAGAATAATGTGTGACACATGCCTGGGCACTGTGGCCCAACGAAGTTGACACGTGAAATTAACCATCACGATGAGGGAAGAGTAAGATATTTACAAAAATTCAAGACCTCCAGAAGTTAACCTCCTATGGACCCTTTCCTTTGAGCATCTGAGAAAGCTTCAGCACAAGAGAGTCGACTAAGAGGGAGAAGCCCTGGATCTAGAAGTCTCCTACTCCGGCCAGTCTGAGGAGGACAGCTCTGTAGCAGGGGGAGGAAAGCGCCCGGGCCTGTGGGAGCAGCAGGATGGCACTCTTCAGGGGAAAGGAAAGGAAGATATTTCCTTGGATTGTTTCTCTGGGCATCTCTAAGGGTGGTTATTAAGGGCCTAGACGCTGGAGTCATACTTTCTGGGTTTCAATCCCTGTTTACTCCTTAGTAGTTAGGTGATACCAATGTTTTCACATGTAAAATGGGGAAGATTATGTTTGGCTTGGAGGGACGGTGAATGGTCAGGGGGAGCCACACTATGTGGCTCAAAAACCCCAGCATCTCAGTGGCTTAAAATAAGAAAGATATTTTTCTTTCTTGCGTTGTTATGTCCCTGACTGTTGGCTAGGGGGAATGGGGGAGATCCACACTGTCCTCACTTAAGTGTGGAAGCTGAGGGAGGCTCCATCACCAGAAATGACTGTTTTCTGTGGAGGGAGGAAGAAAACGTGGGGAGTCACACACCAGTTCTTGCAGGCGGGTATGTCCCATTGGCGGAAGCAAAGGGACGGTAATTCCACCCTATGCCCAGGTGGGGAACTGAAACGTCGATGGCCACCCTCACATCTACCAGAGCCCCACGCCTCGCCATTACAAGAAAGGAATCCATGGCTCTAGATGAGGAGTGGAGCCAACTGAAGGGAGGAACAAATGGGTCCTCAAGGAAGGATTAAAACTCCCGGAGAAGGGAAGGGAGCCATGATCCTGAGGACTGTGGGTTTGAATTTTGAGAGAGAAATGAGAGAGCTCTTGTAAGAAGTAGAGTCTTACTTTGGAGGGGGATATCGGAGGGGGTGATGAACCATGAGAGACTGTGGGCTCTGAGCAACAGACTGAGGGTTTTGGAGGGGGTGGGGGTTGGGTGAGCCTGGAGGTGGGATTGAGGAGGGCACATATTGCCTGGAGCCCTGGGTGTGGTGCATGAACAATGAATCTTGGAACGCTGAAAAAGTAAAATAAAAGTATTTGGGGGAAAAAAAACAATAGCAGTAAAAAAATAAATCAATATAATCTCACACGAAACAACAAAAAAAGAAGTAGAGTCTTCGAGAGCATGAGAGAGGTCTCAGAACTCTTGGGAAGTGGTAAAAACACATATCAGAGAAGAGCTCTCTGATAGCTCCTCAAGAAAGTTTAGCAGACTTTTATTACATTTCTTGGTGATGGAAGACCAGGCTAAGATGGGCTCAAGGGGGCCCATGCATGGGAGTCAGCAGGAGAACTCGAGGAATTTCTGAGACACTTGGAACTTGAAGCAGACCTCACTACACTTGTCCTAGGAGCCTCTCCTCCTCTGTCTCTGCTGGGGTGGGGCTTAGTGCGAGTTTGCAAAGCTCAGATAACAATTTTTTTTATATTTCAGTATTTTAAATGTATCCAATCTTATTTAATTATATCTTCGTATACTTAAAGCTCATTTAGCAAATTCCTCTTTCTAATATTCAAGTTATCCTGCAAATGTATTGTTTTAAAATAAGGGAGATTATGTTCTGGGCACACTTTTTAAATGAATTTTTAAAAAATATTTTATTTATTATTTGACAGAGAGCGACACAGTGAGAGAGGGAACACAAGCAGCGGGAGTGGGAGAAGGAGAAGCAGGCTTCTCGCTGAGCAGAGAGCCGGATGTGGGGCTCGATCCCAGGACCCAAGCCGAAGGCAGACGGTCAACCACTGAGCCACCCAGGCGCCCACTAAATGAATTTTTTATTTTTTAAATTTAACTTAATTTAATCAGTGTTCCAACATTTAAATGGATTTTTTAAATAAAAAATCATTTTCTTTTTATTTTGGCAGTTTAGACTTTTAGAAAACTTGCGAAGATAGCACATACAGAGTTCCCTCATACCCTCTACCCAGTTTCCCCTCTTGTTAACATCTTGCATAAGTATGCTATATTTGTCGCAACTGACAAAGCAATATTTTTTTTTAAAAGATTTTATTTAAAAGACGGAGAATGAGAGAGAGAACATGAGAGGGGAGACGGTCAGAGGGAGAAGCAGACTCCCCTCTGAGCACGGAGTCCCACACAGGACTTGATCTTGCAACTCCAGAAGCCCGACCTGAGCCGAAGGCAGTAGCTTAATCAACTAAGCCACCCAGCCTCCCTTTGACAAAGCAATCTTGATACATTATTACTAACTAATATCCACGCTTTATTCGGATTTCTTTAGTCCTTTTCTGATGTCCTTTTTCCGTCTCAGGATCTGGTCCAAGATACGACGTTACATTTAGTCATTGTGTCTCCTCATTTAATTTTGATAAATATGAAAATCTCACACTGATTCACTCATCCTGAAACTAAAGTAAATGAATTCAGAGCTAGCTGAGGGGAGACTTGGGCTTTTAAGACACTCCAAGAGAAAACAAGATTTCCCCCTAGTGTTCAGAATAGAAAATAGCATCTTGACTTTTCAAGGTAGGGCTAAGGCGGAAGGACTCACCTTCCCAAAAAAAGTTCCTTGTGGAAAAGCTAATAAATACCATAGTTTAAATATCATCAAAAGATGTGATTATCTGTTTTGTGAGTGTTGAGTTTGAGGAGTTCTTTATAGATCTTAGATATCAGACCTTTGTCTGTAGTGTCATTTGCGAATATCTTCTCCCATTCTGTGGGTTGTCTGTTTGTTTTGTTGACTGTTTCCTTTGCTGTGCAGAAGCTTTTTATCTTGATGAAGTCCCAAAAGTTCATTTTCGCTCCTTTGCCTTTGGAGACATGTCCTGAAAGAAGTTGCTGTGGCTAATGTCATAGAAGTTACTGCCTATGTTCTCCTCTAGGGTTTTGATGGATTCCTGCCTCACGTTGAGGTCTTTTATCCATTTTGAGTTTATCTTCATGTATGGTGTAAGAGAATGGTCAAGTTTCATTCTTCTACATATAGCCATCCAGTTTTCCCAGAACCATTTATTGAAGACACTGTCTTTTTTCAGCTGGATATTTTTGCCTGTTTTGTCAAAGATGATTTGACCATAGAGTTGTGGGTCCATCTCTGGGCTCTCTATTCTGTTCCACTCCAAAGAAGACATACAAATGGCTAACAGACACATGAAAAAATGTTCATCATCTTTAGCCATCAGAGAGATTCAAATCAAAACCACACTGAGATACCACCTTACACCAGTTAGAATGGCTAAAATCAACAAGACAGTAAACAACAAATGCTGGAGAGGATGTGGAGAAAGGGGAACCCTCCTCCACTGTTGGTGGGAATGCAAGTTGGTGCAGCCACTTTGGAAAACAGTATGGAGATTCCTCAGGAAATTAAATATACAGCTACCCTATGACCCTGCAATTGCACTACTCGGTGTTTACCCCAAAGAA
>CM052800.1:35218241-35237117 GCA_028533885.1 Nasua narica | reverse complement strand
TAGATGTCCATCAACAGATGAATGGATAAAGAAGGGGTGGTATATATATATACAATGGAATACTATGCAGCCATCAAGAGAAACGAAATCTTGCCATTTGCAACGACGTGGATGGAACTAGAGGGTATTATGCTAAGCGAAATAAGTCAGTCAGAGAAAGACAATTATCACATGATCGCTCTGATATGAAGAATTTAAGAGGCAGGGCAGGGGGATATGGGGGGTGGGGAAGAGATATGAAACAAGATGGGATGGGGAAGGAGACAAACCATAAGAGACTCCTAAACTCATGAAACAAACTAAGGGTTGCTGGGAGGTGGGGGGGTAGGGATATGGACATGGGGGAGGGTATGTGCTATGGCAAATGCTGTGAAATGTGTAAGCCTGATGATTCACAGACATGTACCCTGGGGCAAATAATACATTATATGTTAATATAAAAAAAATTTAAAAATTAAAAAAAAAAAGTAAAGACAGAAAAAAAAAGTATTTTAACTTACAGAATTAACAATCCAGAAGAATGTACCATCTTTATCCTGTGCCTTCATACACATCTTGATATGCCCTTAGATTTATAACTTCTCTGCTTGGTGAAGCACAACAATAGAAGCTGTTTCATTTTGTTTTTAATGTTTTATTTCTAAGTCTTAAGTTACACTGTAGGTGACATAGGACGTTGAAGTACAGCCACCAGATATTTGATACATGTTTAGGTGAATGGTTTTTTTGAAGGGAGAATGTTTCAAATTCTAGTCAACATGTCATAGTCAGCCGTTTTTTCATTTCTAGAATATGGCGCAGGTTAGTTACTACAGTGAAATAGAATCCTGCGGTGCCTTTTCTCTTCTGGTATTGTGGACTCCTAGCTGGGCAGAGTTAAAACACTGTCATAAATGATAGTTGCAGTCCTCTGAATCAGGACTTGGTTATTTAGGATTTTACCAGTTACCTTGTTTTGTTTTGTTAGCCCGGAAGTATTCTTTACTCCTTGCATTTCTGTAGAGTGAGTTTTTGTGAATACAGATGTACTGGTGGCCTAGTCGTCAAGTGTAATTCAAAGCACTGGTTTTGCTTATGCTTAGTTTCTATTGAAAACATTGATTTTTTTTTTTTTTTTTGCCATTCTGCAGTACCTTCTCCAGGCAAATTCCGCTCCCCTGCAGCACCATCTCCTTTGGCTCTCCGGCAACCAGTAAAAGCATTTAGTAACCATGGCTCTGGTTCTCCTGGTAGCCAAGAAACCACACAGCTCACACAGACCACCTCCTCACCTGGGCCTCCCATGGTTCCGAACACAGTCCCAGCAAATCCTCCCAACAATATCAACAGCACTACTCTAACCAGACCTGCAGGGACAACCGCGATGAGAAGTGGCTTACCCAGACCCAGTGCCCCTTCTGCTGGGGGTATACCAGTGCCTCGCAGCAAACTTGCACAGCCTGTTCGCAGGTAAGTGACAAATGTTCTCTTTCAACAATCTGGAGTGTAGGAAAGTGGGTAGTTTAGAATTATGCTCATTGCTGCATGTGGTAGCAAACCTAGAGAGTCCTAGTGGGTTCCCATGAGAGTCTTAGTAGAACTGGAATAAAACGTTACTTTGTTGTTTTAAAGAAATTGTCGCTTAAGATAGTAGGTATCATTCCACTTTGGTCAGCTAAAATTCACCCAGATGCCTAACGTGATTAGGCATCTGCGAGAACTCTAGAAAAAACTGTTAGAACCACTCAATTTGGTTGTGATATTTGTTCATTTTGAGTATGTTATTCAGTAAAGATAAAGAAGCCTAGTAGAACCTAACGTGAGGTTTAAGATAAAACTTCTAGCTACCAAATCTGAGTATAATCTAGGAGGGTGGTTTTCAAACTTTGACATAATTCAGAATCTTCTGTAGAATTTAAATACATGTAGAGACCCAAGTTTTATGCCCAGAGAGTAGACTTAGTATGAAGGCCAAAATCTATGGGTAATTTTTGTTTGTCTGTTGAATCTTCAGGTGATTCTGAGGCCAGCCAGGCTGGGAACCATGCATCTGTGTAATCGTAGTATCTGCCTTTCAGGATGTGATTACCACCATCAGTAAACTTAGGAGTCCAAACATAACTAAACTTTAAATACTTATTTGCATGGGAAAAAATGGCTTTCCTTTTGTAAGAATTTAAACTAAATTACCCATATCTTTCATTCTAAGATAAATGTATTACATTTCTGAATTCAGTAGTATAGCACAACAGCTTTTTGCTGTGCACTGTGCTAAATAAATAACTTTACCTTACTGAATTTTTACAGTAATATTAAGCATTACAGTAACATAAAATTATACAGTTATTATCCCTGTTTTTCAGAGAAGAATATTGAAATTTAATGAGGTTAAGTAATTTGCCTAAGACTACACAACTAAAGGCTTTTAGTTCTAAGTGTGTCTGACTTAAAAGTCCATTTAAGCCTCTCTAGTGATGGTGACATTAAGTCTCTATTGTCACATTCATCACTCTGCCCCCCTCAAATTAAGTAATTGATTAATTAAAATGGTGATCTGTGCTGTTGGAGGAGATGAGACAGTCTTTTCCTTTCTTTTACTACAGTAGCTGTGTTAACGAAAAGATGTTAGTGAAGTCAGCTGGAAAGTTGGAAATGCCAAGTGTAGGACAGTTGTGTTGATAGGCTGTTTAGAGCTTCGATCTCAGTAGCCCCCTGGAACAGCCTTCATTGGATCAGAATGCTACCTGCAAAGTAATTAATATATGTGGGAGATAGTACAGTAATGTTTCATAAAGCCTTGCAAATCACCTTATAAAATTGCTTTATTTCAGATCCTTGCCAGCTCCTAAAACCTATGGTAGCATGAAAGATGACAGTTGGAAAGATGGCTGTTATTGACCAGCAAAGATGAGAATGCAGAGGTCCACAGCTTCATGGATACCCCTTCACCAGGCTAAAAGACAACTTTTATATGCAGACTGTTCAGATAAGACTCTTGGGGTTTATAAATCCCAGCCCTCTCTGTCTTAATTAGCACAAACTGACAGAGATGATCAAGCAGCACTTTAATGACATTTAACATCAGATGTGTTTGGTAATCATACAATCACTCTCCATGGAATCACATTTAGTTTTGTTTAATAGAAACTAAGTTGATTTTTTAATATTTGACAGAGGCCAATATCTGGGCAAAAAACTAACGGATGCCAAAGAGAAATGCCCATTTGTAAATGAGAGAATACCTTTGTGCACAAGAAAATGGTGAATTCAGGCTATCCAAAACTTCACATTCAACCTAATTTACTGTATAAATAGCATCAATAAATATTTGTGTTAATGAGAACTAATATTCTGACTAATTATCTAAAATGTTTCACTAGTGTTTCACTAGTACTCCAAGAAACTAAATTGAGAAAGAAGGGAAGATGGGAGTGGGAAGAAATCTAGGCTAGAGATTTCAAACATGATACCTAAATTTGTGAGACTTCTATAAATTATTTTTGCAGATTCATCAGAAAAATTGTCATTTTGTTCAGTCGTAAGTTTTGGATGTAGCTCACTTGTCACCACCACCAGATAACGTTACACCGTGCATCCACCATGTTGCATTGACACATCGGACTTCTGCGTGTTTGTTTTGATTGCCAAAAGGGCTTACTCTCAGTTGTACAATCTTTCTAAACTTTATAGCTCCTGGCTCAGGAAAGA
Organism: Nasua narica; assembly: GCA_028533885.1. Classification (NCBI taxonomy): domain Eukaryota; kingdom Metazoa; phylum Chordata; class Mammalia; order Carnivora; family Procyonidae; genus Nasua; species Nasua narica. Next base: position 35,233,430 of record CM052800.1, on the reverse strand, counting down.
TAGCCTTTGCTATTGAAGCCAACTTCTTCACATGCTGTTCTGTTACCGAACTAAGAGATCGTGTTTTTATTAGCAGGTTTCCATGATAGGAAAGAGCAAGTAGTATGTGTCTTTATTCTTGATTTAACTAACATCGCCTCAGTGCTTACAACCTGGAACAAAACCATGCCATGAGAGAGAGGGGGAAAAGAATCTATGCACTTAACTTACAAAATCTCTGGTAATGACAGTTGTATTGTTACTATTAATTGACACAACGGTCTGTTATGTGGTAGGAAGATAGAGCCTGCTGAATCCTACTTAAGTTGATCCACTTTAAACTAGGTAACTGTATAAAATCTCCTTTGAAAATACTGTCCCTTTTGACTTGGATTCTGCCTTATGTTAATTTTTACATTTTTGGTAACAAATGAAACCCACTACATATGACTCTAACCTGTTAAATACTTGCTCTCTAGTGGCCCTTATGTGTATCCTGGAAATCACTTATTTTGATTTTATTAGACAATTACCAGACTCAGACTTTCTTCAGCGGGCTTCTCATTTTTCATGGTGAGGTCTGTTTTAAAATACTTAATTTGAATGGCTCTGAAATATTGGCAATCAGGTTACCTAAAAGATTTTAGAGATTTGAACACAAGTTCATTTCTTGTTAGTCAAAGACATTCTGTAAGTTGGCAAAAGAAATTGAGAGACAAATGAGAGACTTGATATTCAGGATAGCACTGAAGTTGATAGGTTGAGAGAATGATAAAATTTTTAAAACCAAGACCCACATTCTGCCATGACACCTTGGTATTTTTTATTAGCTTGACTAATAGGGAGTCATTCGGTTAGCACGTGCAGCTGGAGATTTAAACTGCCAGTGCTAATGTATTTTGGTGTATAATGCAAGGAAGAAATTTTATCCTTGAATTTGAGGGTGTTGGGTGTGGGTCAGGGAAGGGCGGCGTCAGAATTCCACATGATGATGAACTAAAACATGTTGCTTTTCAGAGGAAGATGAAGAAAGCATTTGCTTTGGGTGGGGGTATCTCATGTAAAAATCTAAGTAGAAGAAAGAACTAGCCACTGTCTCTTTTTAAAACCATATGTACACAAAATAGGTCTCAGTTTCAGTGCAACATTGCAAAAGAAAAATATGCTGCAATCTAATAATTACAAGGAATTTTAACTCTATTTGAAACACCCATTACATTAAGTTAGATTATTTGTTTCAAAAGGAGTATTCAGGTTATTTAACTTTGTTTTTAAATGGCTGCATCAGAAAAAAAAAAAGTCTATTTTTTTTTTTATTAAAATACGTCATCACTTGTTAAAAACGTACTTGGATTTGAGTTGGGTAAAGCATTATTTTACCTGCTGTTGTACTGCCACAGACTATTGGCTTTTAGGTTCCTAAAGAGAAAAATTGCCTTTTTACTAGAAGGCCTTTGTGTATTGCCAATTTTTCTGTTTGGGAATATCTAAGGATTCACTGTGGTTAGTCTTACAGAAGAAATGTGGATTTGATAAACTAGTGCCTATGATTTTAACTTATGTTTGATATATAGTAGTAAGGGTTTTATGAATGTTGATTATTTTTCTGTGCCAACAGCCCAGAATCGTCACTTATATGTAAGCAGAAAGCTATGAGCTCTGCTTCCAAAGTTATTTAATTTTCTCAGTGTTTGAATGTTATTTTTTTGTAAGTGTGTTAATAAAACTGTAAAAATTGGAAAAAAATATAAATATTCTTAACTCAAGCATTTGCTGGATCATTTTTCTACAGAACTTGTTTGTATAATATGAAACACTCTGAAGAGTTGACTTTTTTCAGTTTTCATGCCCTGGAAATCACATTTTGTAAAACTGGGGACCAGTCATAATTGTCAGATACTTTTTAAAATTATCTCAATACATCACTTTTATAAAAGAGTTTTTTTGAAAGGAAATTAGAAACATGTGTCCCCAGACATTTGTATAACTCTAGAATGATCTAGACTATGTATGTTTAAATTTTTTATTGAATGTACAGACATCCATTTTTGACATTACGCATGGTCCTTTTAGATCACATGAAGTTTGATTTGCAAACATTTCTATAGCTGAACTTGTATGTGTGGTTGCCTCCTTAATAAAACAGCCTGACCATAATGTTTATTATTAAATTTATATTTGTTTTTTCAAGTGTTTTATGAATTTCTGGATGTGGTAAGATTCCCACCCCAAGTTGCCTACAATTGGTTTTAATAAATTTCTCAGTTGATTTTTTTTTTTAAACAGACCCAAGTCATATTGCCCTTTAAACTTGATCTTCATGAGTTGGAATATGTATCATGTTCTATATTCTCCTTGTTCTAGTTATTTCATATTTGAATTATTTGGAGTATATTTATAGTTTATTGAAAACTGGTATGTTCTTGGAACTTTGTCACCTGCTATGAATTGATACTTTTAAAAAGCCAGCATATGTAAAACAAGCAAAAAGCCATTATATATGAGTTTCCAGAAGGGAAAATTAATACATTTTCAAACCAAATACATTTATTCGGTTAATCGTGCATTTTTCTCTTATGGATAAATAGGAAAAATCCAGAATTATACACTGTTTAATTAGTTCCCCACATTCCTTTTGGAAGTTTTTACTATCTTTTATGTTACAATTAGTCTTGCATAGAGAAATGATACCATGTTTGAATTTTCCCTCAAGCCAACCCAAAAACTTCTAAGAATATTTAAAATTAAATATCAATATGCTTGTAAATCAATGAATGAGAAGTTTTCTTAAATTTCTTATATACCCAGTACAATGAAAAACCCACATGGAGGGTCTCGTGAGATATTTGCTATATCAGAGTTCAGGTTTGAGTTACAAAAGCCGATTAAATAATAGAGAAACCAGCTTCGAGACAAGTAGTGAACAGGATGTTCACATGAGCATGAAGCCCAAGTTAGCAACCCCCTAATATATTTTTAATGATCCTAAATGTAAGTCTGAGTGGACTAAGTGGTCCTCTGGTTACTAGTCTGAAAATGGAATAGATTTCACTCCTGGACTCTACTTAATACAACTCAGTTTAAAACAGTATTAACTGTGTGCCAATTTCAAATCAATTCTTTAAACTGGCTAAACAATATTTTCTCTTTTAAAAATCTTTGATTTTGAAACTAGTAGAGACTCATTGCTTCAAAAACTAAAAATATCCCATATTTCACCTTGGGATCCTACCATCCCACCATCCAGGAATAAATAATTAAGTGCTGACCTAACATAATGCTAAATGGAAGGATGGAAAGTCTTCTGTTTAGGATGAGAAAATATTTTAACCTGAGTTTGCTTTGGAACAGAGGTGTACATTAACTGATGTTGAAAGCTTGACCCACATTACTCTTTTCCTGAGTGCTGATATTCCTAGATGTTATTAAAAGAATCTGTCATATGTATTGTTTGTATCTTCTTATGAAAAATCATGTTACTATATAAAACTAGAGAAGTACAGTTAAATTATGAAAAAAGACAAAGCACTTAATTCCATAGGTAATCAACCATTGAAATTTGAGGATGTCATCGTTTGTTTTTTTCTTCTTATGAAATTGGGATCATACTCATGGTCGACACTGTAACTTTTTCTTAACTCCAAGGTCACTGCCATCATTTAGATGGATTCTGCTGGGGGAGGAGTTCCAGAAAGAGTATACAGATACCAATGCCAAAACTTCACCAAACCAGTATTGTAGTTCTTCATGTAGTATCTGTTATTGACACTTGCCGCCGCCTCCACCCCCCTGGCAGTCTACCAGACTGAATCGACAGTACTGGCTGAATACAGTTCCTGTTTTAAAACAAAATACCTTTTAAGAAATAACAGGCATCACCAAATAAAGAATTGAAATGGCCTAGGTTAGCGTTCTCAATCTTCAGGATCAGCTGATAGGCTGTTAAAACACAGATTTCTGCAGCCCACCCCAAGCGTGCCTATTCAAAAATAGAACTCTGTTCCTGAGAACAAAACTAGGGATAGAATTCCTCAATGTAGTCAAGTGCTCATTTCTGGACTAGTTGACGGTGGTCACGTTTAATTAAAAGCCATGCAGCCCCTAAGAAAACATGGATGGAATGAGGGAAGACCATTTCCCCTGAACATGGTGCTTGCACCACAAATGTCTCTGTGCATATCCTATGAAATGATTGTTTCATGTCAGTGGTCATTATTTTCCTAGAGGTAACATCTATAGTGAGAGAAGGCTCTAACAGTATTTTAGCCCTTGGTTCAGTTGCCCATGAGGCCCAGGATCATTCCTGTACTTGAATTCCATGAAGTACCTCAGTCATTATAAATTCCCCTTGGTACATAGGTCAATTTAAGCTAAGATTCTGTCCATTCCTCAGAGAAGGAAGAGTTAATTTTTCAGATGGTTTTTGAAGTTGATATGCAAAATATGTACAGAAAAGTACAAAATGAATATTCAGCTCAATGAGTTACTAAGTGATTACATGTGTAACCACGTGGGCAAGAAGTAGGCTGTTAGCACCCCAGAAGCTCTCCTGATGCCACCTTCCAATCACTACTTTCTTCTCTTCAGGATAGCGGCTATCCTGACTTCTAAAATTATAATTTAGTTTTACCTGTTTTTGAGCTTAAATAAATGGAACCATACACTGTAATTTTCTTCTGCCTATCTTACTTTGATTAAAGGCAAAAAATGGGGTTTCTGTCAGACTCGGACACTAAAAAAAGTAATGTGAGATTCACCCATATTGCTGATGTCACTGTAGTTCATTCTCATTGCCATGTTATATGCCATTGTATAAATACATCACAATTTGTCCATTCTAATGTCGAAGGACAGTGGGGTTGTTTCCGGTTTGGGTCTCTTCGAGATAATGCAGCTTTGGATTTTAGGCATAGTCAAGATGGAGTAAGGCCTCAAAAGCCTCTCTCCCACTTAAAACTAAAAATGCAAAAGGCAACTACCTGAGGACACTGAAAAATATACAAAAGCGGATTGAATGGGAGTAGAGTCAAACCTGGAGAAGAGATCCATACAAGGGTGAGTTTTCACCCACCACCTTTTCTTTCTTGGCCCCAAGCCAGGAGAGGGCATCTAGTAGAGCTGTCATAGTGGTTCCTCTGATAGGTTAAACCAGAGGAAATTCTGAGGAAAACCTATGAAAAAAATTCCAGAAAACCAGAAAAAAAATGAACTGCTGGAAGCTAGAGCATGTTGAGAGTTTTTCTTTCCTCTCTTTTCTCTCATGGCAGTCACTGGTAAGCCCCCAGGTAAGCCCCAGTAACAAGCAGTGCCAACAGTTAAAATTGTTAAAAAACTTTCTGGACAGATGAAATGGGAAGAGAACACTTGCAGTCTGAAGAATGTGGAATAATCCTTATTTTTTTCTCTATTTTCTCTCCTTGTCCTGAAGATGGATGTGCTCTGGGAGCTACACAGTGACGGTGGTATAGCTGACATTCCAAGAGGACCCCCACATATCTGGCCAAAAGACGGGGCATCGGGGCCCTGGGTGGCAAAGGGGGATACCAAAGAGAAGAAAGCTAGAGAAGGGACTCCTTATTTTGTTGTAATTAGCACAACCTCTAAACTTAACCCTGAGCTGTACATACTCAGACCCAAAGCAACACAGCAAGGTCTTTGAGAACCGAACTACAGTTTAGAGCACTGAATAGGACACAGACCAGCTGCTGAGTAGGGCGTGTGTGAGATTGATCCAATATATATAACAAAGCCTTTGTAAACTGAACTGACATTAGAACTGAACTGACATTAGAACTTTTCATGCAGAGTATGAAACAGAACTTGCTGTCTGATCCTATCTGGGTTGACTGTTAAACAAAAATCAACATTGCCCAGAATATTTTAACAGGACCTAGAGTCTCGAGTATTAAAAATGTTCAACTTATAATCTAAAGTTATTCAACATATAAAGAACCAGGAAATTGTGAATTGTGATCAGTTCTCAAGAAAGGCAACAAATGTCAATTCCAAGACGATCCCAGATTTTAAGGCCACTGTTATGAGAAAGGAGAACATGAGCTGAATAGAACTGTAGAAATTCTTAAGAGGGAGGCACCTGGGTGGCTCAGTCATTTAGGCATCTGATTCTTGATTTCGGCTCAGGTCATGAGATTGAGCTCTGCATGGGGCTCCGGGCTCAGTGGGGAGCCTGCTTGAGATCTCCCTCTTAGTCCCCTTCCTGGCCACACGTGTGCTCGTGTTCTCTCTCCCTCTAAAAAATAAATCTTAAAAGTTTTTGAGAGTATTTTTTTTCAAAGAACCAAACGGAAAGTTTAGAACTGAAAAGATAGCTGAAATTTTAATAATTTGCTAGATGGGTTCAATAGCTGACTGAAGATGATAGAAGAGTCAGTGATGTTGAGAAATTAGCAGAATTTGTCCAATTGAGAACAGACTAAACAAAAAGAAAATGAACAGAGCCTTAGGAATCTGAAAACCAGTATTAAAAGTTCTAAAGTTGTGTCATTGAGCCCAGTTGTAAACTGGCTCTCAAAAAAAAAGTCCCTTTTTTTAAATGTTTTCCTATGTCCGAGTGTAAATATTCCTACCATGGCCATTTTTCAGGGTATTAACATGATGTCACTGAACATGGAGTTGGGAAGAGATACGCAGAATCAACAAGCTGGCTTCAGCACACCAACATTGGTCCCAGAAAAAGAGAAAGAAGTAGCACAGAAAAATTATTTGAAAAAATAGTGGTTAAAATTCCCAAATTTGATAGTCATAAATTTACAGATTCAAGAATCTCAATGACCCGAACCTATCTGTATTGATAACCAGATAAACTCAAGGAAAACCACACCCAGACACATAATTAAACTGTTTAACTCAGGGGTTCCTGGCTGGCTCAGTTGGTAGAGCATGTGACTCTTGATCTTGGGGTTTTAAGTGTGAACCCCATGTTGGGTGTAGAGATTACTTAAAATCTTTTTAAAAATAAACTGCTTAAGGGGCACCTGGGTGGCTCAGTGGGTTAAGCCTCTGCCTTCGGCTCGGGTCATGATCCCAGGGTTCTGGGATCGAGCCCCACATCGGGCTCTCTGCTCATCAGGGAGCCGGCTTCCCCGTCTCTCTCTGCTTGCCTCTCTGCCTACTTGTGATCTCTCTCTCTCTGTCAAATAAATAAATAAAATCTTTTAAAATAAATAAATAAATAAATAAATAAATAAATAAATAAATAAATAAACTGCTTAACTCAAGTCCACCTAGGTGGCTCAGTCAGGTTAGCATTTGCCTTCTGCTCAAGTCATGATCCCAGAGTCCTAGGATCGAGTCCCACATTAGGCTCCCTGAGAAGCAGGAAGTCTGCTTCTCCTTCTACCCCTCTCCCTTGCTCGTGATCTCTCTCTCTCACAAATAAATAAAACCTTTAGGGGGGAAAAAAAAACACCTGCTTAACTCAAGGAAACAGGATAAACTCAAACACATATCCAGTCAGAAGCTAATCAAACTGCTAAAGCCCAGCAAATATTGAAAGCATCAAGATAAAAAACACATTATATATAGTGGAACACAACCGAATTGATAAAATTTCTGATCAGAAACTCTGGAGGCAAGAAGACAGTGAGCAGTATTTTTAAAGTGCTAGAAAATAAAAGAATTACAACTCAATTTTCTGTCTACTGAAAATTTTCTTTAAGAATCAAGGCAAAATAAAGACATTTTCGGGTGAAGGAAAATAAGAATTTGTAGCTGCAGACTTGTTTAAAGGAAATGATGCTAGAGTGAAATTTTGAACTGTAAGAATGAAGGAAAAACAACATAATGTTAAAATATATGGGTAAAGAGAAAAGATAATTTTTCTAAGTTCTTTAAAAAATTATGACTGTTGGGGTGCCTGGGTGGCTCAGTTGATTGAGGGTTGGACTCAGTTTGGGCTCAGGTCATGAGATTGAGCCCTGAGGAGTCTGCTTGGGATTCTCTTCCTCTCCCTCTGCCCCTCCCCCTCCTCACAGTCTCTCTCTCTCTCTCTCTCTCTCTCTCTCTCTCTCTTTCTCTGAATAAATAAAATCTTTAAAAATAATAAAATATTAGGACTATTGAAAGCAAAAACTGTTGAGAGAAGTTTTCAGTGCAATACATATGACTAAGAAGAATACATATGACTAAGAATAAAGGGATATATATGTATACGTATATATGTAGTTGTGAGCCTTCTATATTTTACTTGCAATGGTAGAATATTAACTCTAAAGAGACTGAAGGGTTAGGTATATATATTATAATTCCTAGTGTGTGTATATTGAAACCACAATTGAAAGAAAGAATAGATTAAGTTATAAATCTGTTGAAATTCTACAAAAGAAGACAGGAAAGGTGGAATAAAAGAACAAAAACAGAGGACAAACAGAAAGCAAATATTAAAATGGCAGACTAGGGGAGCCTGGGTGGCTCAGTCAGTTGAGCAGCAGCTTTTGGCTCAGGTCATGGTCCCAGGATCCTGGGATCGAGCTCCACATCGGGCTCCCTGCTCAGCAAGGAGCCCGCTTCTCCCTCTCCCTCTGCCTTTTGCTCCCCCTGCTTGAGCTTGCTTGCTTTCTCTCTCAAATAAATAAATAAAATCTTCAAAAAAAAAAATGGTAGACTGAATCCAACCATACCAATAATTTCATGAAATGTAAAACGGCCTAAACACACCAAATTAAAAGAGATAGTTTACATTAAAAAAAGATGATATCCAACTATATGCTGTTATAACTATAGCTATATGTAAATATGAAGACAGGTTAAAAGTAAAAGGATGAAAAAAGACATACAATGCAAACATCAATCAAAAGAAAACTAGTGATTGGGGCACGTTGGTGGCTGAGTTGGTTAAGCATCAGACTCAGTTTTTGGCTCAGGTCATGATGTCTAGGTCATGAGATGGAGCCCTGTCAGTTTCCACACTCAGCAGGGAGCCTGCTTTTCCCTCTTCCTCTTCTCCTCCCCCACTGTCTGTCTGTCTGTCTGTCTTTTTCTCTTAAATAATCTTAAAAAAAAAACTAATGACAATATTATCAAAGATTTATGAACAAGGAACATGACTAGGAATAAAAAGGGAAATTACATAATAATAAAAGGTTAATTCACTAAGAAAATGTAACAGTCCTAAAAATGCATGATCCTAATAACAGATCTATGAATTCATGAGGCAAAAACTGGTAGAGCTGAAAGGAGAAAGACAAATCCACAACTGTAATTGATAGAACAAGTAGACAAAATTAGGATACAGAAGACTTGAATAGCACTTAAATCAACTTGATAAATTGACATTTAACGAAAACTCAATCCAGTAACAGTATAAGTATAAAACACATTCTTTTAAAGTACACATGGGAGGTGTCTGAGTGGCTCAGTGGGTTAAGGCCTCAGCCTTTGGCTCAGGTCATGATCTCAGGGTCCTGGGATCGAGCCCCGCATCTGGCTCTCTGCTCGAAGGGGAGCCTGCTTCCCTCTCTCTGTGTCTGCCTCTCTGCCTACTTGTGATCTCTCTCTGTCAAATAAATAAATAAAATCTTTAAAAAATAAAAATAAAAAATAAAGTACACATGGAATATTCACCAAAACATTATATGCTGGGTCATAAAACAAAGAACAAATTTTCTTTTAACAAATTTTGTTCACTGAATGAAAGTTAAAGCAGAAATCAATTACAGCAAGATAGACTATCTGGAAAAAAATTTGGAAATTTTAAAACCTTTACTAGAAATTAGAAAATATTTTTAGTTGAATGAAAATGAAGGTAAAAACATTGTAATCTGAGGGGAAGAGCTAAAGTAACTAGAAAGAGATTTAAAACATTAAGTGCTTATATTAGAAAAACATGTGGTTGGCAGAACAAAAGCCCTCCAAAGATGTCCACATCCTAATCCCTGGAACCTGTGAATAGGTTTAGTTACATGGCAAGAGAGATTTAAAGTTGCGGAAGGAATTCAGTTTGCTGATCTGCTGACTTTGAGATAGGTTATCCAGGTGTATCCAGCGAAATCACAAGGGTCCTTCCTGCTGGAGGAGGGAGGCAAAAGAGGGAGAAACAGAGATGGCAGCATGAGAAGGACTCAGCCTAACATTGCTGGAGGAAAGTGGCCGTGAACCATGGGATGTAAGCCATCTCCAGAGCTGGGAAAGGCAAGGAAATGGATTCTCCGAGAAGGATCCAGAAGAAATAAAGCCCTGCTGATGCCTTGGTGGTAGCCTGGTGAGAAAATTTCAGACTTCTGGCCTACAGAACGGTGAGATAACGCATTCGTGTTGCGTAAAGCCACTTAGTGGCAATTTGTTACAGCAGCAGTAGGAAACTAATGAAAGTGTTCAAATCAGTGCTCTAAGCTTCTGCCTTAAGAAACTAGAAAAAGGAAAGAAGCAGAAGGAACAAATAAGGAGTAGAAATCAGTGCAACTGAAAACAAAAACAACTGTGAAAGGAGTGAGGTCACGGTAACGCTACTCCGAACTTTCTGGTACATGTGCATACATCTTTGCTGGGTATACATGGAAAAGTGGAATTGACGGGTAACATGATATATGTTCAACAGCTGCAAGTGTTTACTAAACTGTTTTTCGAAGTGGTTGTACCAATTTACATTCCTACTGCAGTGCATGAATATGCTTATTGCTCCCCGTCCTTGCCAATGTTTGGAATAGTTCTTCATATTTCAGTTATCCTGAGTACGTTGTGTTATCTTTGTGGGTTTAATTTCATTTCCTTATTAACTTGTGATGGTTGAGTACGTTTTCATATCTTATTGACAAATGGATATTTTCTTGTTGAAGCCTGTTCAAATAGCTTGCCTGATTTTCTAATTGAGTTGTCTCCTTCTCTTACAGATTTGTAGTTCTGTATGTATCCTGGATAAATAAGTATATATAGTTTTCAGTAGTTTTTCATCATTTTTATCTTTTTAATGAGTTTTAATCAGTTTCACCAGGAGTTTCTCAATTTTATCCTTGCAGCTCTTAGTTTGATGTGTCCCAGGTTCCAGTCCTTGGCCTACTTCTCTGTCTACACTCACTCAGTGGTTCATGGCTTAGAATTCATCTATGATATATCTGGAATTCAGACCCATCTCCTGAACTCTAGATTTATATATGCAACTGCTTATTGGCATTTTTACTTGGCTATCCACAGACATCTCAGGGTATACATGAACAACCGAACTTCTGAGCTTGCAAAACTGGTTCATCTTTCTTGGCTGATGGCAACAGGCTGAAAACAAACTTTGGAGTCATTCTTGATGACTCTCCCTTGCCTCCCCACACCCCCATCTCTATCTCTGTCTCTGTCTCTGTCTCTGTCTCTCTCTCTCTCTCTCTCTCTCACACACACACACACATACACGTACACATACACACACAATAAGCTTCACAGGAGCAGAGATCTTTGATTTATTTATCATTATGTCTTAAGTGCCTAGAACAGTACCTGACACATTGTAGGTGCTCAAATATTGAATGAAAGCGTTGCTGGTCAGAGTCTTTAGAAAGCAGTTTTTAACACTTAACAAAATTTAAAATGTACCTTTAGATTCAATTATCCTACTTCTAAGAATTTATCTTAAGATATACCTGCACATTTGCTAGTGTAGATGTGAATATAAGGATATTTATTACAGTTATTAGTGAGATTTTTTTCAGTTCTTTAAACCTTTATTTTGTTTTATTCAAGTATAATTAACATATATTGTTATAGTAGTTTCACATGCACAGTATGATTCAACAATTCTCTACATTTTTCAGTGCCCATCATGGTAAGTGTACCCTTAATCCTCTTTATCTATTTCACCTATCCCCCCATCCACCTCCCTTCTAACAACCACCAGTTTGTTCTCTGTATTTAAGTCTCTCTTTTTGTCTTTTTTCTTTCTCTCTTTGTTTCTTTTGTTTCTTATATTCTCCATGAGTGAAATCATATAATATTTGTCTTTCTCTGGCTTATTTCACTCAACATTATCCTCTTTAGGTCCATCCACATTGTTGCACATGGCAAGCCTGTTTCTGGCCAAGTAATATTCCATAGTTTATATATAGCACATCTTCTTTATCCATTCATCGGTTGCTGGATTTTAGGATTATTCATTCCAGGTCTGTGAAAAATGTTGATGGTATTTTGATGGGGATTCCATTAAATGTTTACATTGCTTTGGGTAGTATGGACATTTTAACAATATTAATTCTTCCAATTCATGAACATAGAATGTCTTTCCATTTGCTTGGCCATCTTCAATTTCTTTCATCAGTGTTTTATAGTTTTTGGAGTACAGATCTTTCTCCTCCTTGATTAAGTTTATTCCTATGTATTTTATTATTTTTGGTGCATCTATAAATGGGATTGTTTTCTTAACTTCTCCTGTTGGTGCTACTTCATTATTAGTGCATAGAAATGCAATGGATTTCTGTTTATTAATTTTGTATCCCATGACTTTATTGAATTCATTTATCAGTTCTAGTAGCTTTTTGGTGGAGACTTCAGAGTTTTCCATATTTCGTATCATGTCTACTACAAATAGTGGAAATTTTACTTCTTCATTACCAATGTGGATGCTTTTTTTTTTTAGATTTATTTATTTACTTTAGAGAGAGTGTGTGTATGTGAGAGGGGTGAGAGAGACAGAGGGAGAGGGAGAGAATCCTCAAGCAGACTCTCCACTGAGTGTAAAGCCTGATGCTGGACTCAATCCGAAGACCCTGAAAGCATGACCTGAGCCAAAATCAAGAGTTGGATGCTTAATCGACTGAGCCACCCATGCATCCCTATGGTTGCTTTTAATTTCCTTTTCTTGTCTGATTGCTGTGGCCAGGACTTCCAGTACTATGTTGAATAAAAGTGGTGAGATTTGACATTCTTATCTTGTTTCTGATATTAGAGAAAAAGTTCTCAGTTTTTTTTCACCATTTAGTATGAGGTTAGCTGTGGATTTTTCATATATAGCCTATATTATGTTGAGCTATATTTCCTGTAAACATGTTTTATTGAGAGTTTTTATCATGAATGGATATTGTACTTTGTTAAATGTTTTTTCTGTATCTTTGAAGATGATCATACTGTTTTTACCCTTTATCTTGTTGATGTGATGTACCACAATGATTTGTGAATATTGAACCACACTTATATCCTTGGTATGTTCCCTCCATACCCACTTTATTCAGCGTTTTTATTATAAATGGACGTTCAAACTTTCTCTTCTCAATCCAAGATATTTCCACCATAATCTGACACACAACAACACATTTTCATTGAGTTGTAGGTTTCTTTCCCATAAAACTTCAGAAAAAGATCTGTGAGTATCCATGAGAAGATAAAAGTTACTAACATTTGAAAGAAAGAAAAAATTTGAAATTTCTAAATCTCAGAGTCAGAAAAGAATTATAAGAGACATACTTATTCATTCAACAAATTATTCCACATCTATGCACCAGGGCCTATGCTGTGCTCAATATTCATAGAGTAAGAAGCTCTTAACGATTATTAAGTTCACAGCCTAAGTTATTTCAGTTTTTCCCAAACATTCTCAGTTGTGGAAACTGATAATAAGATCATGGCAGAGTGGATAAGAGCATCTGGGATCAGGCCCGAGTTGAGCCCTTTCTCCACCACTTAGTAGCTATGTGACCCTTAGGGGGGCACTTTATTAAATTTCAGAATATCCCTCTACCCCTCACAAAAGGTGATTGATCATAAGCTCTATACCAGGAACTTGCTGTGCAGATTAAAAGAGACAAAGCATATAAAGAACTTCACATACTGTCCGGTCTTTGGTAAACATTATTTTAATTATTAATACTAAAAAACAGTATTTAGAAAATATTAATTGGTCAGTATATAATAAATTTGGCTTCAAGTAACAGAAAACTTGCTTTTCAGGAACATATATAAGTGTGCAAGACATCTAAATTAGGTTATCTGTGATGTTGGTTCTGTATGCAACAATTTCAGAGATCCGGGTTCTTTCTAACTTTATGCCCCACCATCCTTGGAATTGAATTTTGTCTTTATTCTAACTGCTTCATGGTTCTACATGCTGCAGATCCAGCCATCATGTTTTTACCCAAGGCAGGTATACGGGGGGAAGGGTCAGTGCCAGGGACTTTCCCTTTTATCCAGAAAGCAAGTTTTCTCAAAGGCCCATCAATTTCTGCTTGTACCTCCCTGGCCAAAACTGTGTCACAAAGCAACTCCTAGCTAAGGAAGCTGGGAAATGAGCATTTAGCTGAGTACATTGCTTCCCAAATAAATGAATTCCATTGCTGGAAAAAGGGGGGGTGGATGCTGGATAAGTAACAGGGTTTGCCACAAATATATAAATTTTATAAATATTAGAAACTTGGCTAAGTTCCAGAACCCTTTTTAAATTTTAGTCATTTTTAATTGAAAATCTTTTTCTGATGCTTTCCTAAACAGAAGATGCTGAGTATGATGTGGCTGTTGCCTAATGATTTAAGTTCAGTGAATAAAGTCAATGCTATATTCTGTGTTCAGTAGATTTGTCTCCTCTCTGGCTACCAGCTGTCAGTCAACTTTGAAGCCATCCTGACAAATGAGGTATCTTTTTTTTCCTGCTAACCTAAATCAAATAATCTGAATTATTAGAATTACATATAAGAATAGCCGGTAAGTTCTAAGTTCTTAATGTGTCTATTTCTATATGGATGCCTACTTTCTGTTTCTCTCTCTTTGGGATAGCTCTTTCTCAGCCTCTTTGGGCATGCTTCTTGATTTTTCACTATGTTCAAATGGTTCACTATCCCGTAATTAAGGAGGGGGCAGGAGGGAGTGGGGGAAAGTGCTGCTAAATACAGTGCTCACAAGCCTTGTGAAGTAGGGAGGCAGCTATTTAGGATAATATACACACGCACATTGAATGCCTTACATTTTAGAGTCATCTGATAGCCACACGCCAAACTCCCAAGCTTTTGACATTACCACCTGCCGAGGCGGAGACGCTGTCTGTCTTCAAGGACATTTCATTGTTGAGGTTATTTGCCATATTTATTAGTTACTAATAGCATCTTACCTTTCTTTTGGTGATATTTTTTTTCTCCCCAAATATGTTTATTTTAATTTTTCAGTGTTACAAGATTGGTTGTTCATGCACCACACCCAGTGCTCCATGCAATACGTGCCCTTCTCAATTCCCACCACCAGGCTTGCCCACCCTCCCACCCCCTCCCCTCCAAAACCCTCAGTTTGTTG
>CM052800.1:35186487-35217741 GCA_028533885.1 Nasua narica | reverse complement strand
ACACCATACACAAAGATAAACTCGAAATGGATAAAAGACCTCAACGTGAGGCAGGAATCTATCAAAACCCTAGAGAAGAACATAGGCAGTAACCTCTTCGACATCAGCCACAGCAACTTCTTTCAGGACATGTCTCCAAAGGCAAAGGAAACAAAAGCGAAAATGAACTTTTGGGACTTCATCAAGATAAAAAGCTTCTGCACAGCGAAGGAAACAGTCAACAAAACAAACAGGCAACCCACAGAATGGGAGAAGACGTTCACAAATGACACTACAGACAAAGGGCTGATATCTAAGATCTGATAGATATCTAAGATCTATCTATAAGAACTCCTCAAACTCAACACTCACAAAACAGATAATCACATCAAAAAATGGGCAGAAGACATGAACAGACAATTCTCCAAAGACGACATACAAATGGCTAACAGACACATGAAAAAATGTTCATTATCTTTAGCCATCAGGGAGATTCAAATCAAAACCACACTGAGATACCACCTTACACCAGGTAGAATGGCTAAAATCAACAAGACAGTAAAGAACAAATGTTGAAGAGGATGTGGAGAAAGGGGAACCCTCCTCCACTGTTGGTGGAAATGCAAGTTGGGGCAGCCAGTGTGGAAAACAGTGTGGAGATTCCTTAAGAAATTAAAAACAGGGCGCCTGGGTGGCTCAGTTGGTTAAGCAACTGCCTCCGGCTCAGGTCACGATCCCAGAGTCCTGGGATCGAGTCCCACGTCGGGCTCCCAGCTCCATGGGGAGTATGCTTCTCCCTCTGACCTTCTCCCCTCTCATGCTCTCTCTCACTGTCTCCATCTCAAATAATGGATAAAATCCTTAAAAAAAAAAAAAAAAGAAATTAAAAACAGAGATAGCTACCCTATGACCCTGCAATTGCACTACTGGGTATTTACCCCAAAGATGCAGATGCAGTACAAAGAAGGGCCACATGTATCCCAATGTTCATAGCAGCAATGGCCACAATCGCCAAACTGTGGAAAGAACCAAGATGCCCTTCAACAGATGAATGGATAAAGAAGATATGGTACAAATATACAATGGAATATTATGTCTCCATCAGAAAGGATGAATATCCAACTTTTAAATCAACATGGACGGGACTCGAAGAGATTATGCAGAGTGAAATAAGACAAGCGGAGAGAGTCCATTATCTTATGGTCTCACTTACGTGTGGAGCATAAGGAAAAACATGGAGGACATTGTGAGAAGGAAAGGAAGGGTGAATGGGGGGAAATTGGAGGGGGCGATGAGCCATGAGAGACTGTGGACTCTGAGCAACAAACTGAGGGTTTTGGAGCGGGGCAAGAGGGGGGCTGGGTGAACCTGGTGGTGGGTATTGAGGAGGGCATGTATTTCATGGAGCACTGAGTGTGGTGCATGAACAATTAATCTTGTAACACTGAAAAAAATAAAATAAACGTATTTGGGAAAAAAAATACCATCAGTATTTTTTTTACAGAGTTGGACATGGATGGAACTAGAGGGTATTATGCTAAGCGAAATAAGTAATCAGAGGAAGACAATTATCACCATGATCTTACTCATATGTGGAATTTAAAAACAGAGTATCACAGGGGAAGGGAGGAAAAAAATGAAAGAAGATGAAACCAGAAAGGGAAACAAACCATAAGCTACTCTTAACAATAGGAAATAATCTGAAGGTTGCTGGAGGGGAGGTAGGTGGGAGGATGGGGTAACAGGGTGATAGACACTAAGGAGGGCACATGATGTAATACAGCACTGTGTGTAAGGCTGATGAATCACTGAACTTTACCTCTGAAACTGATAATACACTAAATGTTACTGAATTTAATTTAAATAGAAAGGAAGAAAGAAAAAAAGAAAGGAAGGAAGGAATGCATTTTAGACATAAAAACATAGGTTAAAAGGACAGAAAAAGATACAACACACAAAACCAATCATGAAAAAGAATGTCTATAACATCAGAATGTCTATAACATCAGAAAAAAAAAGATTACCATGAGAGAGAGAGTTCAATGTTAAAGGGGCTGATTCAGAAGAGAACATAAGAATTCTAACTGTGTATATCCAAAAACAGACATACAAAACACATGAAACAAACTGACATAACTGAAAGCTGGGGGGAAAAGGGTCTATATTTAGATATTTCAACACTACTCCACTCTCAGCAACTGATGAAACAAATAGGGAGAAAATCAGAAAGGACACAGAAGACAAACACCACCATCAATCAAATTTGCTTGACATTTATAGAACATTCTACTCAACTGATCATGGTTCAAACTTTCATCAGCAGGTAAATGACTAAATAAACCATGATGTATCCATACAATAAAATATTACTCAGCATTAAAAAGGAGTTAACTGCTGATATAGTAAGGATGACTCTAAAAATTATGCTGAGTGAATTAAGTGCCAGAAACAAAACAGCACATATCGAAGGACTCCATTTATATAAAGTTCCAGAAAAGACAAATCTAACTTATGGTAACAAAGCAGATCAAATATTTGCTTGAAGTTGGAAAAACTGACTGGGAAGAAATACAAGGAAACTTTTGGGGATGACGGAAATAAGTGTTCTATGACTTCACTATATTGGTGGTTACATGAACATGTGTGTGTGTTTAAAGATTTATTTATTTGAAAGGAACAGAGAGAGAGAGCGTGCGCACACATGCATGCACAATGGGGAGGGTCAGAGGGAGAGGAAGAGAGAAACTCCAAGCCAACTCTGGAGCATGCAGCCTGATGGGATGCTGGATCTCAAGACTCTGAGACCCCTACCTGAGTTGAAACCAAGAGTTGGTCACCCAACTGACTATGCCATCCAGGTACCCCATAACTTTTGCTGAAATTCTAATTGTGAAAATCCCACCTGAATACAGATGACTTTAAGAAAACTCCATAAGGAACTCTACAGGAGACCCAAGGCTGAGAATAATGGCTCTCGAATCAATCATGTCCTGGTTCCCCCAACAACTATGACAGTATCCTCTGCAGAAAACTGAAGATGTCCACAGGGTCTGAGTATCCCTGAATTGCAAATGCCATTATTTTCATGTAAGATATTTTTAAACTCTTACATAATTCACATTCCCCTTTCTACCGGTGACTATCCTTTCTCAACTCTATTCTCTACACTCAGCCTTGTCTCCCTTGCCAGATCAGCCCCTACTCAAGTTGTTTCAGTGGTTTCCTAGAGGCTTACTGGATAACCAAGGCTCTAATTCATCTAGCCACTACTGAGGGTGCAGCCTGGACCTCCTCCTTCTAGTACCAACTCCAAAAAGGCCATCTTCAGTCCTAGCTTTTCCCATGGCTGGTAGTCTTTCAGCCAGGGTTTGGTTTTTGTAGGAATGCAGGTTTCTGATAGGAGCAAGAACAGTACAGTTCAGAGGATCATAAGCTTCAAAGAGTATTCTGGAAAAGTCTGGGGAGTTGAGGAAAGAAGGCAATGAGGTGAGATTAAGAGATGCATTGAAACACTGTGACTAACAATCTGTTAGATGAGGGATGACCAAAGAGTCATAGGCTTCCTTCTTACGGTGACTGATGTAAAGCCCATGGTGAAATTGGGCACTTACATTAACGAGGCTGAGAGTGCTTCATTTCTACATGACAACTGTACACATACTGGAATACATCTACAATGCTCTGAAAGTCTTACCTAAACCTTATCTTGAAAATAGGCTTTGTGGAAAGCATCTTTTCCTCTGGAAAAACTTCTGACCATTTTTTGAACTGATAATAGTAATACCAGGGAAATGATTATCTCCCGAAATTTTCTAAAAATGTGAATCTCAGACTTCCACTTGGGAAAATGGGATAGATGTATTTTTCCCCATTTCTCCCACTTAAGTATAATTTAAAACCCTGGGCATGATATATAAAACGGACATAAAACTCTGATGTGGAGAGGAAAAAGGAAGACTGCCTAGGGACCTTGTGATCTAAGGGATGACATGATAATGACTTAACTAGGGGGTTCTTGCTACATACATCCCACATTGGAGCTGAAGAAACTGGCAACCTGGAAAAGCCATCAGATGTGACAGAGGAAAAAGTCTGTTCTCTCTAGTCAAAGAGCCAGGAAAGAGAGCTTTTAGATGATAACTATTCTACTCCAGCCAAACACCACAGAAAAACACACTGTAGCCTTCCTCTCACCCACATCAGCAAGGGCTGGTAGGGGTGTCTGGACTACTAATCTTGTGAGGTTTAACAAGGCGCCCCAATATCTTCTCCAGGAAGGGGTCAGAGCAGAAGGTAATGTTCTTTCCTCTCCTCATGGGCTGGTGTTGAGGAGGTCTAGTAGAGTCAGGACGCTGATGACCGCCCAGTGCAACAAGACCACCTCCACCACAGTGTGAGTGGAGACCACGTGGGGAGCCAGAACGCTTACCTCCACCTGCCGGGCCCCTCCCACGTGGGCGCCAGCAAAGACTGAGTAGAAAACCCAGGTTTCTATTTCGACCTAGCAGTAATGAAATACCCCCAAGCCTCAGCCACCAAATATCTGAGTGATGTCAGAAAGACACAAAAAGCCAGAAAAAACAAAACCAGAAACATAGTATCAAAAAAGAAAACCACAGACTGATATTTCTCATGAATGTAGATGTAAAACTCCTTAACAAATTATTAGCATATGGAACTCAGTGATCTATCTCATGTATCATGATCAAGTGGGGTTTATTCCAGGATGCAAAGTTGGTTCAAAATTTGAAAACAAACAAACAAACAAACAAATAAATAAAATAAAATAAAATAAATCTAAAATAAAAAATGCAACACCACTTGCATTGCTCCCCAAAAAGAGAAAATAAATATTTAGATGTAAATCTAATAAAACAAAACTCAAGTATCACAGGTTAGCTGTGAAAATCAAATGAGTAATATTTGTATAAATAGTTGGCAAATGTATAATATTACACAAACTGTAAGGCTTACTACATCTGCGCCTTCCTTGTCTAGGGAATACTGGAGCCTTTCAGCCAGTTGCAGCTGAGTTCTCTGTAAAGATATTCAACATGCCACTCAAGACAATCATCTCCTAGACCATCCTTATAAATTACCTAAAACACAGGGATTAATTATGCTTTATTGCCCAAATTAATTATGACAGTAGGTTACATTTCTCTTTACTCATTTTGGATACTGAGAATTGCACTTAAATCAAGGCTAAAATGAAGCTGTTATCTACGCTAAGAATTAGAACTCTATTTATAAAACTGACATATGACGAAGAATGCTAACCTTGGTGTCTAAGTTAAGTCACCTCTGAAATGAAATGATGGGTACTATGAGGATTCTTATTTTTAAAACATTCATTTTTTCTGTCTTTTATTAAGTATTTAATAAAAATTGTAAATTTTCTAATTGAGGCTTAGAAAATACAACAAGCACTTTAGAATGTGAGAAACTGAGTAAACTATATACTGTATTTTAGCTTGATAAATATTCAGAGTGTTTTATACATCGAACCAAAATGCCCTTCAATAGATGAGTGGATAAGGAAGATGTGGTACATCTATACAATGGAATATTATGCCTCCATCAGAAAGAATGAATATCCAACTTTTGTATCAACATAGATAGGACTAGAAGAGATTATGCAGAGTGAAATAAGTCAAGCGGAGAGAATCAATTATCTTATGGTCTCACTTACGTGTGGAGTATAAAGAAAATCATGGAGGGCATTGTGAGAAGGAAGGGAAGGGTGAATGGGGGATATCGGAGGGGGCGATGAAACAGGAGAGACTGTGGACTCTGAGCAACAAACTGAGGGTTTTGGAGGGGAGGGGATGGGGGGGTGGGCGAGCCCGGTGGTGGGTGTTGAGAAGGGCACGTATTGCAAGGAGCACTGGGTGTGGTGTATGAACAATCAATCTTATAACACTGAAAAATTAAAATAAACATATTTGGGGAGAAAAAAAATAAATCGTATATCTCAAATGTAAATAGCAACATGAAAAAACATAGATACTCCAAATGGTTGTCTTCACAGTGATGTGTCCAAACTCAAATTCCATTAATTGTATAAATGTTAGGGCGTCTGGGTGGCTCGGTTGGCTGAGCGACCAACCAACTCAGAGTCCCCGGATCGAGTCCCTCATCGGACTCCTGGCTCCATGGGGAGTCTGCTTCTCCCTCTGACCGTCTCCCTTCTCATGTTCTCTCTCACTCTATCTCTCTCAAATAAATTTAAAAAAAAAATCTTTAAAAAAATGTTAAAAATATGTAATATCAAATATATAATTTACAATAAAAATATACACATTCCCAAACACTTGCCATTATGACTAACGGGGAGAAAAACATTTATTAAAATAAATATGCCATCCAATTATTTGACAAAGATTAAAAAAAAACACTTGTTAACTCTTCCTTACTATGGTAAGTTACATCATCCCACTCAGTGGTCTACGCACCATCAAGGATAGCAAGAGGTTACTGACATAATCAAGACTTAAAAAAAAAATAAGTTCTGATTATTAAAGACTGCAGAGATGACGTAAATATGGTTCTCTCATTATAGTCAAAAAATCCTTGCTACAAGAGTTACTGACTATCTGCTCCCACCTTTGCACTGTGTAGAGAAGAAAACTTGCCACAACCACAGAGATCAACTGAGCAAATAAACAAGAAAGTCAGAAGTTGAATCCACATCTCCTCATTCCTGGATTAGTATTCTTTACTGAGAACTAAAAGAGAGATATCTCGAAGTAGAAATTAAAATGTTATTTTCACCTTTATTTTCAACTAGACTCGGAACATACATTTGTTGGGCTACTATCCTAGGCAGGTTTCATAAGACATGATAGCAAGATCTATTAAATTTGTGAAAGCTGACAAGTAATCACATGCACAAAAAACTAACAAGGCATAGAAGAAGCCTTTGATTTCTTCTTCCATTACTACACATGACTCACCATTATTTTTGCATACACACAGTTATCATGAGAAGATTTATTAAATGTAAGAGACAGAAGACACCCCTGGGAATGGGCTTCACTATAGGTTTTCTTCCTTACATACAAAAAGATTGATGGATACGAATAAATAAGCTATTGGCATTAGCATTTTCAAAACAGGCAAAAAGTGGAAACAACTCAAATGTTCACAACTGAGAAATGGATAAATGAAATTTGGTATATCCATACACTGACTATATATCACAATAAAAAGGAACAAAGTACTAATATATGCTGTACTATGATGAACTTCGGAAACCTTATGCTAAGCCAGTCACCAAGATCACATATTTTATTTACATGAAAAGGCAGAGGCATAGGTAAAACCAGAGACAGAAAGATTAGTGGTTGCTAGGGGGTGGAAGGAGTGGGAAATGGGTATTTTCATCTCTATGAAGATCTCTATGAAGATGGAGATCTCTAAGGTCGAAATAACTGCTCAGCTCTATAAATATACTAAGAAACAATGACTTGTACAGTTTAAAAGGATTACTTTTATTTATTTATTTAAAAGATTTTATTTATTCATTTGAAAGAGACAGTGAGCGAATGAGAGAGCATATGCAGTAGAGGGAGAGGGAGAAGCAGGTTCCTCATTAAGCAGAGAGCCCGACGTGGGGCTCAGTCGCAGAACCCTGAGATCATAACCTAAGCAGAAGGCAGCCACTCAATTGACTGAGCCACCCAGGTGCCCCAAAAGGATGAATTTTATAAGTAGGGAAGAGGAGCAAGGGTAAGAAATCTCAGAAAATAAGCAGCCATAGTTTTTTTGTGGTTTTTTTTTTTTTTTTTTAACAGTTTCCCAATCTCTATAGACATAAAATTAGAAAATCTTAAATCAAGGTCCCTTTCTAAATGTTTAGAAAAACCAATTCCAAAGAAAAATGGGCAACAGAAAAGGACTGAGGCAAATCCCACGTGAAGTTACTATTAAAAAAGAAAGAGCCGAATAACATTTCTACTAACAGTACAACCTTGCCAGAAATTGCGTCCACCATGCACACATACACAAAAGATGAAAATTATAACCTAATATTTCAAATTCTAAAAATATTAAAGACAATGATAAAAAATATGAAAGAACATCATAACAGAATGGGAAACATTAAAAAATGGGTGCTGGAACACAGAAAAGAACTGGACATAAATCCTCCTAAAATGAAGTCTAAGATAGAAAGAACACAGGAGTCACCACACATGGTAGATAATGCTTTAAGAGAAATCGACAATGAAAAGAAACTTTTATAGAGTAGAAAGAAATGAAGAAAGATGGAAAAGTATTCAAAGGAAGGCAACAGACACAAAAGACAAAGAATATCCAACATATGTACAACAGGAGTCCCCACAAAAAAAAAGAAAGCCAAAACAAGAGAAAAGAATACTAAAAACCATAATTCCAAAGACTTTGTCTGGGGGCACCTGGGTGGCTAGTGGGTTAAGGCCTCTGCCTTTGGCTCAGGTCGTGATCTCAGGGTCCTGGGATCAAGCCCAGCATCGGGCTCTCTGCTCAGCGGGGAGCCTGCTTCCTACCCCTCTCTCTCTGCCTGCCTCTCTGCCTACTTGTGATCTCTCTCCCCTGTCAAATAAATAAGTAAATAAAAAAAAATCTTAAAAAAAAAACATTAAAAAAAAAAAGACTTTGTCTGAAATTTTAAAATACGTGCAATTCCATACTGAAAGAGCACACCACCTCTCTGGGGAAACCAAATCAAAATGACCCACATTAATATATATTCTCATAAATTATTGAACTTTAGGTGCACCTGGGTGGCTCAGTTGGTTAAGTGGCTGACTTGATTTTTGGCTCAGGGCATAATATTGGGGTCCTGGAATCATGCCCCACGTCAGGCTGCACACTTAGTGGGAACTTCAGGATTCTTTCTCCCTTTGCCCTCCCTTCACTTGCTCACTCTCTCTTTAAATAAATAATCTTTAAAAAAAAATAAATGATTAAACTTTAAAGGAAAAGAAAACATCCTCTGGACATCCAGATAAAGAACCAAATGAATGTAAGAGAAATAACTTTTTATTCCTGACAAAAATGGAGTAATATATTTAAGACACTTAATGAAAGAAAATATAAACCAAAGATTTCATATCTAGTTAATGAATTTCAAATGTAAAAAGGGTGGGCAAACTCTCATCAACACACAAAAATGGAGGGAATGGATACTGCTCCTTTAACTACTTTCTAAGGAATTTACTAGAGAATGAGCTTCAAACAAGAAAAATGATTGGTGAGATAACAATGTACAGATGCATTAAATAAGCATTAAATATATATGACAATAAGCATTTAATATATATTTTATATTAATTAATAATATATTAATAAGCATTAAATATATATTTAAATGAAGAACTAAGACTAAATAAAGTACAAATGACTCTTGAATCTGATAATGGGTATGCAGTGTAACTGCTAAAAAAAAAAAGGAGCGAGCATATGCAAAAGGTTTTATAAACTATTTTCATTAATCACATTGTATGATATTATGCTAATGTTTTCCCCAGTTTTGTGTGTCATACGGGACAAAACAATTGTTAAATGATATTTTAATTCTATCTGCTGGTGAAAGAATTCTTAGAGTAAGATAAGGGAGATACAGGTGTAAGTTAAGAGATTAATTATCCTTAGGCCCTGAATTTGAATAGGAAGTAACAGCACAAACTCATTAAGGCATTCAATCTTAAAAAATACACAGTCATGGGGCACCTGGGTGGCTCAGTGGGTTAAAGTCTCTGCCTTCAGCTCAGGTCATGATCTCAGGGTCCTGGGATGAAGCCCCACATCATCGGGCTCTCTGCTCAGCGGGGAGCCTGCTTCCCCCTCTCTCTCTGCCTACTTATGATCTCTCTGTCAAATAAATAAAAATCTTAAAAAAAAATAGTCACAAATCTGCATATATATTTACTAGCTCTAGTAACTAAAAAAAACCTAGAAACAATGACCAACCCAGTAGCAATTAATATAGCTAAAAACTCAGATTTTGGTTTTGAAATACCTTTCCTATCAAAGGAAATTAGGACTTTTTGGAGAAATGACTAAATCCAGGTCTATGGCAGGAAATGTACAAGATGTGCCTATCCTGTCATACCAGTTAGCAAGAATTTATCAGACTATTAGGGTTGTGTCAAGAAGACTTGAGGGCAAACCTGAAGAAGCTTCTACCAAAGCTGGGAAAATGTCCAGAATGAATCAAAACATGTAAAAAAATGTTTGCATCTCTAAGTTCCTAATGATATATATCTAAGAAAAATATGTGTCACTTTTGGAGGATGGTAGATTGCCAATTTACTGGTAAACTGGTAAATAATGAGAAAGAATAAGCATTTATTCAGAATTTCCTAATGAAAGTTTACTGCTGGGTGAGCAAAGAATAAAGGAAAGTTTCTCTATATACAAATATCTTGACCAAAAAATATAAAGGGAGTACTAGAATGGAAATAGACCAATTCTGCAATACCCAATAAAGTAAGGATATAGGCATTAGGCATCAGTGACTGATAATATCACACCAAAAAGGAGGTAATCTTGCTTTGTGCACTTGTGGCTAAAGCAGCAGCACCACCTATGAAGTAGTCTTGCCCCAAATAGCAAAACTGAATCCAGTTAAGCATCTAGATCCAATTACCAATTTATGGGAAATACAGAGAAATCTACAAAATGACACCATGGAAAAGATATCAGCAAGATCCAGCCTGTGGATCTACATCCCCATCTATAGGGCAAATGATCTGGTGGTTTCTTTAAACAAACTTAACAAGGGGAAGGACAGAGTTGGAAGAAAACTATAAATCAAGAGAAACGTAAGAAGACATAAAGAGGCAGAACTACAGTTTCATTTTTTGGATGATAAAAATCGTACAAAGAAGTAAGGAAGTCACTGCAATAAAAATTCAGAAGAATGGCTACTCTGGGGGAGTGGGTCAAGAGAGGATTGTGTTTGGAAGCAGACAGGTAGTTTCTGAAGTGGCAAGTTATAGTCTCCTAATATGAATGGTGGTCACTAAGGGGTTGCCTTATAATAATTCATTAAACTCTCTATGTATTATATGGTTTTCTGAATTTGTGTTAATTTTAAAATAACAAAATTTAACTAAACAGATTTATAAATTAGAAATCCTTTTAAGTTTATTACTCCTAAATTCTTAGAAAAATGCACTAGAGTATATGAAAAGACAATTCGAGAAGTTCTACAATCTCAGAATGTGGAGAGAAATATTTTAACAAGGTTAATGTATAACTTACGGGAAAACTAGAAAGTAGTGTACTAAGCTACAGTTTTACTATTATAGAAAGTGTTTCCTCTAATGGTAGCAGCATTTTTGCCTTATCTATAAATTTGGGGGGTAGGAAGGAAAAAGAATAAAATGAGATTAATTGAAATTAGGTGATCTTTGAAGGCATTCTAGCTCTAACTTTAATTCCTAAATTCAGTTAGTTTTTAATCAGAAAAATAAAGGCACAAATTTCAAAGAGGAGAAAATTTTGATCTAGGACTTCCTCTCCAAAAGAAATCGATAGACGTAGTTAAGATGTAACTAAAGAAGAAAAAAAGATCTTGGAAAATCACAAAAAACTTATCAACTCCAAATGTAAGTAGAATTTATTCAATTATCATTCCAAAAATAATGTGAAACTGCTAACAAGGATTTGTATGTTTGGAGAGAGCCCTGTGCCCATGCCTTTTCCATTCTCTCAATTTTCTATAATAAAATCATGGGAAAAGATGAAACTCCTATTATAACTGTATCTAAAGACTCCATATGGCAGAGCTGGCTTTGACCACAACTATAATAGAAGTAAAGAGGGACTAGACACGGGGCAGGGAAGGGAAGGATATAATGAGTGTATCTTATATTTATGAAACAGAGTCAATAAATACTTGTTAATGAAAAGTGAATATAAGAAATTTTAAATTTTGGATCCAAGGTAATGGCAAAATTCCTAGGTTCTCCATTTTCAGATAGTCTGATATTATACAGCATTTTAAACTCCTATTAGTATAGCCTCTTATAAACGTTGTTTATCTCACCTTCTATAAATATTCAAAATACAGTGATTGAAAGCAGTACTGGACAACTGCCATTGCTACCTCATCCTAAATTGCCACCTCTTTCCTTCTAAAGTATGTTTCTCCATTTTAATTTGTCCTGATCTATGCACTACTTATTCTAGTGTAGTCATTTTTTCCCTCTGGCTTGGTGAGGACTTGACTTTGTTTACCTCCACTTGACTGAGTTCCCAACAAATAGGAATGAATATCTCTTTGTCAGAGTTTAAGCAGTCACGCCTACGGAGCCTTAACAATACACAATGGAATTTTTTTTTCTTCAAAGAGAGGGATGGGCTGAAGAAACAAAAAAAACCTTGCAAGAAGAAAATGCAAAGAGGAATTAGTCCAGCCTTGAGTTTGTGGCTTGACTGTGTTCATTCAGCAGATATTTATGGTGTGTCCCTTTGTGCCGGGCAACACAGTTCTTACTTCCCTTCCCATCTTCAAACTCCAAATACTACTAAATGCACTTAAAATCAAAGTGACCGGGGTTCCTGAGTGGTTCTTAATTTTGGCTCAGGTCACAATCTCAGGGTCACGAGATTGAGCCCCACTTCAGGCTCTGTGCTGAGCATGGAGCCTGTGTAAGATTCTCTCTCTCTCTCCCTCTGCTCCCCTTCATGTGTGCCTGCTCTCTCTCTAAAAAAATAAATAAAATCATAGTGATCATATTTCCAATTATTAAGGGAACCACCTTCTCCCTCTTTCCATGATCATTTGAATCCTTAAAATAAGTATGCCAAATTTCTAGAATATGTTACAGGTTCATCCCCAGGATGGGACAATTGATTTATGTGACAATTTACTGAACGCCAGTCCCATGTTTCTCTAGTCCAGGTTTAAAGTGCCAAAGATACCTATGATCACATGGACTCTGAATCTCATCACCTCATATCCCTAACAAGAATAGAGAATCCCACGGTCCAGTGCAGACCCCTCTCAAAGTCTAGGTATGAGGGGAAATTAGAAAATCCATTTGGCCTTGGATCCAAGATATAGTCTCTGATTCAACTTTACCAGTAATTAACCTAAGGTTTTATTTTTTAAAGTAGGCTTGACGCAGAACATGGGGCTAGATCTCAAGACCCCAAGATTAGTGCGCCTGGGTGGCTCAGTTAATTGTGCAACTGCCTTTGGCTCAGGTCACGATCCTGGAGTCCTAGGATTGAGTCCCGCATCGGGCTCCCTGCTCAGCGGGTGGGGGGGGGGTCGGGAGGGTTGGGGGGGAGGAGGTTGTCCTGCTTCTCCTTCTGACCTTCTCCCTCTCATGCTCGCTTGCTCTCATTCTCTCTCTCTCTCTCAAACTACAAGATTAAGAAACACATGCTCTACTGACTGAGCCAGTCAGGCACACCTAAACTATTTTATTTTATTATTTTATCTTTTCTCTCCTTTCTTTCTTTCTTTCTTTCTTTCTTTCTTTCTTTCTTTCTTTCTTTTTCTCTTTTCTTTCTTTTTCTTTCTTTCTTTCACAGAGAGAGAGAGATCACAAGTAGGCAGAGAGACATGCAGAGAGAAAGGGGAAAGCACGCTCCCTGCTGAGTAGAGAGCCTGACTCGGGGCTCGAGCCCAGGACCCTGGGATCGCAACCTGAGCCGAAGGCAGAGGCTTAACCTTCTGAGTCACCCAGGCGCTCCATCTAACCAGAATTTTTTTTTTTTTGGTTCAGAACTTCTAGTAGTATAAAATGATCAACCCCCAAACCGCAATACCAATCAAAAAATATGAGTCTGAATTAAATTAAGAGATTAAACAAAAGAAACAAAACCCAACACACAAACATATCAACTTCTTTCCCTTTACTAAAACAACTAGAGGTACCAGGAATTATAAAATTGGGTTTTCCTGTCATCATATCATGGAAGGAGTTTGGAGGCTCAGTCACAAAAATATGTCACTTCCATAGGCAAAAAAACCCAGTAAGAACCCCAAAACAAAAAAACCAACCAGCCAGAAGTTATGATCTTAACCTGATAAACAGCAAAAAAATCTTTGAGTAAAAATTTAAAAATTATTTAAACCTATCTGATCCCCTAAAAATTATGAAGCAGCTTAAAGAGGCATATAATAAAATTTATATAAACTTAAAATCCTATGTTTTATTATGATACAGTAATCTCTTACCCTGTTTTAAACAGCATAATCTTTTCATGTTCCTGTTTTCACTCTCACCAAGTACTCAAAAATATCTAGAAGTCTCAAAAAAAGAAGCCTATGGTCCTCAAATAATTTCTGTAAGAACTTTTTTCTATAATAATTCCTAATTAGTCACCTTCTCTATCAAAATGACATATACTATCCAATATTTTTTTTTTAAGATTTTTATGGATTTACTTGGGAGGGGACAGAGGAAGAGGAAGAAGTGGGCTCCCCACTCAGTGGGGACATAGGGCTCGAATCGATTCCAGGATCCTGAGAACACGACCAGACCCAAAGGCAGACACGCAGACACTTAACCGACTGAACCACCCAGGCTCATTCTTATTTCTGACAGGAGCACCAAAAGGCATTTATATTGGAGAGCTATGATCGACTTTTTTTTTTAAAGATTTTTATTTATTTATTTGACAGAGAGAGAGATCACAAGTAGGCAGAGAGGCAGGCAGAGCGAGAGATGGGGAAGGAGGCTCCCTGCTGAGCAGAGAGCCCAATGTGGGGCTTGATACCAGGACCCTGAGATCAAGACCTGAGCCGAAGGCAGAGGTTCTAGTCCACTGAGCCACCCAGGCGCCCCTCCCCGCCTTTTTTTAAAAGATTTTACTTATTTATTTGACAGAGGAGAGAGCTGGTAAGCAGGCAGAGAGGTAGGCAGAAGCAGGCTCCCTGCCGAGCAGAGAGCCTGATGGGGGGCTCGATCCCAGAACCCTGGGATCATGACCTGAGCTGAAGGCAGAGGCTTTAACCCACTGAGCCACCCAGGCACCCCTATGATCATCTTTTGGTATTCAAAACACAAATATTTACACATCCAATATTTCCATCTGACTATTCTCTTTCCTTCAGATTCTCTTATCTAAAACTATTTCCTTAAATCACACTTAATCCATCAAATCACTGCTAAAACATTTATGCATAAATGAACTTGTGAAAATAATGTATTTCAGTGCTTTAGTATTCATATTAACCAAATCTTTTTCTTCGACAATCAAATCTCAAACCTCTTCCCATTTCCCCTCAATGTTCTACTCATTCTTAACTACTGCTGGTCCTACCTGATTCCATGTATTTTCTTCAATTCTACTTTTTTCTAGCTGCCTATACATCCAGTCTCTTCAAAACAATATGACAGCTTTGGTGTCCAAGATTCACATACTTCAACTTTCAGTTCTTAAAAAAGCTACCACTCCCTTAAATAAGTCCAAACATTACCAGTTAACCACAACATCTTGTGTTTTAATGTTTATCAACTTCTAATATGAAAGCATTCCCATTTCATCCTACAGATAAGTAAGTCCCAAACTCAAAAGTCAGAAGAAAAAATTTACATACAAAATGTATGGCATTTGGTTCATTTTAAAGCACTTATTAGTTCATCTACATTAAACTAAAACAATGACCTTCAGTTTTAGGATGGTAAGAAAAATGATAAATTCTCTAATAGAAAAAGCTACATATCATTATTCCTTTCAGAAGAGCAATCCAATACATACCTCTGCAGAAAATAAGTTTCTTCTGGATTTATCCAAGAGAGAATGAATCCACATTAAAAAAAAAAAAAAAAAGACTAGAACGTGCCCTATAGACATCAATGACTCAGTATACCAAAAGGTATGAGATATAACTATTAGATCATTTGCTGAAATTTAAAACTTAGTAAGAGGCTGTAGTTACCTCTTTTTGTAGATGAAGTTTGAAGCAACTGTTTGGCTTTGAGGGAAGTACGAGGCAAATTTTTCAGCCTTTGCGAAGCTGTTGAAAAATAAGGAACTGTAATATTTGCCTGGAAGGACAAGATAAAGGCTATAGCGTCTGTAAACTTGAATATTTTAATACATACTTGAAAATTTATCAAGGAACAGAAACCATACGGTGAAAATATATTAGAAACCTAGAAGCAGAAGAATCTGAAAATGATGCTTAGTGCATTAAGTCAGAAAGGAAAAGGGATGGAAATCTTAGTGAAAAGTGCATATTTTCAGAAATAGTTTCTTATAGATGAGAAAATCTACAATATGTAAACCAATCAAAATATCAAAGAGAAAACAAACCACCGGCAAACATGCTACAGGATGCAAAGAATATAAAGCTAATTAAGTAAAAGTGATGAACACAAGCACACAGTATAGAATAAAATAAAAGTAGTACTTGTTCAATGCAAAAAAGCAGTCTTTGGCAAAGCAGTTATTGTTAGATGAACTGCCCTAACACAAAACAGTAAACCCCATACTCAAAAAGGAGAAGAAAACTCAGAACCAGGCAGGTCCTCAAGGGAGCAAAAAATCCAGTGGCTCTAATATATTCAACATCATCTTGCTATAGAATAAAACTAATTTGTACTTTAGACTTTGGGTAGCAACATATCTGGGCTGTGCACATAATATATGGCATGGATAGAGGTGTGTGTGGGGGGTGCGTAGTGTGCGGTGGGGTTGACGGGTCTGGAGCAGTTAGAGCATCTGCTTTTTAAATGATCAAGGAGGAGTTCTAAGCTTTCTTCAAAATTCCTAATCATTAACTGCAACGAACTTCTCCAACCTGGCATGTAAGCGGCAGCTCAGAGCCATTCAGAGTTAAAGCTCACTACAGTTTCATTGAACTGAAAAGACCCACAACTACCAGCACCGTTACCTATTTAAGTGCTTCTAAAATGCTACTCTACTGATTTATAAGTTGGACTTCTAGGATTTATATGCGAGAGAGAGAGAGAGAGATCCCACAACCATAAATCTGGCCAGCGTTTAAACAATCATCAGGTTGGCAAAGGAATACTTGATAACATCATCAAAGAGAATTAAGGAGAATTTCTTTTTTGCTCTATTGCTTAACTCTATCAATGCTTTAAAAAAACTTTGTTTCTTCACTATCCGATAGTAAATATTTTAAAAGAGTAATATATATATTTGATTTCAAATTTTACAGTCCTCCATACATTACTTAGCTAAATAATATACCAATTCAGCCTAAATATTGCCAGGAAGACTACTAAAAACTTCTCCAAACCTAAAAAAATCAATTTTATAATTACCTCATATCTATCCCACAGAAATATAGGATTCTATCATCACTGAATATTCTCCATTTGCATATTTATTCATACATACTTCCAACCATTCATAGTGTCATTCATTTACTCATTCACTGCTGTTGCTTTTTTTCATTCTTTCAAATAGTTAATTATCTACTTTATCTCAGGTACTGTTTTAGGGACAACGCATTTGTTCAATAGCCAACTAGATAGATAAAATTCCTACTTTCATGGCACTAACATTCTGAAAGGAAAGGGGAAATAAAGAGCCAAATAAGATAGTGATAGCTGCTAAGGAGAAAAGTAGGGAAGGGAGACAGGAAAAGGGAGATTTAAATTGCAATTATAAATAGGGTGATCAGGAAAGATTTTCTTGAGATGATACTTGCACAAAGATCTGAAGGAAGAGAGGAAGTAAGCCATATAGATATCTGCTGAAAGCACTGTAGAGAGACGGAAAAGCAATGTTAGAGGACCTGAGGTAAGTATGTGCCTAGTGTATCTGAAGAACAGGAAGTAGGCCACTATGGAATAGAGTAAATGAGGGCAAAAGGTAACTATCTGTATGTGTGCTGGCAATCCACAATACCTATTAACCATTAAAATTTTTTTAAAGGTGGGGGCTTAATATAAAATATAATCTATAATCTGTTTTGGAAAGGTCCTACTTAAATTAATAGCTATGATAACTCCAATGGACTATATCTCTCAAGTTTCATGGGTCACAACAGCATCTATAAGAAGTAAAAACTATGCAAGGGTAATCTGAAGAATGAGACTGCAAATAGAATCACGCAGTATATTCTAAATTTGTCTAATGCAACAAAAATCTGATAAATCTGACAGAAAGAAATGAGTGATTTTCATAAGCTACCACATAGTCGTGTATTACCCAAATAAGAAAACTAAATTTTTTTCTGAATTATCACTCTTAATTTGATCAGTCTTCAAAAGACAGAATCATTTTTTAAATGATAAAGTGTAGTAAACAGAAAGTCTCCAAATCTTTCTACAATAATAGAATTCAGTGTGTTAGCTGTTTAAAAATACTTGTTTCCCTGGTTTCTCTCTTAATATTTATATAATTCCAAATTAGCAAGACTCCACCAGGAAGAGCAAAGATGGAACAATGAAAATATTATTCTCTCATGCTACATTAGTTAGGCTAATGTCTTCCTCCACAAACCAATTCCAAAAGTCTCTGTATTTTTGTTAAACATACACCACTATTTTCCAAGTCGTTCTGGCTCAAAGTTTTCTTTAATTCTATTTAGTCAACCCTATAGTTCTGTTGATCTCTTCCTTTGCATCCCTATTGTTTCCTAAATCCCTATTGTCAGGCCTTCATCACCCTATTTTTGGATTAGAACAGTGTCTTTTTGGGTTTCCCTACACTTCCCAATCCTTCCACTTTATTCATGTGCATCAAGGGACCGGTAGTGGAAGTGCTGAACCACCCTCCCCCCCACCCGCTCAACCACTGCACTGCAGGCAGGGAGTGAATGGTCTGTAAGGAATTCAGAACAAAAATAAAACCAGCTTGGTCTGTTTTATCATCATCATGTCCCAGATTAATAATCAATGTTGGCGATAAAATGCTCCTCCCTAAAGAAAACAAATTATCAGCCTAAGTTATAAACAATTGCTGCAGGTACTGTTGCCTTTTAACAGCATATATGAAAGACGTAAATGAACATACTTTTCTTTTAATGTACAACGCATTTCATATAAAAATAATCAGAACTCCCAGTTATATGGTCTCCCCAAACACAGGTGGATTCAGCTACACATTTCTTTCCAGAGTTAAGTTCATAGAGATATGAAATCAAGCTCACTTAGCACACTATGTGCTTCTAACTCCTGTCGTACAATAATTTATTCCCATATTTACACAGCTTAGAAATAAACAATGATGGTAGAGTGATTATTAAGTCAATGAAACAGAATGTGAGTTACTTCAATTGTCATTACATGTGACTATTATTTGAATTTCTTCAGCTGTTAAGACATTTAAAAATCACTAGATTTGATCCCCAAAGGAACTAAGATACGGACAAGATGGCAATTTCTGAAATTGATTGTAAAATGGAATTTTACGAATTTCTGTCAACCTTATCATTATGTTGACTATTCCCTTACTTGTGTAACAGTTGCTTTGTGGGGAAAAAAAAAACTTTTCATATTTAAAAAGTGAAGACTATTCTTTAGTCAATATGACTGAAGGGAAATTGATAAATCTGGCTATACTGTGTCTTGAGCTTCAATATGCAAAGATTAATTCTGAAGTTATTGACAGATTTCCAGAAACTAAAGCTATAGTATTCATTACTGTGACAGACCAATATGTAAAAACATTTTCTTTTATAAAAAATGATTTAAAAATACCTATCTTTGGGGTGCCTGGGTGGCTCAGTGGTTAAGCCTCTGCCTTCGGCTCAGGTCATGATCTCAGGGTCCTGGGATGGAGTCCCGCATTGCATCGCATCACATGGCATCAGGCTCTCTGCTCAGCGGGGAGCCTGCTTCCCCCTCTCCCTCTGCCTGCCTCTCTGCCTACTTGTGATCTCTTTCTGTCAAATAAATAAAATCTTTAAAAAAAATACCTATCTTTTTGGTACTGTAACATTATTTTTTATTGACAGTTATAAAATAACACTCAATAAAAGAATATTTCTCATTGTCCTCATTGTCTGCATTTTCTCCAGCCATTAGTATTATAACTCATCCTATTTCACTATTATTGAACATAATTTTATCGTATGGAGAGATGTTAAAAATAATCTCCAGGTCCCAAGTACTAAGTAAGCATAAGCTAGCATAAAAGAATGTTAATCACTGCTATGTAAAATGTCCCTGTTCCCCTAACTCTGCAATGACATTTTGTTTTGAAATATTCATTGCTTATAAATTCTCAGAGTCACCTTTCAATCCTCCCTTCCTCTCCACCTTCCATCTTCTCAGTGTTACCAACTCACATATCTTCTAGTTCATTTTTAAAAATTCATCCAGATCTCATCACCTCCCGTACCACTGCCTTCGTTCAGATATTCGTTTCTTGCCATGATGATATAGTAGTCTTCTAAATGGCTTCTAGTCTCTCTCCAACTTTAATCCATTCTTCATATTACTACCAGAATGGATTTTCTAAGAAGTAACATTGATTAAAAGTCTATGATGGCTCTCCACACTTATAGGATGAAATCCAAATTACTTAATATATTAAAAATCTCCCAATCTGTGCTCTACATATTTCTCTCATCCTTCATCACTGCATGCACTAACCATCCTGCTGCACCCTACACTCTAGTCATACAAAACCATTATTATTAGGTGCTACTTTTAAGACTTCATTACCAATCTCACTGTTAGGTAAACCTGTTTTTCCATTCTTCATGTGGTCTCATAAGCTCCTCCTGAGTTAGTGGAAAGGTATTTTCAATAACATTC
This sequence comes from Nasua narica, assembly GCA_028533885.1. Lineage (NCBI taxonomy): Eukaryota > Metazoa > Chordata > Mammalia > Carnivora > Procyonidae > Nasua > Nasua narica. Next base: position 35,197,072 of record CM052800.1, on the reverse strand, counting down.
CTGAAAAACTCTTCACACTGCTGAGTTTAATGCCTCACTTCTGTTCCCACAGAAGATCCAGCCAATCACTCCCTGCTATTGAAGGGACGTGCTGTCTCATTTATATTTATAATCCCACTGCCTAGAACGTAACATATATCCAATAAGTATCTGTTGAATAATTAAGGACACATGAGTGACTGATCACTGGATAAAATCCGAACAGAGATCTGAACTAAGCATTCAAGATCCTCCATAGCAGAGGTCTAATCAAGTGGTTCTCAAACTTGAATATAACCCAGAATCAGGTGAGACACCTCTAAAAAATATGATGCTGGATATCCATCTCAGATGTATTCAATCAAAATATACAGAAGTGTCAGAAAAACATTTATAAAATCTCTTTGTAATTAGATAATTGACCCATTATTGTGCTTATTCTTAAAAAGAAATTCTACAAGTATTCCATTCATTCTTACATCAGCTCCTTACACAGATTTATCATGACTTATTTCTTTGAATTTATGTTTCACAATTATGTAAAATTCAAGTGTAATCTTTTAATGTTTGGTTCCAAGCGAAATGTGGATGAGAATTCCTTCCCCATGGGCCTCAGTGCAGTCTGGTTATGTATAAGCTGACAACTGTCTTGGATATGCCCTCTTCAGTGAGAAGTCTGGGGTAGAATATTGACAATACACCTTTTCTCTGGGGGAATACTCTGTATCCTATGCAAAAATATTCTTCCATTTGACTAAATGTAAGTAAGTGGATAAATATTACACTGGATTATTTTATTCTTTTGTGATAATTCACAAAGTATTTATAGTTCAATAATGCTCCAATAGAGTCATCCAGAAATATTTTCCAAGATGCCTAATCATTTGCAGTTAGGTCAGCATGACATAATAAAAAAAATTATTGGGAGGAAATCAGGGACTTAAAGAGCAGTTGGGAGGAAGGAGTAATGTGGTTTGGTTTTGCACTTTTCTAGTTATATGCTATTGCACGTATAATACATATGGATATCTGCTTTCTCTCTATGAAAATAAGAAATTAGTTGTTGTGAGATTCAAATGAGATAATTCCTGTGAAAGTAAACATCCAAAAATACTAACTAGAGTTTTGAGTAGTACTTTAATTTTTTTAAACCAGGAGATTTTTGGGGGGTTTTCCTCTCTTTTCTTATTTCTGAATCAATAATTCCTGTAACTTTCTGAAAATTAAATTTCCTTCTGAAACTTTACTCTAGTAATCTTAGCAAGGCACTAGTCTTTTGAAAAAAAAACTGTCCCTGACAAACATTCCTTCCTTTAAGTGGAGAAACTGAGAAAATGACATATATCCAAGACCTCTGCAATGCTCTGGTTTTCTTAAACTTTTTAAGTCACTCACATTTCAAATATAAAAGTTGGAAATTGGTAATAGCCATAAAAATGAAAATATATTAGAACTCTGATAATATTCATATTTGAATGCCAGCATCCACAATAATGCAGCCATAGCAAATAAGCATATAAAAACAGTGATTTGCATAGTACAAGCCAAAAGAAGTGGTCCCATAAGTGGAAATAACAGCAACCCTGCAAAGTTAGGTTCATGCAAACCAGCAAGTAAGAACCAAAGCTTTACCACTTAAGGGCTGGAAAAATAAAAACTTAAAGGAAAACAAAATGCAACATCTATTATACTAACCGACTGATACAAAAAATAAAAAAGGCTAATTCATGTATAAAATGTATAAGACTTGCTATTACAATATTTATAAATAATTCTATATCAAAATAGAAAGGCTATTATGAAAACAGTATATATATATATATACACACACACACAGAGTAAAAGAACATATACACATTTCTACCGATCAAAGATATAGAATTTTAAGAAAAATAAGTACATTACAAAATACAATGTTAATTTTAAACAAAAGGCTTTAGAATATTTTTATAAAATAAACTTAAGTTTTAAACTTGGTAAAGTTCTAGATTTACCATTTTCCAAAAATATTTTCGTGACTAACATGATTTTACACTAAGTATTTGTGGCATTTTAATTGTAAATAAGCTTCATTATAGTTTCAAATATAAAAATAAACAAGTATATGCAATTGAAAAAAAAAAAGGATGGTACCTTTCTTTCTCTTTTGCTTATATATTGTTCAAATATTGAAATACACCACTATGAAACTGCATACATATTTTCCACTTAGAAGTAAATTGGTGATTAGAATCTCATTACTTTTCCCTACATATTTTCCTTAATTATCAATTTCTGGGGAAAAAGAAAAAATAATTCACCTACAGAAAAAAATTCTAGGGAATCAGGAGGTAATTACAATGGTAATTCTACCAGTAGAGAAGGCAAGTAATTATTACAAAGTTTAAGATATGGTCAATATATTTTTCTATTAACATTTTTATCCTAAGTTCTCAACCTTTTCTATTCTATTTTTGTGAAGAATTTTTTTTATTTCCATACAGCTTTGAGGTGCTAGAATAGTTCAAATAAATAACATACATGAGGGCATGAGAGAACAACCCTGAGTAAAGAACTGGTACTGAGAATTTACTGAATAAAATAAAGAGAATATAAATATACCTAGTTTTAACAAAGAGCAGGGAAGCTGTCTCTAGAGATATAATGTAAAGTTTTAAGAAATTGAGAACATTCAAACTAAACACAAAAGGACAAATACAAATGATGTTTTGGATTATCTGTGCATAGGCTATAAAAGTGTAGCTTGTAATATGCATGGTTTTTATGCTTAATCTTCTGAATGATGTAAAATTTTCTTTCCTGTTGTATTAACATTGTGCATTGTTTTTTTGTTTCAGGCAAATATACCAAGGAGGAAAAATACAATGTCCTCAAAGGTCAAGTTAACTTAATTTGCAGACTTAAAGGCACAAAAGTTATCATTCACCATTTTGATAGAACTTAGAGTTCAAATTGCAACTTCAATTTTAACGTCTTGTGATTCCCTATTTTCCAAACCATTTATGAGTATAACATATGAGTATTATAATGGCATTCTAACATAGTCTGTAAGACCTGGAATACTGTTTAAAATTTAATTTGGTTCAAAAACATGTTGTACACATCCAGCTGAATAAATGAAGTACAATCTCTGTGTAATAATTTTCCACAGTGCCTAAAATTTTAGGGTTCATCTTACAAAAAAACCAGCTAATAATTCTAGATTATTTTTAAAATTTAAACCATAAATGTGACAAATCTCTTTAGGTGGACTTGGATTCTTGAGTACAATCAACAGGGGTGTGAATCCTAACTTGCCACCTATAAGCTATATTATCAAAGATAAGTTATTCAACCATTCAAAGGTCCTATTTCCTAATTTGCAAAATATGTTAATAATTGTTCCTACTTCACAGAACTGTTCTGAGCATTAGACAGGATTATGTATGTATGGTACAGCACTATGTGAATTTCTGTAATATAAGTAATATCATATACAACTAGAAAATAAGGAAAATGTATCAATGTTATCACAAAAATCATTTGGGTTAAAATGTATTTTTTCCTGGCCTGTTTATTTTTGAGTCATCAAGTAACAGCAGCTTAACACAAAATACACAAAGTCAGCTAAACACAACAGAGCCAAGAAAGAGTGTAAGGGAATTAAAAAATAATCGAAGGCTTTCAAAGTTGTATTATTCAATAAACAAGTTATATAAATGAACAATCAATAACCTCATGTTTGTGCTACTTCTTCATGGCTTTGAGGAAATAAAGGAACACATCACAGCCACCATTTCAACTGGTGACATAATATGCTACAAAGGAACTGAGTCAATCAGACTACAAGACTGATAGGAGTTGCAGGATACAAGGGATGCATACTGAGCATTTCTAAAATTACAGAACTGTGATTGTTTAAACCTGGTTTGGTTACATGCTTTTATCTACTGTAGTTAACAAGTAACATTCTTTGGAAAGCATTCAACTCTTTTTTAATCACCTTGTACACTAGACTACACAGAATCCATCTATTCCCATATCACTTCTTGGCTTAGTTTGGCTACTTTGTCTTAGAAGTTCTTTCCGCATGATTCTTTCTGATATTTATGTTGCATATGTCTCCTTCATTCAACAGACTCAGCTCTTCCTTTCTATCACGTTACCTTCAACTTTTTTTTTTTTTTTAATGAAGTTCTATATTTGCTGGAGTATTTAGCCATTGAAATTTAACATGCTTTTGATTATGCTAGTGTTTTTTGCAGGATCATTACTGCTTTTTATTAATGTTCTAGTAAGAAAGCTGCTTGGGTTTTAAGTTGTCTGTTCCAGGACTATTTACCACAAAATCTTGTCATTTTTAATGTGTAGGTTTTTAAGGAATATATATATATATATATTCCTTATTATATATATTAAATAAAGCCAAAATAAAAATATTTTATATATTAAAAATATCAACACCAAAGTCTACTGGTTAAGAATATATATACATACACATATATTATAAGGAATATATATATATTCTTAACCAGTAGACTTTGCTTATTTTAAAATTCTAGAGAGACCAAAGTTTCATACAGATACAAGTATTGATACAAGTGGGTATTTTATAGGAACAAATTTTAAATTTTAATATAGCTATTATTTTAGAGCAATAGTCACTACATTTTACTATAGATATGGTTTAATACAGCTGTTCAGCACAAAACTACTACCTATAATCTTCACTTTCCTTTAAATAATTGATATATAAAAGGTACTTACTGGCTGAAGCCTGAGGTTGCATGCGAGGTATTCCTCCATTTGGCACTTGAAAATTTGAGTCACTTCTGCTGCTTTTCACTGAGTCAACTTGTGTACTAGATGTCCGGGACAGGTTTGGAAGACTGCGTCTTAGTTTTTCTGTAACAATAGAATTTAATGGAAAAAAACCCCAAACCATTCTTTTAGATGAAGAAAGTTAAAATATTAATTGGCATTCAGAAATTGAATTCTTTAAGCATTCAGCATATTTTAGAAGAGTTAACAGGAAGTACATGTCTTATAAACAACTCAACTCAGGTTCTATAAATGGGTAGAAGAGAGCCTTTAAAAAGAACCATAAATCAATTAAATCAAAATCTACATACAGATCACTTTATGAGTAGGATAAAGCAACACTAACATAATCAAGTAAAATTCACTTTCTTCTTCATTTGTGTATCGACTCACTAGTAATAAAACAGTAAACTGACTAAATTCTTGATCTACTTATCTGAAATACAAAACCCTGGTAAAAATCGTGTTACTTTCACACTGAAATATGAAGGAAAATTGTTTTTCCAGAAATATTCTAATTACCTTCATTTTTAACACTGCTTGTCTGCAGATCTGTGGGATGACCCTGAAGTGAAAGGCGAGGTTGTTGTAAGCGGCTAATCATAGGCTGTGGGGACACTCTACTATACTCTATTCCCCGAGCAGGAGATCGTGAACGAGGTGAATTTCTGGGTGACTGCTTAGGTGATGGTCGAGGTGAATTGCGTGGTGATGGTGAAAACCTGTTAACAGCAGGGTATACTGCATGATGCATATTGTCATCTTCATCATCTAAACTTTGTGCATCAAGTTCCTGATCACTAAAAGTACCCCGTCTTGTAGAATTGCAAGATGAACCAGAACTGCGCCGAGATGTGGTGGCTGCATACTCTTGACGGAGACCTGACAATAATGAATGTGTTATTTCATTTCTTTAGGTATATTTTTAAACATTTAAATATTTTTGAAGTTTAAAAACAAAAGAATACCATCGAGAAATTAAAACAGGGTATAAAGTGTAAAGGAAAACTCCCTTTCTATTTGAATCATCTTAAGACATTCTCCGATATGCCTAAAACATTTAAAAGATTATTTTTAAATTGAATGAAATTCTATAAACTTTTGCCCAATCCAACATTTTCTTCTTACATCTGAAATCTATATTAGAGGTACAATGATAAACTTGAAAATATTTCTACTCCTAAAGATAATAATCGAAATTTAAGATAACATTTAAGAAATATTGAGGGAAAACAATTACTGTGCAACCAATGAAAAGATACACCAGTGGATAAATAAACTCCCTGGATACTAAATTCTTTGAATTGATGTTATCGATGAAGGAAACTTCTATCCCACCCTCAGGAATTCAATACTTGGGCATAAATGAATTTCAACTGCTTCACGACCCAAGAGACTTCAGTAAAACAAGCTTAAATTCTAAGCCATCAAGTATAAATTTTCAGAGGGGTCCCCTATGTCTCTTAACATCTCCAGAAACACCCAAGGAACCTTAGGCACTTTAAACAGTATAAAAACTTCTGGAACAAAAACAAATGTTGATATATATTCAATGAAGAAAAAAATCACTATTCAAGAAAAGTACAGAATTTAGCTAATATTTTGAGCAAGTCCTGCTATAACTAAGGACAATCTAGTTTAAAGATCTCTATAATACAGAGTAGTATTCAAACTTTTAAGATGGGTACTCATACACAGATAGTGCTATCGATATGGTACCCAAAGAAGTGGGTAAGAATCACACTAGTATCTGTAAAATTAGATTCCTGGGGCCTATCTGGTTCTTCAGTCAAGCTACAAGATTCACAAGTAACCAACAAGTTACTTAATGTCTCCTTACAGCAAACACACAACACCCATTAAAGACACCTAACAAAAGACAGCAGACCAATGAAGAGCACTGTTTTACAAAGAAAAACATAGATTCCAAAGCAGGCCCTCCAGTACTAGGGGGACCTAAGGAAGCAACAATCTCTATGGGATTGTGTGTTTCTCACATTAAAAATAAGGCAACAGCCAAAATCTTAACTAGGCAACAGCAAAATCTGTAATTCTACATTTCTGTTAAAAACAAAAACAAAAAAACCCTGAAGAAAAGATACTTTAAAACAAAAATTATTTGCTTAAAAAAAACCCAGGCATTTTGAAGGTGGTATCAAACATATTTTTAGCATCTTTTTTTTAATTCACTAGACAAAGACATATTTGTGCATATGGATGGCTTAAAAAGAATGATTAAAGTAAGGCTAAAATTTCTTTTACTTGTTACCAAAACACAGTACAAAAGTGACAGCAAATAGTTGGTTGAGTTTCTAACAAAATCCTGGGGTTTAAAAAGTCAGAGTTCAAAGAAGAAATGAGACAATTAACTCTAAGTTATAGTGAGGAAGCATTTTTTAGTCTTTCACATCTCTCAGAAAAAAAACTAGCCTCTCACTAGCTGACAATACCAGTCTCAATGAGGAGTTATATATAATTACAGAAGGGTACCATATTATTAGTTTTTAGGACTGAAGATGAATAAAGCGAGCACCAAATCTTTTTATTTTTCTATGAGAAGTTGTATAAAAATGGGAAACGAATCGGCAGAATAAATTCTGCAGTTTCTTAATAAATGTTAGAGTTTAATAAAACTACATATTTATATAAAAGGGCCTAATGCAGAAAGCATTTCATTACATTATAGCAAGGCTCCATATTACCCTCAGCCAACTGTCAACACTCTGAAACGTGTGCTTCAAGAATATTTTCATTGTAAAGATTAAAGGGGTCACTTTAGAGAGATTGCTTACTTCACAGTTAAGCTTCTGGTATCTAATGATAAAATGTATAGGCAAACCATAATACTTTACTAAATATATAAAACAATCCATCCTCTCTAAAAGTCTTTTAAAATTATCTACCATTATCAGTATAATTAGGTGAGGGTACTTCACATGTTCAAGTTTTCCTGTTTCTTCAGGTTGAGAATCCTTTTAAGATCTCTTGAGGACACTGTGATTTTTTTTAGCCTGATTATTTTCACTTACTCTTTTCATACCTCATCTTTATATACTCACATTTTATGTGCTGAAATATTTTTTTAAATCTTTTACATACAAATATGAAAAGTGCAACTATATAAATAAGAATAAATTGTCATTTGCATTAAAAAGAAATGTATAGGCAATAATAATACTCTCACCACCATCTTACAATGAGAGCCAGGGCATCTATAAGCCCTTAAAATAGTATGAAAAATCCTGTGCATATGTGCGTTTTGGGGATGGCAAGGGATGTAATTTTTATTGGATTCTCAAAGGTATTTGTGACCTAAAAAATTGCAAGGACCACTCTGCAGCAAAGCAAGATTATATGTTTCACCTCATTTAATGTCATAATTCCAATTTTCTCATAAAGGTCTTTTTTTTTTTTTGCAGTCCATATCATGTATTCTGAGAGTGGTGACATACGCCCAAAAGGGAATAATTGGCTCTTGGGGTATGAAAAAATCTTAGTTATCATAATAATTTGTGGTCCTCATAGTACATAAAGATATGCAGGGTAGATCTGTGGTATTAAAATGTCATGGTGGGAGGTGATAGGCAAAAATGAAAAAAAAAAATGTCTGAAAAGGCTCTCTGGGGGGGACTAATGGAAAAAGGTTGAGAAACACTGATCTAGAATAAGAAAGCACAAAGAAATAGAGTAATAACTACTCTAGAGAGTTCCTGCACAAAGTAACAAGCAGGATATGGTTACCAGTCATTGAAGCAGAGTATTACCCGTCTTTCTTTACTCCTCACACAACAAGCTGTTCTATGGAAAATGAACTCTGAAAATAAGTTAATGAACGAGCAAGTTTACATGTTGAATAAGCCTCTGAAATTTCAACATTTGTTATTATTCCACAAAATCTTAAGACCTATTTAATAACCCCAACAAAATTATACCACAATTAGACCTCAACTTTAACAATTAAAATACTTACTTTCTTCCTGCATCCGAGCTAGAATCTGTACATCGGTTACATCATTTAGCTTATAATTGGAGCCAATTGAATCTTCATCTAATTCTGAAGCACTTAACTCACTGTCTATAGAGGATTGAGGGCTGAGTGGAGGATTTCTGTCTGATGAACTTTTCAAATTACCTTAAAACAAAAAAAGATTTGAAATTTGGTGAAATGAAAACTGAACATCTGTTCTAATTAATTTGATATTAAATCTTTGATTCAGTTCACAATTCTGCCTTTTCTGTTTAAAAAATTCCCAAATATTGAAATTAAAAATTGACCTTAGTAAGAATAAAGAGGAACAGAGCACCTGGCTGGCTCAGCGGTGGAGTGTGTGACTCCGATCTCATAATTGTACATTTGAGCTCCACGTTGGGTGAAGAGATTACTTAAAAAAACAAAAAATAAAATCTTAAGGAAAAAAAATAATAAAGAGGACTATAGGGACTCCTTCATATGTTATGACATAAAAACAAAACAGTTTCATTTTAACTATAAATTATCTATCCTCTTATGAAACAATTAAGCTGTTATCACAGTGCTTGGCAAGTAGGTAGTGTCCAATACGTGTTAGAGGATTCCAACTTTTATACGTAGCCAGTGGAACTGCTTATAACAGATGCATGTATGACGTGTTTTCTCCTCTCAAATTCAGTCATTAGCAAATACCATTATCTTTTTCCCTGAATAAAAGCATCTACTTTTCCTAAGCAAGAAAACTATAATTTGAGGAAAATCAAGACTCCTTAGAGATTTAGAAACAAACCAAAAAAGAACACTATGCTCATTTTTCCTACATTATGCCATGTTTACAGAATTCCTGTCAAACTAGTAATGGGGATCCAAAGAGTCCTCTCAAGTTTAGCAGTGAAGCACAAAGATGGAATAAAGAAAATAACTAGATTAAAAAAAGCACTTAATCACTCAAAACAAAAAGGGGGATAGAAGACAGGTTAGAGGAATAAAGGATATACATACCCAAGAGTCTAACTTATTTCTAAGGAAATGCTTTCATCAGATCATCAACTTCTGGTGAAGCATAAAATCCCAACACTGTCACTAATATTTCTAATACAGATTGATTTGAAATGCTTGTTTCCCAGAACTCTTTACTGTAAAAGTCAGCTTTCACAGTGTTATATGTAATTGATGAATCCCTAAATTGTATACCTGAAGCCAACTTTACCATATATGTTAACTAGAATTTAAATAAAAACTTGAAGGGAAAGAAAAGACAGCTCCAACATGAAAGGAATCTAAGAAAAGCAAGAGTTAATGTTTATATTATAAAGAACACAGTACATATGATAGGAAAAGTACTACAAGGTCAAGCTCACATAGTGCCCAAATAAAACTCTTTATATTAAACAAATACTTTTAGTATGGAATCATGGGTGAAATAAATAGAGAGGAACAACTTATGTACATAGCAAAGAACAAGATCAAAACAGTCTTTAGACTAGGGAATACACAGCTCAAAAATGTGAGGTGGTTAACAATAACCTTAATTTTTAAGGAAGCTATAATAATTAGCCATAACGATAGCAGCAGTAAGAGTTAACCAATGACTGAATTCCGAAGAACAGTAAGTTAGTGAAAACATATCAGTCACAGAACCACAGTAAACATTCTTTCCCTGAGTTACAGCAGTCTATCCCTCCCCTATCATTTAGGGCTCCACTCTGTCCGCACATTTCACATTCGGCCTTACACTATTAGTTAAGTGCAATATCAAAGCTTATTAAATAAAGCTTGAATTGTTTAACAAAATAAGTGAAAATAAGAGCTCTTATTTTTAGGGATGCTGGATGG
>CM052800.1:35134721-35186387 GCA_028533885.1 Nasua narica | reverse complement strand
CTACAGACTTTTAAGTACATGCTAAAGAAAACTTTATGGATGTAGCCTGCTTTGTCTGTATCCCTGGTGCCTAGAATAGTACCTGGTGCTCCTCACTGATATTTTCTCAAGCACTTAAAGGTTTCATAAATAAAAGAACTTGAACAACTGATGATTATGTTATTTTTTGAGGTAGGGCAGTAAATTCCTTAATTATTCCATCGCATTTTCTCCTCACCTGAATTTCCAGGAAGTATTAGCTGTTTGACTATAGGAGGTCGCACTGGGGTTGAGGATGGAGAATTGAAACCACTGCTGTATGGGCTACTTGCATTCGGACTGTAAGGACTTGTGTAACTCATGGAGTTGAAAGGATTATTATATAAATTCTGCCTCTTGAGAGCTGTATTAATGAGAAAGGGAGAAATCAAATTTAATAACTGAGAAAAGTTAACATTTTACTTAAAAATTTTTCTTATTAGAAAATTCATTTAAGTCATTATCTCAATTTAAATATAGAAACATTCTTATAGTGGCAAGAGAAAATACATCAAATTAGAAATTCCAACAATATACTTCCATTACCTTCAACTGTGCAAATAAAACAGTAGCCACACCAAACAACAAAAATAATATCATGGGAAGAATATCTTCTCAACGAATTATTAGCCATTAAATTAATTTACTTCTATCTTGCTGGAAAGTTTGTTCCAACTATATCAACCCTGAATAGCCTTAAAAAATAAAATGAATGAAAAAGTATTTTTGTGTTTTCTCATTTTTCTATAACAAGCATATACTGCAAAGAAAAAGAAAAAAAAAACACCCTATGAAATGAGATTTAAAAACAGTCTTCCCAGGGGCGCCTGGGTGGCTCAGTTGGTTGAGCGACTGCCTTTGGCTCAGGTCATGATCCCGGAGTTCCGGGATCGAGTCCCATATCCGACTCCCGGCTCTGCGGGAAGTCTGCTTCTCCCTCTGACTTTCTCCCCTCTCATTCTCAGTCTCTCGCTCATAAATACATACATACATACATACATACATAAATAAATCTTTAAAAAACAAAAAAAACAAAAAAAAAACAGTCTTCCCAGGGGTGCCTGGGTGGCTCAGTGGGTTAAAGCCTCTGCCTTCAGCTCAGGTCATGATCCCAGGGTCCTGAGATCAAGCCCCACATTGGGCTCTCTGCTCAGTGGGGAGACTGCTTCTCCCTTTCCCTCTGCCTGCCACACCCCCCTGCTTGTGCTCTCTCACTCTCTGACAAATCAATACATAAAATAAAGGAAGGAAGGAAGGAAGGAAGGAAGGAAGAAAGGACGGACGGACGGACGGACGGACGGACTCCTGGGTGGCTCAGTCAGTTAAGCATCTGCCTTGAGCTAAGGTCCTGAACCCAGGATCCTGGGACAGAGTCCTGTGTTGGGCTGCTTGCTCAGCAGGGAGCTGCTTCTCCCTCTGCCTGCCACTCCCCCTGCTTGTGCTCTCTCTTTCTTGCTCTGACAAATAAATAAATAAAAATCTTAAAAAATTAAAAATAAAAAGTCCAAAGTTTGGATTTTTGAAAAAATAATAAATAATAAAGGAGATAAAGAAATAATATAATAAAGAAATATAATATATAATATGATATAATATATAATACATTATTTAATGTGTGTATATAAATATGATGTATATATAATATATAATTATATCTTATATAAGATATAATAATATATAATACATTAAATAGAATAGAATAGAATATAGAAATAAATATAGAAATAAATCTATATTTCTCATTATTATTATTATTAGAAATAATAATAAAACCTTAAGCTAGGTTAAGGTCAAACATGTGAGAATTCTCCTTTTAAAAAGAAAAAAAAGCCTCCTCCAACCCCAGATTTCTGACCTAAGAATATCTCTGCCAAAAGAGGTAAAAAAAAATTTATGCTATGCATATAAAATTACAGAAACAGTACCAAGGTAGAACTAAGATACTGAGTGCAATTATATACAAGAAAAATACTTAAAATAGTATTTATTTCCTCTATTCTATTCTAAAATCCATAGCTTATTCAAGATTTCTAACCACTGGCAAAGCAATATGGAGAACATATAGACAAATGTGACATGGCACTATTTTTTAAGAGGCTTACAACCAAGTAATGCAGGCAGAAAAAAAACAAATGATTTCAAAGCAAAATGAAATGAGTACTATCACAAGGTGTAAAGGGCTGTGGAACTTTTGAGATAAGAGTAATTCATTACAATTGAAAGAAACTAGGTAAGGCTTTTTGGAATGAGGCACTGGAGCAGTCTTGAAGAGGATGAGCAGCAATTTGACAGACCACTGAAAATGAGGAAAGTGTGCTTTCATCTGTTTATAATAGGAACAAAAGCAGTGCCTTGAAAATACATAATATGTTCAGGGAGAAAGAGTGAGTAATATAAAAAGGTAAAGTACATAGCTTAGGGACAAAACAGGAAAACACGGCTGGGCTAGGTCATGAAGTCCTGGAAACTATGCTTAGGAGAATGAACTTTATTCATATCAGTGAGTTTTGAGCAAGAGTAATATGATCCAATCACTTTAGGAAGGAAACTGATGGACATTTTTATGTTGACTAGATTAGACTGAACTAGGCAGTAGAGGTGGCAAATATAAAAAAGAAAAAAATAGGTATTAAAAACGAGAAGGGCTACTAAAGAAAACAAAGTAAGATGTCTCTAAAGTTTCTGGTTTACCTACTGGGCAGAGTAGTGTTTTGGAGAAAAGGAATATGTGCGTTCTGTTTAGATTTTCTGTTTAGTTGGATGGTGTAGAAGTTGGACAATGTGGTTTTGTCCATATTCACCATGAGACAACGTGCCACACTTTAAACATATTTAGGATGTAGTATGTGGCATGATCTCAGAAATACAAAACTGAGCCAAAACTGGAGTGCTAATTTCTTCCCCTGTACTCTTTGATTTCCTTTTAAGCTTATTCTCTTCTATTTGGTTGTTTAAACACCAGCATTTCAAGTCCTCAGCCCTTTAATCTTCTCACTCTATACGACATTCCTTCTCCTAAGAAATCTCATTCATACCCATGACATCAGTTATTATCTGTATTCCAAAAACTCCCCATTATTTATATCTCCAGCCCTAAGCTTTCCTGGACTTCAGTCCGGTGTGTGCTGCCCATTTAATGTCTCCCCTATGGGTCTGGCGAATATACCTCAGAGCCAACATTTCCAAAATCAAACTCATGATTTTCCCCACTAACACTGAATTCTCTTTCTAGGTGTATTATCTCAGAATGATTAATAACATTCATCCTGTCACACAAGCTGGAAACCTAGATCATTGTTGATACTTCTCCCACATGTCCTAAAAACTGGTTCATTCATTTTTCCTTCCACATCTTTTCATCTCCACTACCATTAACACACACGGCCCAGCTGTCACTATCAACCTCTCTTAAAAGCACCCTACATTCATTCACTTTGGGCCCTTTCCAATCTACTCTCCATACTACAGCTAAGCAAGACCTTAACCAAACTGCAAACCCGATCATGTCTTCCTGCCCATACACACCATACCCTTGAATAAAACTCTCCAATATCTTTCTATTGCGTTTAGAATAAAACATAATCTATAAGGCCTTGCAAAGTCTGGCTCCTACGTATCTTTCTGGCTATACTTCAGATCTCTCCCTTCCTTAGTCTTCTCCACCCACACCCTACCTTGTTCGAGGTCAAGTGTGGGCCGTACCCCACCCCCCCAACATGCTTCCACAGGCCTCTCACAGACCTTTTGCACATGCTGTCTTCTCTACTTGGAATATGTCTCTCTCTCTTATACCTTCCCCCTTAAATCACTCATGTTTTTCTGAATCTTTAGGATTCAGGTCAAATATTGCTTCCTGAGAAAAAATTCCTAATTCTCAAAGCTCAAAGCACTAGGTACCATTCTTTCATTACAAATCACCAGTTATAAAAATTATTTGTACGTTTCCCCTACTGATGACAAACTCCATGAGTTCAGGTACAGTGTTAATTTTTCCTCATCGTGTATCCTCTACCCTTTCCTCAAAGTCTGATACATACCAGGCTCTCAGTAAATATTAACTGAATATATACATGATGAATAAGATTAACTTAATCTTATTCTGGACACCATATGAATCGATGAAATAATCAAAACAGAGGGAATCCAAGCAAAAGAGACCCGGGTCGCCGTAAACTTAAAAGCAGGTAGATGGGGGACAGGGAAATGGGAAATTTAATGGGTACAAAATTGTAGTATGGGATGGGGAAAAAGCTCTGGAGATGGACATTGCTGATTGCTGCACAGCAATGTGCATAGACTTAATGCCACTAACCGCTAATTAAAAAAAAGATTAAAGCGGGAAATTTTATGTCATATAAATTTTACCATAATGAAGAAAGTTGGACAAGGAAGGAAAAACCTTCAAAGACTTCAAAGAAAATAGCAGGGGGATAACAGAGGGCAAAAAACAACACACTATCACAAAAGATTAAGAGAAGAACATCTTAGGGACAAGAAGTAACACAGTGCGGAGAACCTGAGTGCGACGGAGCAGAACCCGTTCTCTTAGAATACAGTACCCCTATTTCCAGGGAGTTCTGCCTTATCAAAGAAATACATCTAAAAAATAATATCCCACTAACTTGGAAAAAGGGGGGAATTTAGGATTAAGGTTCAAACTAGCAATAACCAAGTTATTCTCCCTTTAAATATACATTATACTTAACAGCTGCAGCTACTGCTCTGTTTGTAACCATAAAATCTAACCACTGTTAACAAATCCAGGACTTGATTACACCTAGTTCACGAGTAACAATTTCTCTTACACACTCCTACTATCTTTAATACTTTGTTATATAATAAAGCAAAAAGCCACTCCCTCAAATTGCTATTTTTGAGGTGCTATTTTGGTTTTTTCCTTGTAAGTGCAACTTACTAATTCCCCATTGTTAATAATTCCTATTTCTTAGAATGTTTAAACCAGGGTTTAGTAAACTATAGCCTGTGAGCCAAATCCAACCCATCACCTCTTTTTGTAAATAAAGCTTTACTGGACCACATCCATGCCCATTCATAGTTCACAAAGCCCAAGATGTTTACTATCTAAGCTGTTTACAGAAAAAGCTTGCCAACCCTTGTTTTATAGGTTTATTTATTATCTGCCACACCTACTAGAATATAAGCTCTGGTCTATTTTATCCAATATTAGGATATTTTATTCAACATCCTAAGAGCTGAGAACAATATGGAGCACATAATAGGTTATGAACATATAGTACTGAATGATGAACATTCCTAACTATAAAATATACTTACATTATTTCTAAGATGAGATAAAGTACTAGAAAATTATTAGTAAAGATGCTTTTAATACACATCTAAATAGGGGCGCCTGGGTGGTTCAGGTCATGATCCCAGGGTTCTGGGATCGAGCCCTGCATCAGGCTCCCTGTTCCATGAAAGAAGCCTGCTTCTCCCTCTCCCACTCCCCCTGCTTGTGTTCCTTCTCTTGCTGTGTCCCTCTCTGTCAAATAAATAAAATCTTAAAAAAAAAATAATAAAATAAATATCTAAATAGTATCACCTACGGGTACCTGGGTGGCTCGGTTGGTTAAATGTCTGACTCTTGATTTTGGCTCGGGTCATGATCTCAGGGCCATGAGATCAAGTCCTGCGTTGGGCTCTGCGCTCAGTGGGGAGTCTGCTTGAGATTCTCCCTCTCTCTCTCTGCTCACACATGTCTGCATATGTGCACATGTGTGCTTTCTCTCGATAAATAAATCTTTAAATAATATCACCTAACTGGAATGAGTTAGAATTTTCCAGTTATTTCAAATTGTCTACTACCTTGTCTACATATTTCTAATAATTTTTTATGAATATAATTTAAATTCATTAAATTATATGATTTAATTAAATTAAATTATATACTCCATTAAATTATATACTCCAGTACATAATTCTAAAAACACTTAATATCCAGAAAAAACATTTACAGTCTATGGCCATATCACCCTGAACACACTGATCTTCTCTGGTCTTGGTAGGGTCAGGCCTGGTTAGTACTTAGATGGGAGAAAAAACATTTTTTAAAATTACATAAAAGCAGCTGCTTTTTCAAAAAGGATCCTCTATGCAAGAAAAAAGTAACAATTTGGTGTCAAAACAGATTCAGAAACACTCTGTAATCACATCTTATGTTATTTCCATATAATAACCAACAACCTAGCTTTATCGTGTTTTATACTTCTAGCCAACAAACTATGCTTTATCGTATGCCAGTTTAACTGTTTTGTCTCCCACAAACGTTTTCAGCTTACACTCTAATAAGAGCACGATTTTAACAGTTAAGCAAAATAAGCAATTTTAAATACATGGCTATCAAGTAAACATAAGGCAAAATAAGAAACAAAACAAAAAATCTATTTAGGATTAGTAATCACAGATCCAACTCCTCACTACATAAGTATTCCAAAAAGCAGTAACATTCTTAAGAGACTGAAATTCCAAGAAAGAGCCAATAATATTTTTCCTACATTTCTACTACCCACACTGGCACGCTTTATTAAATGCCATAAATAGTGACAGACACATTTTATCAGCTTTGTGAGTGCTATTAACCAAAAGGGCATAAAAGCACTCTGAACTAAAATGCAAGTTAGAAACAAAAAACAAGAGAAGGAAAATGAGTGCATTTATTAAGTACCTACTATGAGCCAGAGAAACATGCTACGTTCTTGCATAAACATTATCATCTAGTCCTTAAAATAACCATACAAGGTTCAACATTCTTAGGAGAAAACTTAGTTCACAGAAGTTAAGTAATGCTCAGAGTCACTCAGTAACTAAGTGCTAGAGTGAGGATGACGTCTTTTAGGTTCTTAGCCTGTACCTTTCCACCATATCAGAATTTCCCCAGGATAGTGAGATGACTTTAGATGATACCAAATCTATTTTTTAATAGTTATTTTTAACAGTTATTTGCCTTGTATTGGGGGGGGGGGAACCTGCTGTTATAAAACCCACTGTTTCATGGAAATTATTTTAAGATTTTTTTTATTTATTCATTTGAGAGAGACAGAGCGAGCAAGCGCGTGAGCAGGAGGGAGTGTCAGAGGGAGAAGCAGACTGCCAGTTGAGCAAGGAGCCTTGCTCCATTCCAGGACCATGACCTGAGCCAAAGGTATATGCTTAACCAACTGAGCCACCCAGGTGCCCCCATGGATATCATTCTTTAGGATGAAGTGAAATAAAAATGAGAAGACTGGGGGGGGAGCTATTAAGTAATAGCACAGGGTCATGTGCATATGGCAAAAACTCATGATGGTATGCACAATGAGATGCAAACAATACTATTGAGCAAAGAACTGCCTTCCTAAGAACATACCCACTCAACATTTATCTGGTTTTTTATTAAAGAAAGAGATGAATTTAAAAGTAAAATTATAGACATACCTGACATAGTTTGATCAAGTTTGTGGATAAGAGACTTTTTAGCACATTCAACATCAGGACTTGGGTAATCCAAAACTTGCCTGCACCAAACTAATGGACTAACTGACTTCTGCATTGGTGTAAGTTTTTTCTTTGGTGATGAATATAGCCTAGAAGAAAACAAAAACAAAAGGGCAACATTCATTATTAAGCATAAGATGATACGATAGAGATCCTTTTGGACAGATTTAAATTGGGAGGAGGGCATCGTACGTGTCATAGATTATCTTTAAAATCACCCACATTTTACTTTGTGCATAAAAAGAAAATGCCACTAAAATGAGCCAAATTTCAAATTTTAAATAAACCCAAATGAAGCCAACTGTCCAATCCTGAAATATGTCTTATTTTTCTCCTTTAGTCTCATTACAATCTGTCTTTACAATAGTTTATTCTCTTTTCACTAGTATTTAACCAACTCCTTAATATAACCATATCATTAAGTATTGTCTAGGAGACAGAATGAGGAGATAAATACCTTGTTTTCCACCTCCCAGTTCTCTTCCTACCACAAACCACACAAAAATCTACCGTTAGTAATTCAATCCTTTTAGTTAAGCAGTACACATTCTGTAGCCCCCTTTCAAGCTATGATACATCAGAGAAAAGCAATACTTTAAATCCTTAATAACTTATTATGAATCCATTTATGCAATTTACTTCAGTCTCAGGAAAGAAGAATAGTACAGTATTTTATAAGCTCCTGTGCAAAGGATGCAAAAAGAGGTGAGCAGAAGACAAGGGAAGGAAACACTTAAATTTTCTACTTCATAGTTTTTTCCTCAGATTGGTCTAGATTATGTCAATAGATACTGATGTATTTAAAATATGATGCCATATGAAAATGTGAAGTTACTTGAATTCTAACCAGAGTGGTTCCCAAATTAAGACACATTAAGTGGAATTAATGAAATAAACAAAAGTATACTTTGACTTATCCACATCGTTAAATGTCTCAATAAGGCCAGGAGTTAGTAATTTCACATTTCACATTGATCAAGTTAGGGCAATAAAATGAAGTGTGTTATGGCACAAATATTTAAATATATCTGTAGTGTACTAGAATTGATGAACTACTTTCTAGTGACACTATATACAGTTTCCATCTCTCTTCTCATCTCCCCTACTTATAACTTAGGTGTGCAACTCACATCAACTATTTAACTCTGATCAAGATAATCAAGGCTAATAGGGCAAATAATCATTTCTCTAGTCAACAATCCCTGTTTATTTGGACAAAAATTAAATAAAATCTCAATTTATTAAATAACTTATTAACATAAAGGAAACCAAGAAAAGAAACCAAGGGGGGTTCATTCTCTTTCCAACTTAAATCTTACAAATGTTTCATAATAAATCTGTTTCAGCACTCCCATTTTAATTGTGATCACTATCATATACAGACATTCTAGGTTAGTAAATACTTAGCAAACAAAACCTCTTAGTTGAATAAGCATTAATAAAATCACTTCCTGATAGTATCATCACTCTTTCAACATATAACTTTTCCCTACACTGACTGGTTTCACACAGTTTACTCCTATGACTCATGTGTACTTAAGTTTCATAGCTAACAGTAGGGGAATATACTAATTGTAAAAAGTGCAAGGAGAATGAGTCACAAAAACATGCTCAAAGAAGCCAGACACCAAAAACACACATATTATATGATTCCATGAAATCTCTAGAAAAGGACACAGAGCAGAAAGTAGATTATATTGCCTAGGACTGGAACAAGGAATGGGGAAGAGATTTCTTTTAGGGTGATAGAAATGTTCTAAAATGTTGGTGGTGATGGCTGTGGTAACAATGTCATGACTGTAAATATACTAAATTCTTGAATTATACGATGAGTTTTCTTCTACATAAATTACACAGGTATGGGTAAATTTTATAGCATGTAAATATATCCAATAAAGCTTTTTTTTTTTTTTAAAGATTTTATTTGTTTATTTGACAGAGAGAGATCACAAGTAGGCAGAAAGGCAGGCAGAGAGAGGGGGGAAAGCAGGCTCCCCGCTGAGCAGAGAGCCCAAATGTGGGGCTCGATCCCAGGACCCCGAGATCATGACCTGAGCCGAAGGCAGAGGCTTTAACCCACTGAGCCACCCAGGCACTCCCCTGATAAAACTTTTATAAAAAATTGTAAGGTGCTTTTAGAATCTTTAAAAAGACAAAATCTACTATAAACTACTTGAATAAAACAATAATTCAACATCAATTACACTAAAGCATCATCTCTCCTATATTGCATGCATAGTAGCTTTCCTATTTTTGTTAACAGCACCATAACTCTTTCAGTTATAAAAGCTAAAAATGTAAGAGTAATTTTGGATTCCTCTATTTTCTACCTTCACCAATAATCTGTTACCAAGTCTTGCTGATCCTACATGTACAATCAACTTTCCCCCCCACTATTCCTATATTTACTTCCCTAACTGGCAATAGAGACCGTCCCTTCCTTCCTTTAACAGATAAACATTAATGTAGCCACCGGTACATTCCTAGAGTAATGAAAAGAGGGAGACGGCTTCAATAACCCCTGAGTATGCCAACTATCTCCTATCGCTCTGTCCTCTTATTTCAGTGCCCTCTCACTACCCCTAAGTCTAAAAATGGAGTGCTGTGGCCCAAATGGTCTTCGCACAAAATTTTTCTTTGGTCAAGGAACTTTTGGTTGAGGTTTCAAAGTACTTCTAAACCTGCCAGAGGACACATAAACTGAGTCGTAGCTTGTAACTGAATCCTCTTTTAGCAAGACCAAGGTGTTTCAGTCCCTGAATTTTATTTTATTTTATTTTTTAAAAATATTTTATTTATTTGACAGAGAGAGATCACAAGTAGGCAGAGAGTCAGGCAGAGAGAGAGGGAGAAGCAGGTTCCCCGCTGAGCGAAGAGCCCGACACGGGGCTCGATCCCAGGACCCCGAGACCACGACCCGAGCCGAAGGCAGAGGCCTTAACCCACTGAGCCACCCAGACGCCCCAGTCCCTGAATTTTAAAGAAAAATCCCAAATAATCTGAATAACTATACATATTATCTTCTTTGTTTCTTACAAACACAGAGATTTCGTCAAAATAACTTTTGCCTGCTAAAAACATTTTTGTCACTCTAGGGCTTTTGACGTTTTTAAGTAATATTTGGCTTAATTAAGAGGGACTTTGTTCTGATGTATACCAGTATATAGATGGCTAGTATAACTTACAACAGGTTGAGATTTGTTAAGCTTTTACTTGCCAAGAAAATGTGAAACATTTAACTTCATCACCCTAATTCTGCTAAAATGGAGTCATACAGCCTCCACCCCTATCCAGCATCAGTAATGTAGGAGGCAAGGGGAAGTGAGCACCTCATCTCCCTTTCCCAGTCATCTACGTGTCAGCAGAGCCCAGTATAGAGCTGATTTTTACACCCCATCCAACAAGGAGAAGAAAAAAAAGCCTGGGCTCCACTTTTGCTGACATAATGCCAGCATCGCCTGGCAGGGAGCTGAACATGTATCTCATGTACTACATCTAAACAAGACTGTCTACTAAAAAAAAAAGAAATATGATTGAGTTTCCCCATATAATACCCAGAATGTCCAGGATACAACTGGAAATCAATCATACCAAAAAAACAGTTAAAGGAGGGACAGAGTGAACAAAAACACTTGAGTCAAATTGAAAACAAAAGGCAAAATGGCAGACATGAAATTCACATTAATTACATTAAATGTGAACAAGACTATAAACAATCTACTCAAAACAGATGGTCAGACTGGATTAAAAAAAAAAAAGACCCAACTATATGTTATCTATAGAAGAAATATCTAAGATTCAAAGTCATGCGTAGGGGTGCCTGGGTGGCTCCGTTGGTTAAGCGCCTGCCTTCAGCTTAAATCATGATCCCAGGGTCCTGGGATCAAGCCCCATGTCGGGCTTTCTGCTCAGTGGGAAGCCTGCTTCTTTCTCCCTCTGCCTGCTGCCCCCCCTGCTTGTGCTTGCTGGCTCTGTCAAATAAATAAAATCCTTAAAACAAACGAAGAAAGTCACAAATAGGTTGAACTAAAAGATGAGGAGATATACCATGAAAATAGTAACCATAAGGGAGCTGGAGTTTAAGACAAGAAATATTACTAGAGACAAAGAAAACATATAAATGTATCAGGAAGGTATAACAATCAAATGTAAAGATACCTAATAACAGTAGCAGAATAAAAGGAAAAAGGGACAATTGAGAATTTTTTTTTTTTAAGATTTTATTTATTTGACAGAGAGAGAGAGAGCGCAGGAGAAGCAGGCTCCCTGCTGAGCAGGGAGCCCAATGTGGGACCCAATCCCAGGACCCTGGGATCATGACCTAAGCTAAAGGCAGACTCTTAACCAACTGAGCACCCAGACACCCTTATTTGATTTTCAATAGCTCCCTCTTACTACCTGAAACAAGAACTACGTAGAGAAATCAGTATGGATATGGAAATCCTGAATATTATCAATCAATTTTACTTTATCAACAATTAAGGGGCACTCAATCCACCAATAACAGAATACACGTTCTTTTTAGGTGCACATGGAACATTCTTCAGGTCAGACCAATTCAAACATGAAAAAGTCTTTGAGTTTAAAATACTTGGAATTCTTCAAACCACAATGGAATTAAATTAGTATCAGCAGAGAGAAATTTAGTAAATCCCAAATATTTGGGAATCAAACACACTTATAAATAACCACAGGTCCAAGAATATATCACAAGGAAAATTAGAAAATATCTTGAACTGAATAAAAGCAAAAATATACCAATAATTAGGTGATGAAGACAGTGAAGTACTTAGAGGAAAATTTATAATTTTAAAAACAAAGAA
The DNA here is from genome assembly GCA_028533885.1 of Nasua narica. Classification (NCBI taxonomy): domain Eukaryota; kingdom Metazoa; phylum Chordata; class Mammalia; order Carnivora; family Procyonidae; genus Nasua; species Nasua narica. Next base: position 35,174,052 of record CM052800.1, on the reverse strand, counting down.
AAGAGATCTCAAATCAACAATCTCAGCCTAAAAAAATTAAGAAGAGCAAATTAAACACAAGGCAGTCAGGAGGGAAAATACAAATATTAGCAAAAATAGTGAAATAGAAAAATAAATGGTGGAAAAAAAACCCAAAGTTGGTTCTTTGAAAAGATCTAAAAATGGTAAATCTTTAGATTTACCAAAAAAAGTTCAGAAAACACTAATTACCAAAATTAGAAATAAAGAATGAACATTGCTACAAATAAGGAATATTATGAAAAATTTTATGCAAACAGGTAACTTAGAATATTCAAATTCCTAGAAAGAGTATGTTACCAAATGGGACTCATAAAGAAATAGAAAATCTGAAGAGATTTAAAAAAGAAATTGAATTAGTAATTAGAAATCTTCCTGCAAAGAAAAACCCATGCCCAGATGTCTTCACTTATGAATGTTATCAACACTAAGGAAAAAATACCAACCTTATACAAACTCTTTCAGAAAAATAGATCTAATGGTAAAAGACTGAATTCTTCTCGGACTGGAAATAAAATTAAGGATGCAAACTCTCATCATGTCTATACAATGCTATCCTGGAGTGTCTAGCCAGAAGTGAAGAAAAATAAATTAAAGACATCATACTGAAAAGAAAGCAGGGGTGCCTGGATGGCTCAGTCATTAAGTGGCTGACTTCGGCTCAGGTCATGATCCCAGGGCCTGGGATCAAGCCCAGCGAGGAGCCTGTTTCTCTCTCTCCTTCTGCCTGCTGCTTCCCCTACTTGTGCTCTCTCTCTCTGTCAAATAAATAAATTAAACCTTAAAAAAAGAGAGAAAGAAAGAAAGAGGCAAAACAGTCTTTATTTGCAGACAGTATGATCCTGTATATAGAAATGATTTTGTAGGAATCCACAAAAAACACCCAACTAGAATAAATGTGTTTAAGTTGTGGGATAGAAGTTTGATAGGCAAAAAATCAATTGTATTTCTATACATTATCAATGAATAATTCAAATAGGATTTAACAAATGAAGTACAACAGTTGTACACAGAAAACAAACATTGTTGAGATAAATTAAAGAAGACTTAAATAAATGGAGAGATGTACTATGTTCATAGACCTGAAGACTCAATATTGTTAGGATATCAATTTTTCTAAACTGATCTACACAACTGACACAATCCCAAAAATCTCAGCAGGCATTTATATATATATATATATATATATATATATATAGACAAGCTAATTCTAAAAGTTATAGGAAAATGTAAAGGGCAAAGAATGGCCAAAACAATTTTGAAAAAGAAAAAAATCCTTAAAAAAACAAAACAAACAAAAAAACCAACCCCTGAAAATCCCTGGTCTTACTTCCTCCTGATCCCTTCTCTATACTGAAGCCTAACTGTCTTCTAAAATATGTATCTGAGTATGTTAATATTCCTATGCTAAAAATTCTGTGCCACTTTCCTTTTTGCCTTTCCAAAAAATGGTCCCCACAGCCCTTGAGGCATGAGCAGTGTGATCTAACTGTTCCAGTACTTTTTTTTTTTAAGCTACATTTCTCATCCTCCTCCACCACCCAAATCTTAATAATAGCCATATGGTACTAATTTCTATTCCTGGAAAGCCCAACACTTTTGCTTCTAGGTCACATGTGCACGTTCTTCCCTTTACCTGAAACAACCTCAATCCTACTTATCTCACCCTCCCCTGCCCAACCTCAGCCAGCCCATCCTACTTTTTACTGCATCTTGGCGTAAATGTTACTTCATCAGGGAAACTTTTCTTCAATACCTCTCATAAGACTAGTATTATATAGTGAAGCAAGGCGTTTTTAACAAAGCATCTTTGCAGCCACTTAAACATGTCCTATCAAAAAGGAGATTCCTCTAACATTCATTCTAGTTACAAAAGACCTACTTTATACTTTGTTCATTTTTGTCCTTTTGAAGTCTTTAAGTTAGTATTTATAAGTTGAAAAGAGACTTTTAAAAAATGTAGACAATAAAGAGACAATAAAATGCTAGAGACAATAAAAATGCTAAAATACGGGTAAACCTCAAAAACATTATACTAAGTAAAAGAAGCCAGCCACAAAAGACCACATCCTATATGATATCGTTTATAGAATATGTCTTGGATAGGCCAATCTACGTGACAAAAAAGTTGATTAGTGGTTGCCTGGGGATGGAAGAGGGGTAAGAAGAGGAAGAATGGGAAGTGACTGTTAATGGGTACATGGTTTCTTCGGGAATGTTGAAAATATTCTGAAACAAGACTATGGCGATGGCTGTACTGTTCTGTAAATATACTGGAAACCACTGAATACTAAAAACCACAGTACTTTAAACAGGCCAATTCTGTAGTATGTAAATTATCTCAAGAAAGCTGTTTTAAAAATCTGTTAGAAATAAATTGGCCCTCACAGACACATGAAAAAACGCTCAACATCACTCGGCATCAGGGAAATACAAATCAAAACCACAATGAGACACCACCTCACACCAGTCAGAATGGCTAAAATTAACATCAGGAAATGACAGATGTTGGCAAGGATGCAGAGAAAGGGGAACCCTCCTACACTGTTGGTGGGAATGCAAGCTGCTGTAGCCAATCTAGAAAACAGTATGGAGATTCCTCAAAAACTTAAAAATAGGGGCACCTGGATGGCTCATCCAGTTAAGCCTCTGTCTTCAGCTCAGGTCATGATCCCAGAGTCCTGGGATCAAGCCCTCAGTTTGGGCTCCCTGCTCAGCAGGAAGCCTGCTTCTTCCTCTCCCTCTGCCTTCAGCTCCCCCTGCTTGGGCTTGCTTGCTCTGTCAAATAAATGAAATCTTAAAAAAAAAAAAGTTGAAAATATTTTAAAAACCTATGACCCAGCAATTGCACTATTGGTTATTTACCCCAAAGACACTATGGAAAGAGACCAGATGTCTATCAGCAGATAAATAGATAAGGATGTGATATATATACATACATATATATATATATGAATATTATGCAGCTGTCAAAAAATGAAATCTTGCCATTTGCAACAACGTGGATGGAACTAGAGGGTATTACGCTAAGCGAAATAAGTCAGAGAAAGACAATTATCATATGATCTCACTCATATGTGGAATTTAAGAAGCAAAACAGAAGAGCACAGAGGAAGGGAGGGGAAAATAAAACAAGATGAAACCAGGAGAGAGACAAACCATAAGAGACTCTTAATCATCGGAAACAAACTGAGGGCTACTAGAGGGGAGGCGGGTGGAGGGATGGGGTAACTGGGAGATGGACATTAAGGAGGGCACGTGATGGAATGAGCACTGGATACTATGTAAGACTGATGAATCACTGAACTCTACCTCTGAAACTAAAAATATACTATATTGCTCTGTGGGGAGCTTGCTTTTCCCTCTCCTGCTACCTGCTGCTCCCCTTGCTTGTGCCTTCTCTGTCAAATAAAATCCAAAATAAAATAAAGTAAAGTTGTTTACTGGGGGGCACCTGGGTGGCTCAGTCTGTTAAACATCTGCCTTCGGCTCAGGTCATGATCCCAGGGTTCTGAGATCGAGCCTTGGGCTGGGCTCCCTGATCGCAGGGAGCCTGCTTCTCCCTCTCCTCCCTGCTCTCTCTTGCTGTTGCTCTTGCTCTTAAATAAATAAAATCTTAAAAAAAAGCAACAGATGGCTATTTGCTTAGACCTAGCTTAAACGTTGAAAAAATAATTGTTATTGGAATGAATTTTAGATTCATGTGTAAACTTTTACAGGTCCAGGAAAACAATGTTTTTAATACCTCAAAATCATCTTTCTCTATTTATTGAGTAAGGCATATGCGAGGCTAAAAAAGAGCTTCTATCTTCACAAAGTTCAATGCATAATCCATGGTATAGTGATTGACATTTAGAGATGATCAAATATTTGCATCTGAATGAAGACTGAATAAAACAACCATGATTACAATATTTAAAAACACACATGAAAAAAGGTAAAGGAAACAAAAAGATCAAAGTGACTATTGAGATTTTTGTTTCTAATTTTATAATTTTATGATTTTTTAAATTTTCATTAACAGAAGTATCTTTGGTTTTACCCACAACTAAATATAATTTAATGATTCTAAATTCTTAGCATACATTGCTTTATATGATTTACCAAGCTTTCTTAGTCAATGTGGCAACAGGAAGTGCTATTATTCATATTTTATGTTCATTACATGTCAGACATGATTTCAATATTTAAAAAATACTCTTTCAATTTTTTTTAAGATTTTTAATTTATTTTTGTGTGAGAGAGAGCGCAGACTTGAGAGAGGTGGGAGGGGTGGTGGGGGGAGATGGGGGATGACACAGAGGGAGAGAAAGAAGCAAACTCCCCATGAGGAGGGAGCCTGATGCAGGGCTTGATCCCAGGATCCCAGGATCATGACCTGAGCCCACCAGCAGACACTTACTTAACTGACAGCCTTTCAGGCACCCTAACTCTTTCTTTCAATCTTCACAAACTCATGAATAGGTGCTAACTAGGACTACTCCAGAATTTGTGCTTGTGTAACTATTTATATTTTACTGCCTAATGAGGCTTCTGGCTGGCTCAGTCAGCAGATGGTGGAGCTCTTGATCTCAGGATTGTAGAATTTACTTAAAAACAAAAGACTACAATGTACTCATCATTCTAATGAGTGGGCTAATGGTAGGGCTCTACCATTACCATTCTAATGGTAGGGCTCTTTTCCTAAGCCCTACCACCTATAAAGATGTAATTCATCCCCCTATTACAATAAAAAATCAGAACTCAATTGAAAAGAATATCTTCAGTTCATATATATATAGCCAGTCTTTTTGAAATTTTAGATCGATCATGCCATTAACTATTATATTTGGCCCATTAGCAGACTAAAGGCATATATATTACATTTATGTGAGGAAATATAAAATACTCTTAAGGTTTTTAGAGAACTATCATTGGTATTACCAGTAATAACGGTAATTACTAGCAAAGCAAATTCATTAAGAAATTCTTAAACAGTTTACAAGTACTGGGATGCCTGGGTGGCTCAGTTGGTTAAGCATCTGCCTTTGTCTTCTGACAAATAATAAATAAAATCTTAAAAAAAAAAAACAGTTTACAAGCACTGAAGTTACATTAGCTACAGGGTAGGTAGTATACATATATAAACAGAAAGTATGGCAGAATACAACACAGTGAGCCAAAAAAAGGGCAGAGCAAGCAAGCAAGCCGAAAGGACTAAAGAAAAGCTTTAAAACAGTGAATTCCAAAGTTTCAGACAGTGACACTCAATGCTTCCATTTTCATTTCATGACTCTCTTGATTCTCATTCCAGTAAGACAAGAGTTTTTTTAATTTTAAGAAAATCAAAACAATTTTGACATTCTCTGGGATTCCACACAAGTCAGGCTGCAAATTACTTCTTCACGAAGACAATCGTCTAGTGTTTGAGGCGTAGCCACCTAGTGCTAGGAAACAATAGTTACAGTGAAACCAACCTAGAGTGCAGCAATCAAAAACTGAGGGTTGGTTTTTGTTGTTGTTGTTTGTTTGTTTGAGAAAAGACATCAGGAAGGCTGGGGGTCTCAAACTATACCAGACTCTGCAAAATTTTGACAACAGCTACAAAGCATGATGGAACTTATGTATATGACTAAACATAATTTCAGCCACAACCACATACATGGATAACAATTACCATTGACAGAATTTTTAGTCCACAGAGAACATAAATAATATATGTGCGTGTATATACATACACACATATCCAGATATATAGGTTATGTGTGTGTGTGTGTGTGTGTGTGTGTGTGTGTGTGTGTGTATAATCCAGACTGATTCTTTTAGAGTACTCTGCTTGTTAATTACATTTTCTTGGTGAAATGCCTTGAACAGGATTTTATCTGTAGAAGCCATGGTACTTATGGCTAACAAGTCATAACTTTTAGTAAATGACAGGTCCCTCAAATCCCAGGTAATAACGCATACTATAATGACTTCTAACAATTTGTCAATTAAGGTTAGGTTTTAAAAATTAATAATTTTTCTTATTGTTAAGAAAGTTTCTGCACAGGGGCGCCTGGGTAGCTCAGTGGGTTAAAGCCTCTGCCTTTAGCTCAGGTCATGATCCCGGGGTCCTGGGATCTAGCCCTACATCGGGCTCTCTGCTCAGCGGGAAGCCTGCTTCCCCTTCTCTCTCTGCCTGCCTCTCTGCCTACTTGTGATCTCCTTCTCTGTGTCAAATAAATAAATAAAATCTTTAAAAAAAAAGTTTCTGCACAAATATCTGAGAAAAGATATGAGAACATAAAGTTAGGATCCACAAAAAGCTGGTAACAAGGTTTATTAATACGATAAAGAGTAAACAACTCTTTTATCAGAGAATTTTCTATTTGCAGTATTACCATAGATTCTAAAGTTAGTTTCGAATTATGAAATTAAATATTTTATCCACTTCGTGAAAATATGAACAAAATAATGGGAGGAATCTAAATACATGTATTTGCTACATATATGTGTATACATATTTGTATTTAAGTATATGTGTTTATCCCCAACAACAGGTTGGCCTAAAACATTAAGTAACTGAAGTGCTAAAAAAAAATCTGGCAATATTTTTGTTACATGCCAGAATAGAAGTGAAAATGGTACTCTGTACTCTGTTTATAGAATTAAGACCAGCTCAAACATTCTATTCTCTTTTTCTTTTGAGTTATATAAAATGAAAGATAAGGGGCACCTGGGTGGCTCAGTTGGTTAAGCTACTGCCTTCGTTCAGGTCATGATCCTGGAGTCCCAGGATCGAGTCCCGCATCAGACTCCTTGGTTGGTGGGGAGTCTGCTTCTCCCTCTGATCTCTCCCCTCTCGTACTTTCTCTCTCTCATTCTCTCTCTCTCAAATAAATATTTAAAAAAATAAATAAAGAAAGAAAGATAAGAGCGTGTATGTGAGCATTCCCAACATATACCATAAACTGAAATGGTTAGAATGCATAATGAGAGGCGAGAGAGACAGTATTTTTAGAACTGGCATTGTCCTAGGAAGAACCCAATCTAGTCCTCCATTGTTAGAATTTGTAGTTGTGTTTGTGTATATACAATTTATATATAATTATATAACTGTCTTTCATATGGAACCTCAAGCACCTCAAGGGCAGGAATAATATTTTCCCATCATCTCATATGCTGTACCCTCAACCCCAAAGAAACCTGCCCTGCATATAGTAGAAAAGGAATCCAATATTGCAGAATGAACAAAAGAAATAACTGTAAAGAATCCATAACAGGGCACTGCACTTTTTCTTGAAAATTATACAAAAATTCTATAGTTATTCTTGATTGTACCACTTAGTAACTCTAGTTGTAAGATGAGAACTAATTTTTTTTCCATTTTAATTCGTATCCATTCCACTTCATTTGTGCCTTTCAAAATACTCCTAACAACTAACCAGGACCTCTCCTAAGTGACAGTAATCAAATTATGCCAGGATCTTTAAGAGACTAAATTTAACCTATTCTCCAGTCTCTTAAATTTCTTCCTTTACCACCAGTTTTTGCCCATATCACTTATTAAAGTTTAATTACTAAAACTAGAAATGATGACATAAGGGTCTGAAAATACACAAATGTAAAAACTGAGCTTTTTTATTTCTTCACACATTTTCTATATCACAGTATTTTTGTTATTCTATCAACTGCTGCCTTACAAGATACAACTATAAATTTGTTCCTATTTTATTCTGTATCAGAAGCTTTTAATTTGAAGAAGTCTTTTTTTTGTTTCATCATAACCAGCTACCATTCTTTGAACATATATGATTTTCAAATAGTTTTTTTTTTTTAAGATTTTATTTATTTATTTGACAGGATGAGAGAGATCACCAAAGAGGCAGGCAGAGAGAGAGAGAGCGGGAAGCAGGCTCCCCGCTGAGCAGAGAGCCTGATGCAAGGCTCGATTCCAGGACCCTGGGATCATGATCTGAGCCGAAGGCAGAGGCTTTAACCCACTGAGCCACCCAGACGCCCCTTAAATAGTTCTAGTCCTAATTTTTCTCCTGGGTATCACAGAGCTACAATGGTTTACTACAGACACCCCCCCAAATCAAATACCTCCAAACAAACATAAAATGGCACTACTTTTTCCAGTCAACAAATGAAGTTTTATGCTAATCTCGACTGTTTCCTGTCACTACAGATTCAATGTGCTCAATCAACACATCCTATCAATTCATTAATGCCCCTAAAATCCACACCTTCCTTTTCATTTCCACTAACTTCACTCAAGCCTAGACTCTCATCTCACCTAACATAAGCAATTATAATAATATCAAGTGGTTTCCCCATAGCTACCAGACTTTTACTCCTCTAATCTATCCTCTACCCACTACCATTAAGCTAAAATTCAGATCAGTATAACACTGTTTCACTGCTCAAAAACTTTCCCAAATATAGCCTGCAGCTTAATTTTTAAGATCTTGCCATCTCATCCAAAACTACATCCTTTGATCTTCATGTACTCCAGTAAAAAAAACAAAAAAACCTCTTGTCCAGCTAAACGAGACAAATTAAATGTTCATCTCATGCATCCTGGATAGCTAGACCACAGATGTCTTTGTTCATAATTCTTTTCACTATGGGGGTAGGAGGTAGAATTTCCTTTCCACTTTCCTGATCTAAACCAAGCCTCACTTCAAGATCAATTCAAGATCTGCTTTTTTCACAAGGCTTTCCAACCACCATAGTTCTCACGCCTACTTCTTATCACCTTAACATACTACTCTACTCATAGTAAGTACCGAATGTATGTGGGACGATTAATCCTAGGATGACCACTCATCCAGTGTGCCCAGGGAAGTCCTAATTTAAGCCTGTCGTTTTCACATCCTGGCACTCCCTTGACTCCCAAATAGTGCCCACGTTTGTACAATAAGTAATTACTTCAGTTTTTCTTAATTTTCAGAACATTACTATTTTATGACTTAGAAATGTAAAGGGAACAGTTACTAGAATGCAATCCTTATTCCTGCAATACAGCACTAAATATTTCTGGTTGAGGCTGTATTTTAAGTACCCTGTAAGGCAATACTTGAGGTGATTTTGCCCCCAGGGGACATCTGGTAACTTCTGGAGGCATTTTTGTTTGCTAGATATCCTACAATACACAGGGCAGCCTCCACAACAAAGAATTATCTGGCCCAAAATGTCAATATCCTCATATAAGAAAGCTAGTAAGACCAAACTGCTATTTTTAAACAATGTAAATGTCTTGTAAGAGGAACTATTCTGATCTTTAATCATTTAGTTTGATATGATGATTTTTATGTAACCAATTATGAATAGTTGGGATGAAATGGAAAGAATATCACTCAGTATTTTGGCTTCAATACCAGTTTTGCCATGTGCTTCCGGGCACAAGAGTCAGATAAAACTCAGAGGCTCATTTTTCTAGGCCTTGAAGCATAGCTGTGCCTTCTGTTCCCACCTACATACAATTGCCATGCTAATCTTTCCAAAACACCATTTTGCTAAGAATATTCCAACACTCGAAAATCTCTTTCTAGATTTCAGAGGCCATCCACAATATCATCCCCAGCCCAATGATTCAACCTGACTTCTCACTGCTCTCCAACCTACTTCACTGAAGTATCTTCACAGGCTTTCTCTTTACCTTGCTCAAATACAGCTCTCACCCTTTTTGATTCCGACAGAACAGCAATACCCTTCCACCTGCACCTAAATCCCTTGTCACATTCAAGTCCATGTAAGCCTTTCTTCTCTGAACTCTCATTGTTGGTTTCAGAGAGAACCGAATTCCGAGTTGATTCTGTCTCCAAATTAACTGTAAGTACCCTGAGGCCTTAGTATCAAGTTCTACTTGGTCATTTAAAGAAATATTAATGTAGCAAGTACCATTGGCCAGGCATGGTGCTAGACAGGAATTTAAAGATGAATTAGGACAGGGACGTCTGGGTGGCTCAGTTGGTTGAGCGGCTGCCTTCGGCTCAGGTTATGATCCCAGCGTCCTGGGATCGAGTCCCGCATCGGGCTCCTTGCTTGGCAGGGAGCCTGCTCCTCTCTCTGCTTCTGCCTGCCTCTCTGCCTGCTTGTGTTCTCTCTCTGTTAAAATAAATAAAAATAAAATCTTTAAAAAAAAAAAAAGATGAATTAGGACAAAACTAGATTATGCATAGTGCTATTTGTTAGCCTCTCTCATTCACTAGCTGTACTACCACTGTGACCCTGCTTCTCAAGTTCTAAGCCCCTAGACTCAGGTTTCTAGGATTCATCAATTTTTTAAATTTCATTTTTTAATCCTCTCCAGAACAACCCTAGCTAAGAATAACCAAGGGCAAACAAAAATTTTACTATGACAAGTGAACACAAGTCAGTTATCTTCCTCCTAGAAAATGAGTAAGCCCACTCAAAAAATTTTCACATTCTAAAATTACTAAATTATCCCTTCTACATCTAATATTAATAAAGATATACAATCTAATCACATTATACTTATAAACTACAATACGAATCAGGCACTAAATACATACTTCTAAAACCTAACTCAATAGCATCTATTAAGTTCCATTCCTCAACGTTATTAGCTTAGAGGCCACTTACAAACTTAGCCTAGCCCACCCTTGCTCCTTATCATACCTTTCAAACAAAACCCTTTAACAGCCACACATAATTGTAATAAATTTTTACTCTCTCACAGAGAAATGAGCAAAAGCTCTTGAATGGAGGGCTGTATGTGGGAGGAGTTTCCTTCTAGTAAATTGGAGAAGTGAGAGATGGTTTGATTTATCCTTATAGATTCTAAACTTCTCATTTTTAAATACTATCTCCCTCTTCTCCTTACTATTCCAAATACTTTCACAAATTTCATATGAGATATTATGGTACTGCATTATCTTGTCGGATTATTTTTCACATTTAAAGGAGATACACTTTTCCTTCCTACAGACCTTTAACACCTTCAAGAAATATCACTTTTATTCCAGCATTTGAGCGTTTTCAAAGTTAAAGCAAACTGTAGGTTTTGTATTTTTTGGAGCCACACCTAGTTTAGTTTAAAGACCTAATTTTAAAAAGCCTTCCTCTTAAATAAGCTAGTTTGTTCCTAAAGGTGCCCATTCCCTCCATAATTTGGATTCCCAAGTGAAAGACACCAGGATGTGATTTTGAGTAAATGGAACAGGCAAAATAACTTATAGTACCTAAAGTCTTAAAACTTACATACTTTCACATGTTCACTTTTGCTACTAAACTAGCACGAGACACAACATGCAGTGTGCTTGAGACACAACATTCAGTGTGCTTCGGCTAGTATGAGTCCTTACTACAATGAACAGTACATTACTATAACTCAAACCATTTACATTAAGACACTTAATTTTGCTACTTACCCCTCAAATTGTTTCCTTTTTAAAAAATGTCATAGGGGCGCCTGGGTGGCTCAGTTGGTTAAGCGTCTGTTTTCAGCTCAGGTCATGATCTAGGGTCCTGGGATTGAGCCTGGTGACCAACAGGCTCCCTGCTCATCGGGGAGTCTACTTCTGACCCTCCTCTGACCCTCTGACCCTCCTCCCCGCTTGTGCTGTCTCAAATAAATAAATAAAATCTTTAAAAAGTAAATAAATAAAAAATAAAAAATGTGGGCACCTGGGTGGCTCAGTCAGTTAAGTGGCTGCTTTCAGCTAAGGTCATGATCCCAGGATCCTGAGATCAAGCCCCTCACTGTCTCCTTGCTCAGGAGGGAGCCTGCTTCTCCCTCTCTCTCTGCCTGCTGCTCCCCCTGCTTGTGTGCTGTCAAATAAAGTAAAAACAAACAAAAAAAGCCTTTAAAAAAAAATGTCAAAATTAAACTAATTTACAGACACAGTTTTAGATATGTTCCAAGCAAGGAGGCAGGGGCTTGGTAAGTGGGGGAAGAAGGGAAAAAGCCCTTCTGGTTTACAAAGGCATCAACATCAGGTTCCCTGGAAGTTTGGCATACCAATTTCTTTGCCCAGAAGGCTCACGAGATGTGAGCTACACACAGCTTTGGTATTCCTTATCTGATATTCCTGGAAAATAAAAATGTTTCAGGATTTTCCACCCCCACAAAAACAGACAACATATTTTATTTAGGCAAATCTGATATTAATATTTACACTTGGGGGGGTGCCTGGGTGGCTCAGTTGGTTAAGCCTGTAGCTCAGGTCATGATCCCAGAGACCTGGTATAGAGCCCCTTGTCAGGCTCCCTGCTCAGCAGGAAGCCTGCCTCTCCCTCTGCCCCTCTCTGCTTGTGTTCTCTCGTTCTGCTCTCAAATAGAATATTTTTTAGAAAAATTAAAATTTACACTTGGGTATTTCATTTTTTAAAAATTTAAAAATTTTTATTTTTTTAAGATTTTAAGGTTTATTTATTTGTCAGAGAGAGAGAGCGTGTGCACACAAGCAGAGGAAGTGGCAGGCAGAGGGAGAAGCAGGCTCCTTGCCAAGCAAGGAGTCCCATGCAGGGCTAAATCTCAGACCCTGGAATCATGACTTGAGCCAAAGACAGACGCTTACCCTACTGAGTCACCCAGGCATCCCTGGGTAATTTCATTTCTAAACTCCAAAGTTAAAAACAAGAATAATAGATAAAATCATATATATCAGCTGACCTGGGCTCTAGTTCTATCAAAAACACATGTCTAAACTTATTGGAACCAATTTTTTTTCAACTGATATATATAATCTCACTACCACTAAGTAATAAGGAAAACATCAACAGCTTTTTAATGTATCATGTTATATTATGATCCCTACCTATGTGACCATAAAGTAATAAAACTACTTAAATCTTATAAATAGGATTAAAAAAAGAAAAGATTTATTTATTTATTTGTTTGTTTATTTATTTATTTATTTATTTATTTGAAAGGGAGTGTGTGTGCACATGAGTGGGAGAGGCAGAGGGAGAGAGAATCTCAAGCAGACTCCTCGCTGAGTGCAGAGCCCAATTTAGGGATCAATCTTATAGCCATAGGTGAAACCAAGAGTAGGATGCTTAACTAACTGTGCCATACAGGCATCCCATAAATAGGATTTTTTAAATTGTAAAAGCAATTTGTGTTCATAAAAGGAAATTTAGAAATCACAAAAAGTATAAACAAGTTTAAAGCGGTACATCTGCTACCTTACTAAAGAGATATCACTATTTGAATTAATTTTAAAACTGATTTTAACATCAGACACTATCTAGACAGTATTTTCTTCTTTAATTCATCATGGGAGAGTATAGATTCAATACTGGTAGTGTTCAGAATTTGTGAGAAACTCATCTAAACTAGCATAAGGGTCATCAAGTCAGGCAAGAATTTGGTCTCATTATTTTCCAGCTTCACCTCATTTCAACCTAACATCACTGATAATCAGATTGATTTGATGTAATTCAATGTAACTGAACTCTTACTACACATAAGATACTGAGAATCTTTTCAGACATATGAAGATGAATATGATACTATCCCTCTGCTTAAACTGCTCACAATCTAGACTAAAGAGAGCAAAGTACAAGGTTGTTTTACTACATATACTCTAAAAATGGTGTGTAAAAAGTGATAGGTAACACTGAAAAGGAAGTAAATCAAGCTGGATATTTAGAATTTCACAAAGAAAAAACGTGCTCTGTTGCAGAATGAACTTCAGAACATGCCACTAGGCAGGAATGTCCATGAAGTTTGCTGGTGACAGTAAGTAAACAGAGGAAAAAGGAGAACTGGAATTGGACTGCTCAGGACTTTTAAACCTTGCTAACCCATTTTTATTCACTAGCATAATAATGACTTTCAGTAGTTTTCCAAACTCATACCTACCTTCATTAGGAAAAGAATCTTCCATTACTGAGGATATTCAGAAAAATGTGCTATAGATTAGGAAAAAAAAAAAAATCTAGGGACCCCGAGGTGGCACAGTCGGTTGGTCATCTAACTCCTGGTTTCAGCTCAGGTAGTGATCTCAGGGTGGTGAAGTGGAGCCCGGCACTGGGCTCTGAGTTTAGCAAGGAGTCTGCTAAAATTTCTCTCTCTCTCTCCCCTTCCCCTTGCTTGCTCACTCTCTTTAAATGAATAAATCTTTAAAAAGAAAAAAAACAATCTCTGATGCTCCCATTGCTAAAGATCTCTCCCACATTTAAGCTTATTAGCACTTTGTCTTGAAAGTATCTTATGCTCCCAAATAGATTGCAATACTTTAATCAAAGAAACAATTAAAAGAACACTTAGAAGTAACCTAATTCAACTAATTTTACCTCTTTGTAACATCCTTTGTCACAGGACTATTCAACAGTCCTCACTGCTGAATGTTACTTTTTTTTTTTTATGATTTTTTTTAATGTAATCTACCTCAACGTGTGGCTTGAACTCACAACCCCGAAGTCAAGAATAGTATGCTCTACTAACTGAGCCAGTCAAGTGCCCCGAAGGCTACTTACACTTTTTAAAGACAGTCCATGCCAGAAGCAGCTGGGTGGCTCAGTCAGTTAAGCTTCTGCCTTCAGTTCAGATCATGATACCAAGGTCCTGGGATAGAGCCCCACATCGGGATCACTGGTCAGCTCAGGAGAGCCTGCTTTCCCTTTTCCCTCTTTCCCTACTCCCTCCAATTGTGCCTGCTTGCTCTTTCTCAAATAAATAAAATCTTTAAAAAAAAAAAAAGTTAAAAAAATGTAGTCCATACCATCTAGAAACAGCTCTACTAGAAAATTCTATCTTATCTTAAATAAAAATTTGCCTGCCTCTAATTTATACCTACTGTTCTAGTAATCATCTCCAGAGTTACACAGAATAAGTCTAATAATCCTCATTATGCTCCTTCAAATATTTAAAAAAACATTCTCTTCTGAAAGCTAAATATCTATAGGTTAAATAAACCAAGACCAAATGTTTTTCATTAGACAGGATTTTTATGCTTAGCATGAATCTCAATTCACTGTATTAGCTATGTGACTTTGAGATTAACTTCATTACCTGCAAAATGCGGATAATATGACACATGTTACAACACAGATGAACTCTGAAGACATAATACTAAATGCAATAAGCCGGAGAGAAAAGGGCAACTACTCTGTAATTTCACTTACATGAGGTACCTAGAGTAGTCGGATTTATAGACATAGAAAGTAGAATGGTAGTTGCCAAGGGGTGGGGGGAAGAGAATAGGGGAATTGGGGAGTTACTATTTATATAGAGTTTCAATGGGGAAGGATAAAAACTTCTAGAGGTGGACGGTGGTGATGCTTGCATAACAATCAGTGTATATGCCACTGAATTATACACTTAAAATGGTTAAAATGGTAACTTTTTGTCTTATGTATGTTACAGTAAATAATGGAGATAACAATAACTTAAAATTGTGCAGATTAAATGATTTGCCATGCATAAAATGCCTCACACAGTACTTTGTATAAGGAATGTAATTACATAATAGTTACTGTAATATATTTTACCAATTATGTGGCCCTTCTTGGCCAAATTCTATTTTTTAAGAAACCAAGAACCTGCATTATCACGTCTCTCAACATCCCAACATTGTGCTATTCACACACAGAAGTTCTAATTATTCTATTAATAAAAAAAATTTTTAAGTCACATTAGAATCACTGGAAAACTACTAAGAAAGAAATAAAATGCTCATCTAGATGTGTAACTTCTTAATTCATTTAAAACACACACTTATGAACCATGTTACTTTAAAGTAACATCTCCTTGGTAGAGAAGAGTCTAGAAAACAAACTTCAAGATGTTAGTCAGCAAATAACTGCCAAACTATTCAGATAAGTAGTGATAATTATATAAGTCAAAATGCTTTATTAATCTAGACTTGGCAAATAAAATTATAGGTGAATTCTACCAATGATCTCCCGTGAGAAGTATACATAAAACAAAGAGGCCAGGGGCGCCTGGGTGGCTCGGTGGGTTGGGGCCTCTGCCTTCGGCCCGGGTCGTGGTCTCAGGGTCCTGGGATCGTGCCCCGCATCGGGCTCTCTGCTTGGCGGGAGTCTGCTTCCCCCTCTCTCTCTGCCTGCCTCTCTGACTGCATGTGTCCTCTCTCTCTCTCTGTCAAATAAATAGATAAAATCTTTAAAAAAAAAAAACAAAACAAAAACAAAAACAAAAAAAAACAAAAAAAAACAAAAAAAAAACCAAAAAAAACCAAAAAAAACCCCCAAAAAAAACCCAAAGAGGCCATGTAATATAGTTCATTCTTAGACATGAAGGACCATGAGTGACAAAACACAGCAACTAAAAACCCCATACTATCTAAGTTAGAGAAGTTCATCAATAAAATTTATTGATAAGAAGTCAGTCTGAATTTAATATGTCTTCATAAACTTAAGAGAAAATTGATTTAAAGTAAAATGGATTTAAAAGGACATGAAGGACTTATTTGATTTCTAATCTCAATTTTTTGAGGTGGGGAGAGAAGGGGCAGAGAGAGAGAGAAAGAATTTTAAGCATGCTCCCCACTCAGGGTAGAAACCCACACAAGGCTTGATCTCACAGCCCTGAGAACATGACCTGAGCCAAAATCAAGAGTCAAACACTTACCTGACTAAACCACCCAGAGGCCCCTCAAATATTTTTAAGATGTAACCATTTGTCCTCATCAATCTGAATATTAACCAGCTTAAAAACAAAAGGCATGACCATCTGATCTCAAAGTCCATTTCTAATTTCATTTTCTATGATTTTATGTTCTGCAAAAGTTCCTAGGGGGCTCTGCAAAGAGTCTGACAGCTCATTATCAATTTTTCCTAACATCTCTATTTTCAATCTGTTGTCTCCACTACAGATACAGGGTTTATGTCCACAAGAAAAAGGGGAAAAAATAAAATGACAAACTTCTGGATACTAACAATGAACGTTAACTAACAAATACTAATTAGGTAATGCAGTTGCTATGAATATATATGCAATATTAAACTTTCATCTAAAAAAGTGCAGCAGAGTAGATGAACAATCTAAAACTCATTTAGAAAGTATTTCACATATACACTCCCCTTTTGCCCACACGTAAATTCCTTTTCAATTAGCACAATTCACAGTAAGGATGGAGAAAACAATCCTAAGAGACCTGAAGAGATGGACAAGTCAGTTCCTAACTCTTCTCCTCAATAAATATTTTAAATAGTAAAGATTTTTATGTTATATGTATTTGTTCATTCTTTTATATGAGAGCCTTAAAATTTTCAAATAAAAACCATTAGTAAAAGCTCCTTTCTTTGAAACCCAAGACTGCTTCTTTCCTCAATAAGGTACAAAGTTCTAGGTAAATTTGGTGAAGAAAATGTGGATTTATGGAAAATTAGAATGGAATTATTTTGTTTTACAAAAATGTGGGAGCCTAAGAGTACAAGTACATGGAATCAAAGCACAAAAACACTAAAACCAAAATTAACTAAAAATGTTAAATAACTGTACATGTAAAAATAGGGATGATATTATGGGAGTTGATTACAGGTCAACAGGCCAAGGGAAGATATGAATACTACTACTAAACACAAATTTCAATTCTACTACAAAGGAAAGATGTAATAGTGACACGGAACCACTTCAGGTATTTACACATCTGCTAAAAACTTCACCCTGCACAAAGCAGAAAACCTAAGAAATTTGTGATTTGCCTCAACAATTTCTTAAAAGGCTGGAAAAGGGGCATGTGGGTTGTTAAGCGTCTGCCTTTGGCTCAGGTCATGGTCCCAGGGTTTGGGACTCTTTGCTCAGCGGGGAGCCTGGTCTTCCCCCCAACTCCGCCCCGCCTGCCTGCCTACTTGTGATCTTTCTGTCAAATGAATAAATAAAATCATAAAAAAAAAAAAGGCCGGAAAAGAAATGAGAACTGGATCTATTCTGGCCATTACCAATAAATTAACCAGGGATATGAAAATGATCAAAATGTTTGAAGAAAGGACATTTCATTTCAGAGTTTATCACAGAATAAAAAAAATTCTAAACATAGATAAGCAAACCAATTTTTAGAAAATTTGATCTAAAAACATTCATAGCACATTTGATGATGCTAAGGAATTATTTTTAATGGGAAAGAGTGAAAGTGGTATTGTGCTTATGTTTAAAAAAAGTCCTTATCTTCTGTTGTAATATTTAGTAAGTAAAAAAATATCTGGTTGGAATTTGCTTTAATATAGTCCAGGAAGTTGAGGTTTTAGTGGGATAGATAAAACAAGAATGGCATGAGTTGGTAAGTGTTAAATATGGGTAATAAGTTGAGGTTCTTCCTACTTTTCTATATGTTTGAAATTTTCCAAAAAGTTTTTTTAAAGTTCAATGCAAAGATAAGCAAATCTGAAATTAAAGTAACAGTGATGATGACAATGATGAAAGCTAACACGTCTTTAACTTGTGCCAAGAACTTTCACATTTTACATATATTACATTAAATCCTATATTACAGTAATTCTATTTTGGAGATAATGAAGACGTTCAAGCACAGAGAGTAAGTGGTCTGTCCAGGGTCCCACTGGTAAGAAGCCTGGGAGCAGTGACTTCAACTCAGGCTATCTAGGTGAGTCACAGCTCTCAGCTACTCCGTTATCAGACTCCCAAGGGCTGCAAAGGCCAATTTAGCACAAGAATAAAGAGTACAAAAAGAGGTCCTCATATAAAGAAATAAAAATGTACACGGAGGTCAAGCTATTAAAGACAAATAATCAAAAGACAGAACTGGGGAGACACATAATACCTGAAAGTAAATAATAGTATAAATCTTAAAAATAACATTAAAAATATAGATAATTAGAATTAGGTAAAGACTGAAGATTTTTAAAATATAGAGTAAGACTAACTGGGTTCCAATCCAATCTCAGCCATATACGTGAAAGACTATAAGTAAATTACTTAATCTAAGCTTTAATTTCCCCATCTTTAAAACAGAGGTTAATAATAGTCTGATCATATTTGATTATTAGGAAGACAAAATATGAGGTGGTTAGCATAGTATCTGTCACATGTTAATGCAATAATTCTTAGCTATAATTAAAAATAAAAGAGCAATTAAAATAACATTGAAGGATGTCCACTTTCACCACTTGTACCCAACATTATACTGGACGTTCTAGCCAGGGCAATTAAGCAAGAAGATAATAAAACAGGCACCCAAACTGGAAAAGAGGTAGTAAAATTACCTTTATTAGCAAATGACATGATCTTATATATAAAAAAAAAATCCTAAGAAATACACACACAGAAACAAGTAAAACAACTTAATAAGTGACTTCAGCAAGGCTGCAGAATGACATCAATAAACAAAAAACTATATTTCTATACGGTAGCAATGAACAACGAAAAAATGAAATTAAGAAAAAACAATTCCATTTACAATGACTTCAAGAAGAATAAAAAAACTAGGAATAAAATTAACGAGATAAATGCAGAACTTATAACCTAAAAATTAAAAAACACAGTTGAAAGAAATGAAAGCCCTAAGTGAATGGAAAAACATACAATGTCCACAGATTCAAAGAATACTTACTGTTAAGCTCTCAATATAGACTGATCTAAAAATTTATCTAAGACTCAATACAATCCCTGTCAAAATTCCAGCTGCTTTTGTTGCAATTTACCAGTTGATCCTAAAGTTCATATAGAAATACAAGAGACCCTGGATACCCAAAACAATTTTGAAAGAGAACAAAACTGGAAGATTCACACTTTACAACTTCAAAACTTACTAAAAACCTGTAGTTATCATGACTGTTTACTACTGGCATAAGGGCAGTCAAAGATCAATAAAACAGAATTGAAAGTTCAGAAATAAATCCATACATTTATGGATAACTGGTTTCAACAAGAGTACCAAGAGAACCGAGACAATTTAATGGGGAAAGTCTTTACCTGTACAAAAGGTACAGTGACAGGATATATACATGCAAAAAGAATGAAGTTGGATCCCTACCTCACACTATATAAAAACTCAAAATGAGTCAAAGCAAATGTTGGCAAGGACATGGAAAAACTGGAATCCTTTTGTAATCCTTGTTGGAATGTAAAATGGTGCAGCTGCTATGGAAAACAGTATGGTGGCTCCTCAAAAAGTTAAACACAGAATTACCATTTGATCCAACAATTCCACTTCTGGGTATATAGAAGAGACAGCAAGGACTTGAGGAGAAATTTGTACACTCATGTTCACAGCAGCATTATTCACAATAGCCAAGAGGTAGATATAATCCAAATGTCCATTGACAGGTGAATGGATAAAGGAAAATGTGACATATTTTCTGCTATATATTATGATATGATATGATATATATATACACACACATACACACACATTTTCTTTATCCATTCACCTGTCAAATGACCCTAATAAATGGGTCATTTATTAGCAAATGACTCATTCACATGTCATTTGCTAATAAATTCACCTGTCATATGTCAATGACTGAATAGAATATTATGCAGTTCTAAAAAAGGAAACCACATCACATGCTACAACATGAATGAAACTTGAGGATATTACACTAAGTGAAATAAACTAGTAACAGAAAGACAAATACTATATGATTCCACTTATGAGGCATCTAATCTCATAGAAACAAAGTAAAATGGTGGTTGCCAGGAGCTGGGAAAAAGGGAGGTCAGGAGTTGCTGTTCTGTGGGTGTAGAGTTTCAGTCATGCAGGATGGAAGGATTCTGGGGATCTGTTGTACAACAATGTGAATGCTATCAACAATAATGAACTAGATGCTTGGAAACTGTTTGAAGGCTGGCTTTTGTGGGTTTTTTTTACCACAAAATATAGCATATACATATAAATTCCACATTTAAATATGAAAATCATATGCATCGCACACAGCTCAGGTTTGGGATAGAAAGATTTAAGTGTTGCTTTCTCCTGCCTATTGAGGATTGTAAGATTTAATAAAGCTTTAGAGGGGTGCCTGGGTGGTTTAGTTGTTAAGCATATCCCCTCAGTTCAGGTCATGATCCCAAGGTCCTGGGATCAAGCCCCACATCAGGCTCCCTCTCAGCGGGAGTCAGCTTCTCTGTCTCCACTCCCCCTGCTAGTGTTCCCTCTCTCACTGTCTTTCTGTCAAATAAATAAACAAAATATTTAATAAATAAAAATAAATAATGCTTTAGAGACAACCACCCCCCCAAAAGGAAGAAAATTCTGAGACATTCTACAACATGAAAGAATCTCGAAGACATTGTGCTAAGTGAAATAAAACAGTTACAAAAGCATAAATATTGTATGATTCCACATATATGAGTTATTTAGAGTAGTCAAATTCACTGAGACAGAAAGAATGGCTGTCAGGGGCTTGGGAGGGAAGGGGAGTTATTGTTCAATCAGTATGGAATTCCAGTTTGGGAAAATGAAAAAGTTCTGAAGATGGATGGTGGCAGTGGTTGCACAGTAAT
This sequence comes from Nasua narica, assembly GCA_028533885.1. NCBI lineage: Eukaryota > Metazoa > Chordata > Mammalia > Carnivora > Procyonidae > Nasua > Nasua narica. The sequence continues at coordinate 35,152,667 of CM052800.1, read as the reverse complement.
ATAAAATGTACTTTAATGCCAATGTAGTTTAATGCCATTGAACTATACATTTAAAAATGGTTTAATGAGGCAAATTTATTATGTATATTTTACCACAATTTAAAAAATGGATCAAAGGGGTGCCTGGGTGGCTCAGTTGGTTAAGCATCTGCCTTCGGCTCAAGTCATCATCCCAGAGTCCTGGGACTGAGTCCTGCATCGGACTCCCCCAAGGGGCAGAAACCCTGCTTCTCCCTCTCCCTCTGCCTGACATTCCCTTTGTTTGTTGTGCACACTTGCTCTCTGTCAAATAGATAAAAATTTAAGTAAATAAATAAATAAGAAAAATAAATAAAAATAAAATTAAAAATTAAAAAAATAAAATAAAAATGGCTCAAAGACCTAAACATAAGCACTAAAATTATAAACCTCTTAGAAGAATAAATCTCATGATCTTAGAATAGGCACAGGTTTCTCAGACATGACATCAAAAGCACAAGCAACAAAAGAATAAATAAGAGTTCACAATATTAAAAACTTTGTGCTTCAAAGGACTCCAGCAAGAAAGTAAAAACACAGAGATGCATGGGTGACTCAGTTGTTTAAGTGTTTGCCTTCAGCTCAGGTCATGACCCAGGGGCCTGGGATCTAGTTCCCGGTCAGGCTCATTGCTCAACAGGGAGCCTGCTTCTTGCTCTGCCTACCACTCCCCCTATTGTGTGCTTGCTCGATCTCTCTCTCTGACGAATAAATAAAATCTTAAAAAAAAAAAAAAGGAAAAAAGTGAAAAAAAAAACTGAATGAGAGAAAATATTCACAAATCATGTATTTCATAAGGGGTTTGTAGTCAGCATATATAAAGAACTCTTACAACTTATTATAAAGACAAGTAACACAATTACGAAATGGGTAAAATGGTTTGAATAGACATTTCTCCAAAGATAGACAAATGGCCAATAAATAGCTAAAAGATGCTCAACACCATTAGTCATCAGGGAAATGTAAATCAGAACCACAATGAGATACAAGTAGAATGGTTATATAACAAAAAAGACAATAAGAAATGGTGGAGAAAATGTGGCAAAACTGGAACCCCCGTGTATTGCTGATGGGAATGAAAAACAGTCTAGCAGTTTCTCAAAAAGTTAAACATGGAGTTAACATTTGACCTAGGAATTCCACTCCGAGGTATATACTCAAAAGATGAAAACATGTCCATATAAAAATTTGTAAATAAATGGTCACAGCAGCATTTTTCATAAAAACCAAAAGGTGGAAAAAAACCAAATTCTCCTCAATTGATGAATGGATAAACAAAATGTGATACTATTATTTAGACATAGGAATGAAAAGGGATGCCTGGGAGGCTCAGTTAGTTAAGCATCTGCCTTCAGCTCAGGTCATGATCTTTGGGTCCTGGACCTGAGTCCTGGGTGTCAGGAGTCTGCTTCTCCCTCTCTCTCTCTGCCCCTCCCCCACAGTGTGTCTCTTATTTCAAATAAATAAATAATCTTTAGAAACTAAACCAATGAGGGGTGCCTGGGTGGGCTCAGGTCATGATCCCAGGGTCCTGAGATCGAGCCCTGCATCGGGCTCCCTGCTCAATGGCAAGCCTGGTTCTCCCTCTCCTACTCCCCTACTTGTATTTCCTCTCTGTGTCTGTCAAATAAATAAAAATCTTTTAAAAAACAAAACAAAAAAACAAATGAATGAAAACCAAAACGAATGAAAAAAGGAAATGTTCTGATACATGCTACAACATGAATCTTGAAAACATGCTAAATGAAAGAACCCAGACACAAAATGCCACATATTACATAATTTATATAAAGTGACCAGAACAGGCAGTTCCATACACACAGAAAATACGTAAGTGGAGCTGGGGTGAGGGGGAAATGGAAGTGACAGATAATGGGTTTGGTGTTTTTTGTTTTGTTTTGTTTCAGCAGGGGGGTAGGGAGGCTACTAATGAAAATGTTCTGGAATCAGATAGTGGTGACAGCTGCACAAGTTTGTAAATATACTAAAAAAAGCCATTAAATTACACACTCATAAGGGCAAGTTTTATTACATGTGAATTACAGTCAACAAATATTTATGGATAAAAAAAAGTATACTGAGGGCATTAGTATCAAAAGAGGGATAGCCCATAACATGGAAGCAAAATATGCAGTAGTACTAAATGACAAAGAGTGGGCAGAAATAGTCTTCAACCTCTGTATTTCTATCAATACTTTCTTCAAATGGACAGCCCACATAAACATTCTTCAAAGGAAACTGAATTTCAAATAAGGCAAGATGATAGACAATAAGTCGGAATGTAAGTCAGAATATAGCTTTAAACAGGTTTAGGCCTACCCCTCCAAATAATGTAAAAGAATTGAAATTTTGTCACTGAATTATTGTTGATTCAAAATATGTCAACCTAAAATACCACGTCAGGTTGAATGCACACTTTTCCAAAGAAGACATCCAGAAGGCTAACAGATACGTGAAAAAAAGCTCAACATCACTCATCATCAGGGAAATACAAATCAAAACCACAAGCAGATACCATCTTATACTTGTCAGAATGGCTAGAATTAACAACACAGGAAACAACAGATGTTGCTGAGTATGTGGAGAAAAGGGAACCCTCTTACACTGTTGGTGGGAATGCAAACTGGTGTAGCCACTCTGGCGAACAGTATGGAGGTTCCTCAAAAAGTTAAAAATAAAACTACCCTACCACCAGCAACTGCATTACTAGGTATTTTCCCAAAGGATACAAAAATACAGATTTGGGGTAAATGCACCCTGATGTTTATTGCAGCAATGTCAATAGCTAATATTAGCATATGTATATATAGCTAATAGTGCATATGTATATACACTAATATTGCATATGCATATATACACATACACACAATGGAATATTACTCAGCCATCAAAAAATGAAATCTTGCCATTTGCAATGATGTGGACGGAGCTAGAGTGTACTATGCTAAGTGAAATAAGTCAGAGACAAATACCATATGATTTCACTCATGTGGAATTAAAGAAACAAGACAGATGGACATATTGGGGGGCGGGAAGAGAGGGACACAAACCATGGAAGTCTCTTAAGAGAAAACAGAGTTGATGGAGTGAGGGAGTTGGGGGATGGACTAGATGGGTGATGGGTTTTAAGGAGGCCATTTGTTATGATAAGCAGTGGGTGTTTTATGTGAGTGATGAATCACTGAATTCTACCCCTGAAACTAATATTGCACTGAATAGTAACTAAAATTTAAATAAAAATTTAAAAATATTAATAAAATAACACATCAGGGTCAAAAGTGTAGGTAAGAGGAAATACGATAATTTCTAAAAAGAAAAATAAGGTCTAGAATTTTGAGACCAAACTTATTCCTTGCAAAATTCAGAATTGAATTAAACAAAATGTGAAGTTAAAAAAGGAAAAAGATAGGATTCACCAAGAGCAAGTCAAACCAAATAAAATGCAATTTCTATTTTGATAGGCTTACTTTATTGAAAGTAAGACCCTGTAGGCAGAGTATAACCTAATTACCGCAAGCAATTTGGCAAAATCTTTCATAATATCCATACAAAACGGTATATGGGGATGCTTGGGTGGCTCTGTCGTTTAAGTGTCTGCCTTCGGCTCAGGTCATGATCCCAGGGCAGTGGGATGGAGTCCCACATGGGGTTCCTGGCTCAGTAGGGAGCCTGCTTCTCCCTCTGCCTGCTACTCCCCTTGCTTCTGCGCACATGCTCCAACAAATAAATCTTTAAAAAAAAAGGCATATGGATTTGATAACAAGTGGAACTAAGTTACTGAACAACCACAATGTGTGTTGATTAATAGATTGATGTTAATCTGGAGGGATTCTAGTTGAGCTGCACATTTCAGAACCCATTACTCTGTCATGTTAACATTTTTTTTTTGTCATGTTAACATTTTTATCAACAACCTGAATGAGGGACACCTGAGTGACTCAGTCGGTTAAGCGGCTGCCTTCAGTTCGGATCCTGATACCAGGGTCCTGGGATCTAGTCCCAAAGCAGGCTCCTTGCTCAGTGGGGAGCCTGCTGCTCCCCTTGCTCGTGCTCTTTCTCTCTCTCCCTGACAAAGAAATAAATAAAATCTTAAAAAAAAAAAACAACAACCTGCATGAAGACCCAGTAGGTATGCCTACCAAATATGAAAATGACAAAAATATTAAATGCCTAAATCAAGACGATGAAATTAAATATAAAAATCTAATTTAAATATAAGCCTAATATAGAAATACACACACACACACACACACACACACACACACACAAGCCTAAAGAATTCATTACACAAAAAAAGGGTTAGGGAGACTTAGTTTAACTTATCCATAAAAGATACAGAGTGTAATTGACACTACTGGATTATATTAAACATAAGCAGCAGAAACCAAAACTGTTAATGAAATATTTGGTTTCAAAATAATAGCATTTAGCTCAAGCAAGGTGTTTCCACCACACCTGTCTGGTCAAGCCAGCACCCGGCTGGCTCAGTCAGTACCATCGTATACAACTCGATCTGGGGGTTTTGCATTCAAGCCCCATGATACGTGTAGAGATTTTAAAAAGTAAAATCTTAAAAAAAATTAAAATGCTGAGTACAGTTCTGAGTACCATGTTTAATGACAATGAGCAACTAGAATTCACTGTGAAAAGTGACCATGGTTGAAGGATCAGAAAATTATATCATCCAGGAATGGTAAAATAAACTGGGACTGTTTTACTCTGCAGAAGAGATGAGAATGCTGTGTGTGTGTGTGTGTGTGTGTGTGTGTGGTGGGTAGAAGAGGTCAACAGGATCACAACAGTAGTCTAGAAATATCTTAAGAGGCCATTCATATGGAAAAGAGATTATACCTGGAAAAAGCAAAATACAGGGAGAACAGTATGGGCTTTGATGTCATAAAGTCCTGGATTCAAACCCTAACTCCTTCATTTACTGTGTGTTATTTGAAGCTTAGAAAGATTATGCTTCTTTACCTAGAAAATGATACTTCATTCCAAGTAGATGAAAACTAAATGTAAAAATGTTTATAAGCTACCAGGCACAGCCTAACACACTGTGATGTACAATGATGTTAATTAACTGCTTTCTCTGATTCTTCTGAATTGTTCTAGAACAGTGCTTTCCAAACAGATACAACCCATTAATGGGTCACAAAATCAGCTTGATGAGTTGTAACTAGCCTTTTTTCCCTAAAGAAACAGAACAGAAAATATTAGAGCTTACCACATGTACTAAAAGCAACTATAGTTTTGTGATACATTTGCTTCAATTATTCATATACATGTGTAATAGGCTACGATGTAAACTGTATTTATCATGAAGGTGAGTCCAAAAAAAGCCACAAAAAGGCCGTGAAGGCCACTGCTCTGAAGCACTGTTTTCTAAGTGTGTTCTGTAGGAACTAGTTCCTTGGGAGCTCAAAAAGAGTTTACCACTTAGAAATTTACTATAGTCAACATACAATTAGCATATCAAACAAGTCCAGGATTAAAGATCTGTTTATTTTTGTTAAACCTTATTTTTCCCCACATACATTTATCCTCAGACCCACCATTATTTTTTCACACAGTATCTATTAACACCTTCAGAACTAGCATTTTATAGTATACACTTGAGGAAAAACATTCTAGATGAAAAAGAAGGTACAATGGGTATAAGTCACAGAAAGTAGATTTTTAGTGTGTTAAGAAAAAATTCTTGATTCTTTGAAATCCTCCCAATAACACCCACCCCTTCCCATTTGCACTCCAAAAACATACTCTAAAGCACTTTAAAGGATTTATAAAAATTTCAATTCACACAAATCTTTTCAGAAAAAGGATAGGCTCAAGACAGGTAGCCAGGATCAAAGCCATAAGCAAGAACCATCTGGTCTAAAGAAAACTCTGGCATAGTATTCAAGAGTTGCTTCACCTGAACAAACTTAGCTCAAAAACCAAAGCAGCAAAATACGTATTCAGATTCTCCAAGTGGAGTCAATGTGTTCTAATAATACATAATCTAAAATGGGCTCATGAGTGCAGCTAATCCTCATTATTAAGAGCATCATTATCATCATCACTTGCAGAGGCATGTGATATTTAAATGATTCTGGATTCTTATAAAGTGTACACACACCCAGGATTCCTTTGGGAGGACGTGATCGCACACTAATATGAAAAACTGTCACTACCACAGACAGTTCTAATAATATTTCATATTACTTGGAAAGAAAATAACAGCTTGATATCATATATTTGAGTATCTCTGTAATTCAAACCTTCCTAATTGGGAGTTACAAATATCTGACTCTGCTCTAGCAGTTGTCAGAGCATAAAAGGCCCTTCTCACTTTCCCCACCCGCAGGCTCTAAAGCCACCTCTCCTAAAAGTTTGCCTCAGCTACGTTGAGCTATTATTTTCTTCCCAAATTCTGCGCACTCTTAGTACTTTTGTTCCCTCACTTTTTTTTTTTTTGCAATTCACTGTATATCTCCTAGCATATTTAATTGCATAAAACTTGACTCCCAAGACTATAACTTCCTTAATGAACAGGGATCAACATGTTATGAATCTTTAGACTTTCCCACAAGATCCTATTAGAGCTTACTGAATATTTCATGATTTAAATAACTAGACTTAAGAGTAATTGCAGTTAGTTTTGGAGAGTTTACTAGGTGCCAGACCCAGTGCTAAAAGCATATGTGGATTACCTCATGTAATCTTCATAACTCCATAGAGATAAGAACTATTATTTTCCCCATCAAATAGAGGAAGAAAGTGAAGCTCAGAGTAACTTGCCCAAGGTCATACAGCTAGTGTGGCAGAGCCAGGGCCTGAAAGCTCTTATTAATTATCTCAGTAACTGTAAAGTTGCACCTCTGCAATATTAGAGTCCATGAAGAATTTCCACTTCACTGGCTTAAAAGTTTCAATTTCAACAAAGAGTTGACACATTTTAGCTACAAACCAAAATTTTAAAAAGGGATAAATTAGGACAGTTTCTCCTAGACATCTCTATGGGGTTGCAATAAAATGAGGGAGAATGCCTCCCATGACCTTTCCTATTTATGTAAGTGGTATTACGGTATAGGTCACAACTCTATCAAGAAGTATAGCTTACGACAATACAGCTTTGGTATATATTTTTAAATAGGGCTCCTTTTCTCTGCCCCTAGGATGACATGGAAATTAAGGATGGATGTGTTAACTGTCACTTCACAGCTCCATAAAATGAGAGACCCAATCCTTGTTTAAAAAAATAAGAGCCAGGCTCTTGTTCCACCCTTGACTTTTCACACAAAGCAGTACCATCCTCTGCCCTCTTCACACAAAGCAAGCTTTACCCCACTACTCAAAGGGGAGTGCTGATTCACACCGTCTCCCCATCGCACCCAGAAATGATCCGAGCCACTGACCACCGCACTAGACCACTCAGGTCCGCTCCCCGCACCTGGTGATACCTCATCATGCAGACCCCTCCCCAACATCCAAAATGCTCAGGCCACCCTCCGAAAGCCTGTATTTCACACAAAGCAAGATCCTTTCCTTACAAAGCGGTTTCCCACCGCCGACTCCTCCCCCGGCGAGCAGCCCTTCCTTCCCAGGCTGCGCCAAACCGCAGACCCCAAAGGGGTCTAAAACCCAGAGGGTCCACAACAACCCAGAGGAAAACTAGCTACAAACCCCGTTCGTTCCTCTAGCACGCCTCGAATCCCCAACTCCAGGTGACCTTTCCGCGGGCAAAGCAAAAAACCCACCAGTGCGCATCAAGAGAGCGGGTCTGGCTACACAAAGCGAAGTGTCTTACCAGAGGGGTACCCTCGAAAAACGCTCTCCGCCCCCGGCCCCGTCCCCGCCCAGCCCCGGCCTGGCGGCCCGCGCTCACCAGCTCTCCTCCTCCTCCTCCCAGCCTGACAGGCGCTCCAGCTCCTCGGGCCGCAGCGGCTCCACCTCGTCCAGCAAGCCGCCCTCGCCCGCTGCCAGCAAGGAGGTGGCGTCCCGCAGCTCCTCGCTACTCGTCCGCCGCGGGCCCGACCCGACCCCGCTGCCGGACTTGGCGTTGAGGCCCAAGGGGAAGCCCCGAGGGGACGCCGAGCCGGAGGAGGGAGTGGACGAGCCAGCCCGAACCGGACTGCCGGGCCCGAGGGAGCCGACGCCCTGCACGGCCCCCGAGCGGCTCCTCAGCTGTTCGTTCTGCTTCTCCAGCTTCTTCACCAGCTCCTGCAGCTTCCGCACCTCCTGGTCCGCGTTCACGTTGGAGTTAACGTCCTCCATCCCGGCCCCGCCGCCGGTACCGCCTGCCAGCCGCTCGGACTCACAGCGACAGGGAGAGGGCCAGGGGAAAGAGGCGTCGCCGCCGCCACTCACTCTAACCGAGGCGCCGGCATACAGCAGGGCCAGGCCCCACCGCCAGGGTCCCCCCAGCTCGGGTTCCGAAGCGCCGCTGGCCCCAGCCGAGCCGCCTCATCTGCGCCGGCTCCAAGATTGGGGGAGGCGGCGCCAATATCCGGCCTCGGCCGCCATCTTCCCTCCGTCCCTCCGCCCCCCGCAGCCCGGCCCCGTCGGTGACCTCAGAGCGTCGGGGGTGGACGCGGCCGGCGGCGGGCGCTGAGAGGACCGAGCGCCGAGCTCGGGGAGGGCGGGGCCGTGGGCGAAGGCGGTGGGCGGGTCCTCGGCCGGAAGGGGCGTGTCCAGAGCGCCGCGGAGGTGGGAAGCTACACCGCCAGCTTGGGAAGAGCGATTCCGGCCGCCCGCGGGGCCCCGGCGGGCGGGTAGGCTCGCCTAGGTCTGAGAGGAGTCTGGACTTGGCTGCGGGTGGGGCTGAGATCGCTCAGACTCTCACTCAGCTCGGCCAATTGGTCTTGGAGAGGGGGGCGTGTGATGTGTTCAATACTGGCGTGTCCGACCAGCGCCCGATCCTGTCCTCTCTCTTGGCTGGTTCTCTGGTGGGCGCTTAGCCGGACACCTTGGAGAGACAGTTTATTTTGTCTGTTCAGCAAGTATTCATCCGATGCCTGCTTGAAATAGGAGATTGCCAGGGCTGGCAGGAGCCTCAGGGACTATCGGTGACCTGTTTCCTCCTCTGAAAGTGAGAAAATAGAAGCCCAAATGGTTGAGAGGTCTAAGGTCAAAATAATAACCAGAAGTTGTTGAGTGCTTACACTGGGCCAGACACTATGCTAAGCACTTTTTTTTTTTTTTTTTTAATTTAAAGTAGGCTCTACACCCGGCCTGGAGCCCAAAGCCCCCTGGAACTTCCCAGAGACCAAGACCTGAGCCCAGATCAAGAGTTGGGCGCTCAGCGGATTAAGCCACCCAGGCGCCCCTGTGCTAAGCATTTTAAAGGCATCTCATCATTAAAACAGTTTTTTCCGACTTAAAGTTTATGCACACTGGCTTCGAAGCGGGGGATAGAAAACCGCTCCTCTTAGCGGTTTTCTTTGTTAATTGATGCGTAATCTGCCCTTCGGATCGTTTTCTTGGGAAAAACTTTTTCATGGGTGTCTTGACTTTTTAAAGTGTATTAAGAGAACTCAATAAACTTAAATAAACACCAAGAGAACTAAAATAAGCTTAACAAAAATAAACATGCTAATGAATGCTGAGGGATGTATGAATGTAAAAATCTGCCTTCAGTGGCACCTGTTTATACTGTGTACCACTAACAGCAAAACAAACCAAAAACCACCTAAATGTTTTTTTTTTTTTTTTAAATCACACTATTTTTCAGATGTCAGCTGTGAACTGTTTGGCTTATGTTTGCAGCTTTCCTCTAATTGCCTCCTCCACCCTTAGCTAATAACGATCCAATCCTATTACACCTGGGTGTGGACTAATATGCCTTGGCCTACTTCTACCTTTTAGCCTCTCTGTGCTGTGTTTGCCTTGCCTAGAATATTCTGCCTACCAAATCTGATTCCTTTTTCTTAAAACTCATGCTCACATATATAGGAAAACTTTTCCTGACAATTCCACAAAATTTATCTGTTCTGTTTACTCTAGCATTACCTGATCAATAGTTTCAACAGGTATTTGTATTTTAATTTTTTTTGCTTCTTTTTGTTTTTGTCTGTTTACTTGATGAAAAGGGACCATTTATTTTTGTTTTTCTTATGTCTAGTGTCTGACACAGTGGACATTCGATATCTGGTTTGTTGAAAGTTGAGAAGAACGGAATTCTGACAGGTCAAGTTCTAGATGTTTATTCGCAGCAAAAAAAGCATTGAGTATTTTCAAAGTTTGCTGACTACTAATAAATAAGTATTTTCTTAGGTATGTATACCTAATCAAAAGATGTCTTTGGTAACACAATAATTGTGAAGTAATATGTATTATCCATATAATGCACATCTGAATATCATTGCTGTCTCTGACACACCTGAACTAGTTGCCAGAGGGTTCAATATCATGACTGCCTCAATGTAGCACTTTTCACTTGCATTTAACAGTTTGTGAAGTAGAGTCCAACTAGCCCAGGTTCTGTAATGAGAACACTTCAAATATATTCCTTGAAAAGAATGGTTCGTATGGCACCATGAAGTTAAACGCTAATATTTCATGGAAGCTAGAAGAGGTTGGTGTGACAAGAAGCAATGAATGGAGAATCAGAAGACCCAGGGGCAGATTCTAGCTATACCACAAATGTGGTATTTGATCTTAATCTCTGATCCTTAAGCAAGTCATACTGGCTGGATATTCAAAATACGTCTGAATACTTCCTGGCACCTCCACTGGTACACCTGTCGTTCCAATTCCCATCCTTTCTTGTCTAGCTTATCGTGGTACTCTCTTCATGGGCTGTTCCGCTTTGCTGCTTACAATCTGCGATGCATACAGCAACCAGATGATCCTTTGCTTAGTCGCATCAGGTCACTCCCCTGCTGGGAACCTGGACTTGCTTCTCAACATACATACACTACCAAGTCCTTTTCTCGGCTCTAAGACTGGGGATTTGGCAGCTTGTGCGAGTATCTTATTGACTACCAATCCCTCTTCCCCACCATCATCCCACTCCAACCACGCTGGCCTTTTGGACGTCTTTTAAACATGCCGAACATGTTTCTACTCTAGAAACTCTGTGCTTGCCAGACCTTCCTTCTATCTAGGAGCTATTGTTCCTCCACATTGTCACATTCCTGACTCTCTCCATTCAGGTCTCAGCTCCTATCTCACCAACTAAGTTCACTATCCCCATCGTTATGACCCTCATAAAAGAGCATCCCTCTCATTCCCCAAGCTCTTAGCTTGTTTCATTTTTCCTTTGACACATCGTCTATTTCTTCCTTTGTTTGTTGCCAATCTCTCCCCAGTAGAATATGAACTATGTGAAAACAGGGTTCACTACAGTATTCCCGGTGTCCTTACTATATTGTATATGTTCAATAAATGTTGAATAAATGATGGATGTAGATCAAGTGAAGCCTCCTAACAGAGAATTTCAGATAAGTGTGTTTGTTATGTCTCAAGTCGTTAAAGTGCAAATTCCTAATAATATTGAATGGTTAGTTTTTAAATATTATATATTTCTCTTCCAAAGAGCAATATGTCACACTATATATGTCATCCTCAAAACTAGGTCATTCTCCACTTCCTGAGTGCCAACAGCCCTTAAGAATTGCTAAGGAGAGAAAGTCTCAGGTTCTCACTTAAAAGTATGAGGGCAAGAATATTTCCATTCTGTCCCAAATGTTGCCCGGATCCTTCTCTTTCAGTTTAACTACAATACTGTCTTCTCTGATGACTCAGAAGTGTTAGAGCATGTTTTTAAAAAGTCACTCTAAAAGTGGCTCCCATGGGGATTCGAGAAGTTAAGCTGGTAGGTGTCTACGGTGTGCATCACAGGTATCTCAACTAGTTTTACAGGTGTTATCTTTTACCATAAGCTTGCTTTGTTCCTGGATGAAGGAGTTGCTTTTCTTCTCAGCAGATGTGGCCCTTTCCATAACTTGCTCCTACTTGCATGTTAGCTCCTGCCAAAACTCCTGACAGAGTGGAAAATATTACAAACCACTGAAAGTATTTAGAGGGAAGAACTATTACTCAGTGGCTTAAACGTATTCAGCAGTCCTAAAATCCTAAACCAAGATGTATGTGCGTGTGTGTGTGTGTGTGTGTGTGTGTAACTGAGCACATGCCCAAAAGTTGTTTAGAAACCACAAGGCAGGAAAAAAAAGATATTAAAAAAAAGAGGGTGTGGATGGCTCAGTTGGTTCAGCGTCTGTCTTCAGCTCTGGTTATGATCCTGGGGTCCTGGGATAGAGCCCTCTGCTGGGCTCCCTGCTCAGTGGGGAGTCTGTCCCTTTCCCTTTGTCCCCCACCCTGCTCATACTCTCAAAAATCAATCAAATCTTTTTTTTTTTAAGATTTTATTTATTTGACAGAGAGAAACACAGTGAGAGAGGGAACACAAGCAGGGGGAGTGGCAGAAGGAGCGGGAGAAGCAGTCCTCCCCCAGAGCAGGGAGCCCGATGCAAGACTGCATCCCAGGACCGTGACCTGAGCCCAAGGCAGATGCTTAACAACTGAGCTACCCCCTGTGCCCCTCAAATCAATAAAAGCTTAAAAACAAATTAAAAAGATTAGAAACTGCAAGGTGCTTACAGAAGTATTTGCATTTGTTTAAAACGTGCTCAATTTTGTTGAAGAAATCTTTACTATCCAACACATCCATTGTATCACCACACGTACCCACTTGGCTAGTCATTTCCCATGTGTCCTCTCTCACCTGTTCTTCACCAGCGTCCTTCTCCCAGGTGTACCTCCTCAGGTCTGTCAGGGGCCCTCTTCACTGTCCTGGCACATGCAATTTTAAGAAGGAATCTCAGGAACCTCAAAGGCTAGGTGTATATGAGATTCTGAATTGAAATCCTGTGGGCAAGAAGAAGAGGGACCCAAGATTTGGATCTTAGAATTTTTCTAGTCAGCACTGATCAGATCTTACCATTATGGGATGCCACAAAAGTGGCCATAATGGCAGGCATCACTTCTTTCTGAAGGTCCTCTGGCCAGATGGTGGCCCCCTATCACACTGTTGGGGTCATGTATTATATTGATATAGGGTTGAGGAGGTTCATGATGAGGGCAGATGTGAACATACTGCTAAATTCTTAAGAGGCTGCTCTCTTAGCCCGGAAGGAAACAATACCTTATCTCTCACCTTTTTTGGGTTAAAGCCTCTGCCTTCAGCTCAGGTCATGATCTCAGGGTCCTGGGATGGAGCCCCACATTGGGCTCTCTGCTCAGTAGGGAGCCTGCTTCCCCCTCTCTCTCTGCCCACCTCTCTGCCTACTTGTGACCTCTCTCTCTGTCAAATAAATAAATAAAATATTTTTTTTAAAAAGAATCATCCAAATCCTCAAGTTGATAATACAAGTCCCAGTAATCTGATCTGGGATCTAAAATATATATTCTGAGCATTGACTTGGAGATGGTATAGAGAAAGTAGACTATGAATAGAGGTTCGTATTAGGCTACAGTAAATGAGCTGTCACTGAGATATTTATATATTCTTCTATCTCAGAAGTTGTACACAATTCCATTCCTGGGTCTTTGAGATATTTCTGAATTATTACAGACTGAAAGACATCATCAACTATTCAATTTTTCCAAGCATGTCTGGAAAGGTTGCTTTTTTTAATCATCAGCCTTGTGTAAACAAAGTTATATGTACCCTAGAATATTAATTCTGTAAATATCTGGGTCTTTCTGAATTGGCCCAATAATAATAGTAGCTAACAATTATTGACCACTTTTTTTTTTTAAAGATTTTATTTATTTATTTGACAGACAGAGAGAGATCACAAGTAGGCAGAGAGGCAGGCACAGAGAGAGGGGGAAGCAGGCTCCCTGCCGAGCAGAGAGCCCAATGCGGGGTTCGATCCCAGGACCCTGAGATCATGACCTGAGCCAAAGGCAGCAGCCTAACCAACTGAGCCACCCAGGTGCCCCTGACCACTTTTAAGATATGTAATAATTCACTTATAGCTCACAACAGTCCTTTGAGTTCGCTGCTATTAACATCGCCATCTCCATTTTAAGAATGAGGAAACTGAGACAGAGAGGTAAGATAATTTCCCAGGGTCCATGGTCAGGAAGTAGTAGAGCTGAATTTGAACTCAGGTGGTCTGACTTCAGGGCCAGCACTCACAGTCCCTAACAGTCCATGGTCAAATGAGTTCTCCATGTTTTCCTTATAGACTTATTGATATCTCAGTCAGCTACCATCTGGGGTGGGGATTGGAGGCAAGGGATTGCCTTTATGATACCCAGTGACTCAAACTCCTTGCTTAAGAGCAGGTTTGCCAGTTTTGAAGCCTCAGCATAACACACTGAAACAATCTGTTCCTTAGAGAGGGAGGCAATTCCTCTACTTCTTGCTCAAAAGACTTCCCAGTAGGTCATTGAGAGGTAGATGCAGGAGTCCTCAAGAACCCCAGTCAGCAGTTTGCTAAGATGAAGCTTCAACATCTGAGCTTCTCATTGGAAAAGCTAGTAGATTTGTCCATCATGTAAGGGTTTTATGGGGAAGAAGTTAGTAGGGAGACTCTCTTACCCAAGGCAGTTAGTACACCTAAATCAACAGAGCACGAAGATTTGAGGGAATTTTCTGACAAGAGTCCTAGGCCTATAAATGAGAGAAGGAAAATTTGCACCAGTCCTGAAATAAGGAAGACTAGAAGCAGATATTGAAAGGGCAAGTACAGAACCAGGGAAACAAAGCAGAGCAAGGGGCGGTGGTCTCAACAGTAGATGAGAAGGGGATCCTTGGTAAATGCTAAAACTAGGTGGTTGCAGGCAGTTGCCTTGCGATGGCCTTTGTAACAAGATATGTGGGAGAAACAGTTGCATTTAAAGGGCCAGTGCCAGGGCTGTCGCCTGGCAAGATAGTGAGCTTCTAGCCTTGGGACCAGTTGGTAACCAGATATGCTGGACTAGGGCCCAGTTTGCAAAGCTCTCCGATGCACACGAGTCCACCATTGTGTTGATCTGTAAACAGATTCCTTCTCCCCAAAGATCTTGGAAACCAGATAGCCCTCATCTCACATCTGCGCTGTAGCCTAGAGAAATGAGCGTAGGCTCTTGGGCCGGGCGGGGAAGAGACGCTTAGTAGGGCAGAGCACAGGTGGTTCCCCCAATGGGTGTGGTTTATTTCAGCTGGGCTCCTGGACATGATGCGGTGGCTCGTGTTTCAAAGAAGCCGCTCTCTCTGTGGCACATTTGTCTACCAGCATAATTGCAAGACCTGGTTCTTCTTTTCTACCAACACCATTCTCCCCCATTGTTCAAGCTTTCACTTTTGCCCGTTTTTCCAGCCGGGTCAGCTGATCGTGTGGTGTGACCAGGTATTTAGGCAACCTCCAGTCACATGCAACTATCAGCAGTTCTGCTTAAGCATCCTCTGAGACCGGGACCCAAATTATGATACGGTGTCGTATATAGACGGTTCTTGAGAAAATCACCAACATTTTGCTGTGCACCAGCAGTGGGACAGATCATGGGGTTTCCTAGGACCATGCTGGCAGGCAGAGGGTATGTAGATAATGGGAGAGCCTGGAAATAGGTCTTGTTTTCAAAGATGGGATTGCAGGCTGCATGGGAGGCAATGAATTTCTCCAACCTCTCCAACAGCCAGAATAAAGAGATGCCTCTGGGGCTCCTGGGTGGCTCAGTTGGTTGGGCGTCTGCCTTTGGCTCAGGTCGTGGTCCTGGGGTCCTGGGATCAAGTCCTGCATCCGGGTCTCGGCTCAGTGGGAGTCTGCTTTTCCTTCACTCTCCCTCTGTGTTATCCCTCTCTCTCTCAAATAAATAAATAAAATCTTAAAAAAAAAGAGAGAGAGAGCTGCTTTTGTACTTCTCCACCTCAGATGCATTCAGAGCTACATCATAAGGTTGCACAAGGTCCCCTCCAAGAGTGGGCACGGCCTGTTAAGAGTACAAGTAGAAAAAAACAACTCCTACACTGAGTCAACAGAGTAACAAAGGCCGCCACCTTCACACGGAAGCCGGAGTGCTCACTGAACACAATCAGGTATTTGTCAGATCTTCTACATGCCTGTAGCAATGGGCTTGATTCTGGAGCTGTAGATTTGGGCAAGAGCATTCCATCGTCCCTTAAAGGGCCAGCCTCGCAGTGGCACCAGCCAAGATTAGTACCAGGAACAGAGAGTAAGGGCAGGAGAAAAAAGGATCCAAAATGACGCGTGAAAGGGCTTCAGGCTCACTTTTATTGGGTCCATCTAGTCGAAATGCAAGAAGTTTAGGCAGTCCTTGTTCTGACCTCTAAGCAAAGGGTAAACATCCCTCTTTTTTTTTTCTTATACTTTCTTATAGTTCTTACATTCAACTCTTTAGCTGATCCGAGATTTATTCTGGTGTGTTCTGTGAGGCATAACTCTGGTCATGTTCGTATAAGGGACTGTCACATGCTGTGTTAACATTTGTTCATTTTGTCATTGTTCCTGGTTCAAGGTACACTGGTCAGGTCCCGAGATGATAAAGACCATAAGGAATGTGTTCCTTGTTCTGCAGCAGCTTATTACCCATTTGAGGAGATGAGATGTACACCGGTAACTGTACATACAAAGCAGCACGTGAAAAGTGTCATGTGAACCATATAGAAAAGAGAAAATACAAGGGCTTTTGTGTGTGTGTGTGTTTTCCTTCTGATTTTTTTCTCCTATGACTTTTTTTTTAAAGACTTTATTTATTTATTTATTTGACAGAGAGAGAGAGATCATAAGTAGGCAGAGAGGCAGGCAGAGGGAGAGGGGGAAGCAGGCTCCCCGCTGAGCAGAGAGCCCGATGCGGGGCTCGATCCCAGGACCCTGAGATCATGACCGGAGCTGAAGGCAGAGGCTTTAACCTGCCTAGACACCCCCAAAAACCCTAGACTTAGAAACTCTGGTGGCAACTCTTGGGTCCCCTCTCTTTTTGGGAGCTTTGTACTCCATCACCCAATAAACTTTACTATCCCTTGATGAACTTTGCTTTGCTGCTCACCGCCCTGTCTGTTCTACCTCTTCATTCTTCAGATCAGCGTGCTCAAGAACCGCAGGCACCAAAGGAGAAAAAATCCTGTAACAAAAAGAGGGAGTTATCCACTCTCGCACTTCAAAGAATGTATATGAAAAGTAAACTGGCAAAAATACGAGCAGCCCTATGCACAAGGCTATTTACTATGCCGTTATTTGTAATAGCAAAAGATTGAGAGCAACCCAAATGTTTTAATGGGACTAGTTGAGAAAACTGTAATACATCCACACAATGGAGGATTATGCTTCAATAAAAAGGAAAGAGGAAGAACTCCAAATGTCTCCAGGATAACTGATTTAGAGCCAAGCTTAGTGTAAGAAGCAGAAAGGGATGTAAAAAAAAAAAAAATAGATAGATAATAGGGATGTCTGGGTGGCTCAGTTGGTTAAGTGTTTGCCTTTGGGTCAGGTCATAGTTCCAGGGTCCTGGGATCAAGTCCTGTGTATTGGGCTACTTACTCAGCAGGGAGTCTACTTCTCCCTCTGCCTGCTGCCTCCCCACCCCGTTGACTTGTTCTCGCTCTCTCTCTGACAAATAAATAAATAAAATCTTTAAAGAAAAAAATATATATGCTTTTATCTGTAAAAAGAAACAGCACACAAAGAAGGCCACATGTACCCCAATGTTCATAGCTGCAATGGCCACAATAGCCAAACTGTGGAAAGAACCAAAATGCCCTTCAACAGATGAATGGATAAGGAAGATGTGGTACATCGATACAATGGAATATTATGCCTCCATCAGAAAGGATGAATATCCAACTTTTGTATCAACATGGACAGGACTAGAAGAGATTATGCGGAGTGAAATAAGTCAAGCGGAGAGAGTCAATTATCTTATGGTCTCACTTACATGTGGAGTATAAAGAAAATCATGGAGGGCATCGTGAGAAGGAAGGGAAGGGTGAATGGGGGG
>CM052800.1:35087784-35134221 GCA_028533885.1 Nasua narica | reverse complement strand
CCATCAGAAAGGATGAATATCCAACTTTTGTATCAACATGGACAGGACTAGAAGAGATTATGCGGAGTGAAATAAGTCAAGCGGAGAGAGTCAATTATCTTATGGTCTCACTTACATGTGGAGTATAAAGAAAATCATGGAGGGCATCGTGAGAAGGAAGGGAAGGGTGAATGGGGGGAAATCGGAGGGGGTGATGAACCAGGAGAGACTGTGGACTCTGAGCAACAGAGGGTTTTGGAGGGGAGGGGGTGGGAGGTGGGCGAGCCTGGCGGTGGGTATTGAGAAGGGCACGTATTGCATGGAGCACTGGGTGTGGTGCATGAACAATCAATCTTGTAACACTGAAAAATTAAAATAAACATATTTGGGGAGAAAAAAATGAAACAGTACAATACCCCCAAAAAACTAATAAAAATGGTAACCAAATGGAGAAGGAGGAAACAGAGCAGAGGGCATAGAAATAGAATTTACCTTGAGTTCATCTTGTAACATGGTTTTGGTCTTAGAACCATGTAAATATTTCCATGATTAAAAAACAAAAATCAAAATGAAAAGGGTGATTACAAGGTCATATTCTAACATCTGATGATAGGTAATAGAGTGTGACCAGGCCACTTGAGGACTAGAACTACAAAGCAAGAAACCAATGCCATGTCTTCCATTTCCATTAGTGATTTATGTCTTCATTTTATTTCACATATTTATTGAGCACTTACCATGTACCAGGAATTTGGCCCAGGAACTGAGCATTTAGCAAAGAACCAAATAGGATAAAAAAGACCTGACCTCATGGAGCTTACATTTTAGTGATGGGTGACAGACAATAAACACCTAAGTACAATGTATAGTATGCCATATAATAATAGTGCTATGGAGAAAAATGAATTAGGAAGAGAGGATTAGGGGTGTGGGTGGGGATGGGATTGCAATTTTAAACAGAGTAGTCAGGGAAAGTGTCACTGAGAAGATGACATTTGAGCAAAGGTCTGCAGGAGGTGAGAGAACAAGACATGCAGGTAACTGGAGAAGAACGTGAAATAGAACAGAATGGCAAGTGCAAAGGCCCTGAGACAATAATGTTCTGGCTTCAAGGAAAAACAAGGTCTGTGTGGCTAAACTGGAATGAATGAGGGGGAGAATCATAGGAGATGAAGTCAGGGGGATGGAATAAAGTTCCCATAGGGTGTCGTAGGCCATTGTAAAGACTTTGACTTTTACTCTAAAATGAGAAGAAAAGGGAAGATTTTGAGCCAAAAAAAGTGATATGACCTGATTTATATTTTAATATAATCCCTCTCTTCTCTGCTTCATGCACGTTTGCCAGTTTCTCATTCCCCTTATTCTCTCACAAAATTTCTGCTTCCTCATGGCTTCTGTGTTCCCTTCATAACATCAGGTTACATGTGGTTTGGTGTTGTAACAACTGTTGACATTTCAGCTCATACACCCAACTGTGACCTAATCACTCAGTCTCTCAGTGTCCCAATTCCAGATTCTTGGGTGACATAATGTTAGACTCACATATTACTTAAGCTAACTAATATTAGTCCCCTGTGGTAGAACAAGCTGAGGCCAGCTCTCAGAGGTGATCAAGATCCTGTAACATTTCCATTCTAATGGCTAGCACATCAACTTCATCAGGTACCCCAAATATTTTGGGTTCTCAGTACACACTTAACAGTCCATACATCTAGCTTATTTAGTAGGCAAACCTATCATATGATGTAGTGCTCAGTGACCACTTATGGGCAGTAGTAATAATAATGACTTTATAATACTCTCCACTGAAACAGCTTCTGAAAGAATTTGTGGTAAGGACCAGTTTTCTCATTTTTACTTCCAAACTGTAGGAGAATGGTACTTTTGTAAAATTTAAGAAAAATGAATTCTTAGAACAACTACATTTAAGAAGATATACAAAACTGAAACCTAATTTTTTTTTATTAGACTGAACACACAGAAATTTATTCTGTTAACTGCTAAAAAAAAGTTTCTCCCTGCTTAGTCTTCATTTCTGTACTTACCATACACTGGTCACAAGCAGTTCCACACTTTAAATAGCACGATCATTTATCCAAATAGTAGCTACATTTTGCAATCCTGACAGCAGGTGAATGGCATTTCATGTTCTGAATGAGCACATTAAAGAAAGGAAGTTATGTTGTTATTGTTTGTACTTTCCTCACTCTTCTCAGTAAATAAGTTTAGTGTCCTGCATGTAGTCTCTAATGAACCCTTATTGACTGAAATATTTGCCTAGTTTAAGGACACATTTCGTCACACAAACACGTGTGTAATCTGTCCTGTTTAGATTTGCTATTACAGATTAGCTCTCCTGCTAAGTATACCTGAAGTAGGTTTGATTTTCTCTTGGGTTAGAAATGGGAGAAACCAGGGGACAAAGGAATTACCTTTGTTAAATTTCAGAGACAGACAAAGAAAAAGTGTTGGCACTGAATTAAAGGGAAGACTGTTTCTAAATGCTCTGTCATAAAGATTTTAAATCCTGATTCTGTAGTTGACTTGAGGACCATTTTCTGGCTTTCTTCTTTCCTTTATTTTAAGGACCATCTTCTTAATTTAACAAGTGTTTAAGTTCAATTGCTATGCTAAGTTCTCTATATGGAGAATTCGACTGATTTAAGCCCAATATTTTATGGTTTCATGATCTAAGATAAATGTAACAACCAGTATAAGTGAAGAAATAATAAAATAAATCATAATTATTTACAAACTACCACTTACAATCCTTGATCTGAGAGAAATCATAGAATAAGATTACTCTGGTAGCCGCAAGCCTTGACTATTGGTTTATTTCCCAAGACTATATAACTTTCTTTATCTACAGAATTCTGGGTAACCGGAATTTTAAATTCACACACAAATGTAATTTAAAAATATCTGAAATGGTTATGGGGAATTAGATGAGAGCATTGCTCTCCCTTAATACTGCCTTGGATTTCTTTTAAAGATAGTTATAAATGTTCCAAGTTTTGTTTTTATTCACCCAGTACCAAAATAGTTCACATTCCCTACGCAGGAAAAACAAAACAATACCCACCTTGACCCAATCTGTTCTTTAAATAACAGAAACAGAAAATTAAAAAGAGAGAGAGAGAGAGAAACTATTTTTAAAGAGTTATTTCAAATGCGTCATTGCCAGGAACTTAAATTGTCCTCCATACCAATTGTTACGAAAATATAATATTGTTTTCAAAATATTACCTTTTAGAAAGAGATATCAATCTTTTTCTTGTTTTTTTTCTTGTTGTTTTTTCTTTTGATATCAATGTTTTTCTTAAGAAAAACAAGTCTATTATTATTATTTTATTATTATTTACTAATTATACAAATTAGTAAATTTCCCTAAAATCACTTGTAAAAAGTTCTGTGCTTATTCCCTTAACCACCCTAAAAGGTACCATTTTCCAGAGACTATATGGAGGATGTCCATTGTTTTTTCTGCTTAGCTAATCCTCTTCCTGCTCCCTGACCACGTGACTGGTGGGAGACATTCCTCCCTGGATCTCTTGCATTTCTGCATGTCTTGTGAGTGAGGCCCTGGCAGCCCTTGTTCTGGATTATTGTCTTTCCAAGAATGTTTACACAGCAAACAGCCTTGGAATATAGAGATGATGTATCTCTCTGGAACAAAGAGCTGGTTTGTTTACTATCCGGCATGATAAAGATAATGCGTCTTCCCAAAGCCAAGGTCAGGCATGCTTATTACCCATTACAAAAAAATGTGGCTCCCCTAACTCAGGGTTTCTTGCCTGTAACACAACTCACTGGTATGTAAGCATCACTTGGTTCTCTTCAAGTCCCACCCTGTGGGAATCAGAGCTTGCAACCTACACAGATGCTGGTACTCTGGCTACTACTATTGGCGTGAATGACATATTGTTCTTTCTCTCTAATGCAGGGATCTTGTGCCTTCTGCCACAATCTATGAAACTGTGACAGGCTAATTTGTTAACTTGCTAGTAGAGCAAAATCCATAGGTTTCTAACAGCACCCCAGTTTCTGGTTTGAGTTCTTTCCTCAGACACGTCGGTACCTTTGCCCTTCAGCTTCCTGAGAGAACCCTATGTCTGCATAATAAATCTTCCTTTTATTTAAGCTTCAATGGGCTGCCCTTCCTTGTAATCAAAATAGTCTGATCCAGCCAAGAAAATCTGTTTCTTTCCGAAAATTGAACAATAGGAGGAAATATTCAAGTGGTTTTCTAAGTGGCTCCATTCAACAAATCTTTGTTGAGCCACTACAACGGTCTGTGTATTATGCTGGATGCTGGGACTACAATAGTAAATAGCATATAGTTCATAGAGTTTCGATTCTCATAAGAGGAGCAGCCCAGAATATAAGTAAACCAACACATAATAATTGCAAATAGTGAAAAGAGCTATGAAGAAAACGGAACCAGGACAAAAGCAGAGTGGAAAGGGAGGTTACCTTACAGAGAGTGACTGGAGAAGGTGACTTTGAGAGAGGCAGATTTAAGCTGAAACGTGGCAGAGAAGAAGGCAGAAGATCAGTATGAATTGAAGTAAGTGCCTTGAAATGGGAAAAGCTGAGGAAATGTGAAAATTGAGAAAAGAACAAACGTAAATAAGTGTAGTGAGTAAGGGGAAGGAGGCCAGGCTGAGGGGACTTAGGCGAGAGCCAGATTATTTGGGGCCTTACCATGCAACAAAAGGAGTTTGGATTTATTCTGTATACAATGAGAACCTATTGAAGAGTTTTAAGCCCTCAAGTGAAATTAACAAAAAAGAAAAAAGAAAAGTTAACAAAAAAGTTAACAAAAAAAGAAAACAAAAAAGAAAAAAAAAAAAAAGATTTTTGTGGGGCACCTGGCTGGGTCAGTCGGAAGGGCCTATGACTATTGATCTTGGGGTCGTGGATTTGAGCTCCACAGTAGGTGTAGAGATTACTAAAAAAATAAACAAATACACTTAGAAAAAGATTTTTGCTGTTATGTGGAGGATAGTTGGAGGAAAGCAAAAGTGGAAAGGGTGGTGGCCAAGAACAGAGGGTAGCAGCAGAGATAAAGAAAGTGGATTCTGTGTTCTGAGGAGACGGCAACAGTGGATGTGGGTGGGAGTGGCAACCAGGGCGGGGAAGTGGGGGTTGAGGAGGTGTGGGTCTGTAGAAATCAAAATTGCCATTTAGGGCTATGTCTAGTTTGATATTTCTGCACACTACCCCAGAGTAGCTATCAAGTTGGCCCCTAGGTTTTTTCTACCATGGTTGCTCCATGTTGGTAAGGGCCTTCCTAAAAGGTGGCCTCTCTCCAGAGTCCCTGACTGAGAGGAAGCTGCACTTTCAGCCTCCACCTCCACCTACCTGGAAGGTTTCAACTGATGTAGGTTGATGGGCTAGGATTCTGGGTCCTTTTTCAGGTTTATTATATTCTACCCCATTCATGTCCGTCAACTGAAATAACTGAAACTGAAATAACATCCCCTTCCTCCTCCCTCAAGCCTAATGACTCCTATAATGACTCCTTTTGTTTTTGTTTTTAAGAGAGAGAGACAGAAGGGGCAGAGGGAGGAGACAGAGAGATCGATGCAGGGCTTGATCTCACAACCCTGGGACGATGGATGATGACCTGAGCTGAAATCCCTAGTCAGACGCTTAACTGACTGAGCCACCCTGGTGCCCTAAATGACTGATCTTTAAAACAACTTTTACTTATTTATTTATTTAGAATGATTTTTATATATTTATTTGACAAAGAGGGAGAGAGAGAGAGAGAGCAGCCAGAGGGAGAGGGAGAAACAGGCTCCTCACTGAGCAGAGAGCCCAGACTATGATGATGACTTGGGGCTCAATCCCAGGACCCTGGGATCACGACCTAAGCCAAAGGCAGATACTTAACTGATTGAGCCACCCAAGTGCCCCGAAAACAGCTTTTTTGACATGTAAGTTGCACGCCGTAACATTCATCCATTGGGGCGCGCAATTCAATGAGTTACAGTAAATAAACAAAGTTGTGCAACCATCACCACCACTGAATTGTAGGACATTTCCATCATCCCCTGGACAACCTTTGTGCTCATTTGCAGCCAGTCATTCCTTATTCCCTCCCCTGAAGGCCTCGGTAACCATTAATCTATTTTTGGCACTTTTTTTGGCCTTTTGTAAACATTTCGTATAAATGAAATCATACCACATGTGGTTTTTTGTGTCTGGCTCCTTTTATTGAGCGTAATGTTTTGAACGTCATCCAAGTTGTATCATATATTAGCATTTCATTCCTTTTTTATTGCTGAATTTCCTTCCATTGTATGGATATACCACATTTTGTTTATCCATTTGCTCAATCATGGTCATTTGGATTGATTTGGGCTAGCTGCAGAAAGAACATTTGCAATTCACCAACCTCACTCAGATGTTGAAGGGATTACTTAATTTTTTAAATTGAGGGTTCAGATGGTGTAATTTGGGGTGATTTTCCCTCTACTTTCCAAATTTTCAGAAATTTGGTTATACTGTGTGCAGTTTTAAAAGTAGATTTCACTCATTTGACTTAAGATGTATCATGAAATAGTTCAACCATACACAAAGGCATAAGAAGCATAATAAGAAGCACTCATGTACCTATCACAGCCTAAGAAATATCTCTCTGTCCAAGAGATAACCGCCATCATGAATTTGTATTTACATTTTCATTCATGTATATTTTCTTTATTAACGTATATACACTCTTACAGAATATACAATATTTTTTGCATGATTTTAGACTCAATATGCACTTCATGAAACATAGTGATACCTTACATTTTTTTAGTACTTTAGTACTAGCCATTTTCATTTTCAAATAATCGTATATTCTTGTACAGTTCTCCCTGTACACATAAGCAAGAGTTTCTCTAGGGGTGTATTCCTATAGGAGGAATTTCTGGATCATATGATGTGTGTATCTTCAAACTAACTAGATATTCCCAACTATTCTCTAAAATGGTTGTATCATTTTACTTTCAAGAAATAAGTTTGTAAAAAATTCTGATGTCCATGTTTACCATATATGAAATAACCAAATACTACAAGGGAATAAAGTGACAAGAAATGGAAGCTAAAACTGGGAAGTAACCCAAACCTGTCATTTATAACTTCTCTTTTTTCAGTGTATGCAACAGAGATGAAACTGTACTTTCCTACTCACAACTTTTCTTCTAAGCTAAACTGAACGCTCAGATCTCCCATGAAAAGCATGAGTGTGATATATTATTTATAAATATTAAAATCCCTGAATTCTTTCTACAAAGGTGAATCATGTTAAGGTGAAGTCCCCTTCAAAAAAAAAAAAAGGTTTTATTTATTTATTTGAGAGAGAGTGAGTGCTCACTCAAGGTGGGGAGGGGCAAGGGGAGAGGGAAAAGCAGACTCTCCACTGAGCCCTGAGCCCCTGGTGAGGTAGGGGGGTGCTCGACCCCAGGGTTCTGGATCACACCTTCAGCTAAAGGCAGATGCTTAACCGACTGAGCACTAAGGTGGAGTTCCTTAGTATCTCATTGACCTTCTCTTCCTTAAATATTGCCATAGGTTTCTTCTCTACCAGCCTGAACTTCACTATTTTATTTTCACTCACAGCCATGGAGTATTAAAGAGCTGATACTCTGTTTCCTATACAAATACGGATACAATAAAGAGCTATAGATATCAAGTAAGTTCTCTCGCTGAAGAACTACGATAAAGTTGTAAGGAAACAATAAATTTGGTATAAGAAATTTTAGTCCCAGTTGTTTGATGATTTAGATGCATCTAACTTCAAACAAATCTAATACTGCAGACTAAATTAGGATTAAAAGAAATATGAACAAATTTTGGAAAATAAGTATTCCTTTTGAAACATTTTATCTTATGATTCCTTTCAAAAACTTTCCCCGGGGAGGGGGGAACCTTTCCCCTGTATACGCTTAACATGGAATCAAACGTAGTTTGCTACTGAATTGTAGGTCCTCTATATTTTCCTCTGTAGTTTAGAGGAACATCCGGGGTAATGCCTTTCAGGTGTAGAGAAGGGGGTGGGGTTGGTAAAGATGGAGAATGGGAGGAGAGAGAGAGCCTTCAAAATACAAGCTCATGAAAGGAAAAAAGGAGAGAGAGAGTGAGAAAAAGAGACAAACCAAGAAACAGACTCTCAGTTAATAGAAAACAAACTGATGGTCACTAGAGGGGCGGTGGATGGGGGAAATGGGGGAAATAGGTGATGATGATTATAGAGTATGCTTACCATGATGAGCACTGAGTAATATATGGAAGTGTTGAATCACTCTATTGTACACCTGGAACTAAGATAACACTGTATGTTAAGTAATTGGAACTGGTAATAAAAAAATGAAAACAAACAAAACAAAATATAATAAGCTCATGAAAGTTTGTAAACATTGTACTTGTTTTGGTTCTTGCCCACCTGAAGACATTTGTCTTGCCTCCTGGCCCTCTGGTTCTTTCTGAAGCTGCCTTACTTTGTCCTGTGTATTTCTTTTTCCACCAGCCCTACTGTAAGAGGACTGGATTTACAATATGCGAAGTGTTCCGGTCTTCTGTCTTTCTTTCACTCTATCCCCCCATCCCTAAACAAAATACACTCTTTCATCTCACAGATGCTTTCTGCCCTTCTCTGTTGGACACTATAGAACAGGGATTGCAAATTCAAATAAATGCCTGTAGGAGCCAAAAGGATATTTTGAGTGGGGAAGACAGAGCAGAGATCATGGAGAACTGCAGCGATACCCCATCGGAGGGGGCAGCCGCTACCAAGCTTCCCTTGACTCTTACTTTGGAAAAATGGGATCCCAATGTTGCGTCTTTTAATTTTTCAGAACACCTGAAAATCCAGGTTTTGTGTTGAAGTTCTCCCACTGGTAAATGTTGTCAACTAACTCAATAAAGACAATAGTAACGCACTTTTTGCAGAATTGACGATGCAGAATTGAGAAAACGAGTGGAGAGGTACAAGGTCTGGGTAGTGAAATAAAATACATAAGGACCTAAGTAGGCAAGGTAAGATGATCTAGGTAAGAGAGAGGTAAAGGAATCTAGGTAAAAGAGCAGGGAGAGAGAGGTGGTAAGAGGAAAAGAGGTACCGGAGTTGGGCAATCCATATGTGGACAGGTGAACTGGGGGCTCTGGAGACTCTCTAAGAGTGAGAACCCTTCTCAGGGTGGAAGTGGATAAGAAAATGAATAAGTGTGGGTGAATACGGATCAGAAGTGGGATTCCTTTTCATGTTCTTCAAAGAAATTAGATAAATACTGGAATTCTTTTTGAAGTTCTTTTGGGGCACCCGGGCGGCTCAGTCGGTTAAGCATCTGTGCTTGGCTCAGATCATGATCTCAGAGTCCTGGGATTGAGCCCTGAGTAGGGCTCCCTGCTCAGCAGGGAGTCTGTTCTCCCTCTCCTCCCCACTCTGTCCCTATCTCTGTCTCTCTCAAAGAAATAAAAAATACAATCTTTTTTTTTTTAAAAGGCGTCCAAAAATAAAATCTTAAAAAAAACCAAATTTCTTTTTGGATGCAGCATTGGCCTTTTAAAATGTGACTCCATGTGGAGACTAGATCACTTCCAGCCCTGGGGATAAGTATGAATGGGATTCTTGCAGACAATAAAAAACAAGTCTGAATAATTTAAGAAAACAGATTGAAGGGCGCCTGGGGGGCTCAATGGGTTAAGCCTCTGCCTTCGGGTCGAGTCATGATCTCGGGGTCCTGGGATCGAGCCCCACATCGGGCTCTGCTCAGCAGGGAGCCTGCTTCCCTCTCTTTCTCTGCCTGCCTCTCTGCCTACTTGTGATCTCTCTCTCTCTCTCTCTCTGTCAAATAAATAAATAAAATCTTAAAAAAAAACAGATTGCTTGGAAGGACATTGGGTACATCAAAGAATTGGTAGGAGAACTGGCAAAGTGGGCTCAGAAAGTGAGCAGGAACTGAGGAAATGAGACAGTCTGGAGCACACCACCGGAGCAGTCTGCTTATCTTGTCGCTACTGGACATTCACTGTTTCACCCCTTAACTCTGCCCTCACTGCTGTCACTCCACCGGATGCTGCCACCAGCACCAGAATCAACGCTGTAAGATGCCATTCTTGCTTCTTTGTGTCAAGACCCCAAGTCCTGTGTAAGGAGTTCCCAGATGGTTGACATTAGGTCACATGCTGTGAGGAATCAGGGAGAACAGGCATTGGTTCTTTTTGTTCTCCTTGGTGGGAGGCAGAATCTGCCTCTTGCCCAAACTCTCACAATCATGGCTTCCAAACAGGCAGTCTATTTGCATCACCAAACATGGCAGCCATAAATGTACCATAGAACCTCATTAGAGAGAGTACTTGTATGAAGGATGACTAAGAGACAGCCACTGTATCAGTCCGAGTAGGATTCATTATGCTGCAGTGACAAATGACTACAAAATCTCAGTGGTGTACAGCAACAAAAGTTTATCCCTCACTCACGTCCATTGCAGATTGTCCATATCGTCTTCACTTTTGGACCCAGGCTGATGAAGCATCTCTACTTGCAATGTTGCTGATCTCATAGCGGCAGGGGTGGGGCATGAGGAGAGCAGAGCGAGCCACACTCTGACTCTTAAAGCTTATACTTGAAAGTGACAAACACAACTCCTGCTCATGTTTTAGGGGCCAAAACAAATCGTATGTCCAAACCTGATACGTGATACGATCCCAGGGAGGGGCAATTACTGTTTCTGAAAAAGAATAAGGTGCAACCCTGCCGTTAGCAGGGAGGAGGGAAAGGCGTGTTAGGTAGAGGGAATGAGCAAATTAGAGGCAAGAAATAGAACGATGTTTGGGGCGTAAAGAGCATGCTGTTAATGATGTATAAGGCTCAGGGCAGGAGAAAGTACGCAGTAGTGACAGAGGGGAATAGACAATATCCTTGTCTTCAGGACGAAGAGTTTGATCCTTATTCTGTAGGCCATTAAGCATCCTTGTGGGTATTTAAGCCAGACGATGACATAGCTAGATTTATCCTTTAGACAGTTTGCTCTACGTGAAGGATGATTTGAGAGAGATATGTTAGGAGGCATTACGTTTGTTCAGGTGAAGAGTGATGACAGCCTGAACCAGAAAAGCTAATGGGGTAAGGACAGGGAGACAGATAGAGAAGAGGCAGGGCGGCTGACTATGTTGATTGATCAGATGTGAAGGGTAAGAGAAAGGAGGGAGAGAGGATGCTCTAAAGTGTCCAGCCTGGGGAATTCTTCAACATCTTTTATCTTCCTACCAAATCAGAAAGCTGAGTGTCTGGCACCCCCAATGCATCTTGCAATTTAGAATCTTCTCTTTCCCTTGATGTATACACAGGACAAGGTTAAAAGCTCCCAAGAAAATCAGAATGGCTACATATCACCATCACATCCTAGTATACAAAGATGGAAGTCAGATATGAATGCTCTTCCTCAGGTGAGTACTTGGTCTCTTTTTTCCATTTATCTTCCTTTTTATCTTCCTATCTTGCTTCTATCCTTTATGGTGCAGTGTTGATGGAATGAGAAGGGTACTCACTTTCACACACAACTGATGAAAGTGTAAATTCCAGCAAGCTTTTTTTTTTTCCCCAGCAAGCTTTTTGGAAAACAATTCAGTAATTTGTTCCAAGAACTTAACTATGTTCAGACTTTGGCCAGATAATTCTACATTTAGTAATCGAACATAAGAAAATAATTATCAAAAGCGGTGCCTGGGTGGCTTAGTTGGTTGAGCAACTGCCTTTGGCTCAGGTCATGATCCTTGAGTTCCAGGATTGAGTCCCACATCGGGATCCCAGCTCCATGGGGAGTCTGCTTCTTCCTCTGACCTTCTCTCCTCTCATGCTCTCTCTCACTTTCTCTGTGTCTCAGATGGATAAATAAAATCTTTAAAAAAAAAAAAGAAAAAGAAAATAATTATCAATGGACAAATATTTATTATACAAAGGTTTATTTCAGCAATATTTATGATTGTAAAATAACTAGAAACAACCTCAATGTAAAACTTGGGATATGGTTAGGACCGATTTGTGTTTTCATTAATATTATTTTCAAAGGACTTGGGGCACCTGGGTGGCTCAGTGGGTTAAAGTCTCTGCCTTTGGCTCAGGTCATGATCTCAAGGTCCTGGGATAGAGCCCTGCATTGGCTCTCTGCTCAGCAGGGAGCCTGCTTCCCTCTCTCTCTCTGCCTGCCTCTCTGCCTACTTGTGATCTCTTCTCTCTGTCAAATAAACAAACAAAAATCTTAAAAAATAATAATAATATTTTCAAAGGATTTTTAAATGAAATGGATGAACCCTGATATTATAATGTTAAGAAAAAACAAGCTATAAAGGGAAATACTTATTATAATATCAAGCTGTTTCAAATGAGCAGAGAAAAAACTGGAAGAAATTACATCAGAGAGTTGTGGTATTGTGGATGACTTTTGTTTTCCTTATTTCCTTTTCATTGTCCCCAAATTTTTACAAAGTAATGATTTCTTTTATAATCAGAAGAAAAGGCACTTTCCCAACCCTGCCCCACCTGCATTTCTTAGATCAACTCTGAGCTGATAAGGCAAGATCAGTGACAATGTGAAATAGTTAAAAGACAGGTAAGTTAACTCAACTCCAGGAGCAAAACTAGAGAAGAGGGTGCAGCATGGAGCTGAGCTGAACTCACCTACCCACAGACGCTCAGCAACTAGTTTGTAGCTGATAAATGCTGCATTAGATACCTGCCAGCATTACAGAGAAGAGTTGAGCTTTTGAATTTGCCCATGAGAGGTTAGGATGGAAGCTAGAAGTTACCAAGCCACCACTGGGGCTCCACTAGAGATGGTGGTAGTAGAGACAGCCTCTCACCTTCTGCCGCTCCCTCCGTCCTTCAACCAGAAAAGCTCTGCCATCTGACAGTCTCCCCACCTTGCAGGGGAGGACCAAGGCTCACCTCCTCCCATCCAATTCCTGGCTCCGAATAATCATCGGGGAGAGAGCAAGTGTGGTCTGGGAACCATGTCGCTCTTTAGCTATGGCGAATAAGATCCTTAAAAATTGGTCACCGGACAAAACATGTCAGAGGAAGAGGGAGAAAGAATCTACCAGCTCCCTCAATTACATCAATGATTTGCTAGGCAGTTGGTGGAGTTTTCCCAGTTATACCATCCATGGAAAGAGTAGAGAGAAAGGAGACAGATTCAGGAGATACTTGGGAGGAAGGATAATCAGGTCTTTGTGGTTGATCATACGGGTATGGGGAAGGAGAGGGAGGAGTCACGACTGACTGGGGACTGTTCGGGGTCGGAGGGACTGAATAGTGCCACTGCAGGGATGGCAGGACCAGGGCTGAGAGGGTGGCCTGTGGATTTCGTTTGGTGGTGTCTCCCAAGGAGATGGAGGATGGGGCTCCCTTGATCTGCGTATTGGTTACTCACAGGGAAAATAAATTATTTTATTTTAATCATCATTTATTAATGATGATGGAAGACAATTTTCTTATTATCGGAGAAGCAGTACAAATATGGGAAGGGGAACACTAGGATAAACTCTCCGGAATTGGATTGAAGGTATAGGAAGGCTGTGGACTCATAACTGTTTTAATATGTAGATAGATACAGATATAGATGTTGGATAGGCATAGAGCTTTTCCTGGCTCTTTTTGGCAAGACACCTGAAACCAATGGTGCTCTTATAACAAAGAGCAACTTAGCACCCAGATCTTGGTTTCTAAACATCTTACTTAAAGGAACCAGGGTTCATTGGATAAGTTGTCAATTCCAGGGCTGTTCCAAAGAAAACACAAAATGAGTCTGAAACATCTGCTTGCTCCAGAAAATAAAGAAACTTTCAAAACATATTGGGAACACGTTGGGGCGCCTGGGTGGCTCAGTTGATTAAGTGTCTGCCTTTGGCTCCGGTCATGATCCCAGGGTCCTGGGATTGAGTCCCCATATCAGGCTCCTTGTTCAGCAGGGAGCCTGTTTCTCCCCTCTGCCTGCTGCTCCCCCTGCTTGTGCGCTTGTGGGCTCTCTCTCTCACTCTCTGTCAAGTAAATAAATAAAATCTTAAAAAAAAAATATTGGGAGCATGTTAAACGACATAGGATTCAACCGAAAAAGGCTTCCGCTGGCCAAATATGAAACAAATTGAACACCAAGATAAATAATATTAGTAATGGATTATAAACTACTGAATAAAATAGGAATCCATAAATCTACATGATACAAAGAAATGAATAAATAAACAGAAAGCTCTACTTCATGGTAGAATGCCAACTAATTAATGTTGAAGAAATAACATAACTAGAAAATCACCATGTGGTAACAACCCTAGTAATTATTGATTCAGGCAAAATAGTGGGTGAGAGTTTGATAAGAAAAAGAATATTTACATAGTCCCGAAGTATCTCCTTATAAAATACTTAGAAATTATTTTTAGATTAGTAGCTAATTAATTAGCTTTGCAATGGAAAACCAAATGAGAAGCACTAACATTACCTATAACAGAAAAAAACTGACATTGTAGATTTCCTGATATGATGCAAATTTGTGATATTCTTGCCCCTCAAAGCATAACCTGAATCTAATCATGAGGAAACAATAGACAAACCCAAACTGAAAGCCTTCAAAATGTCTGACCTTCAAAAATGTCAAGATCTTAAAAACAAGAAAAGCCTGAGAAACTGTCCAGATTGAAGAAAATACATGACAACTAAATGCTGTGCATCCTTCTGGGTTGGGTCCTAGAACAGAAAGGAAAGGGGGAAATTGGAAGGCTTTAAAAAACTTACTTGTTGACACATGAAAAAATGCCTAACATCACTAGCCATCAGGGAAATACAAATCAAAACCACAATGAGATATCACCTTATACCGGTTAGAATGGCAAAAATTAACTAAACAGGAAACAAGAAATGTTGGTGAGGATGTGGAGAGAGGGGAACCCTCTTATACTGTTGGTGGGAGTGCAAGTTGGTACAGCCACTTTGGAAAACAGTGTGGAGATTCCTTAAGATAATAAGAATGGAGCTACCCTATGACCCAGCAATTGCACTACGGGGCATTTACTCCAAAGATACAGATGTAGTGAAAAGAAGGGCCATATGTACCCCAGTGTTCATAGCAGCAATGTCCACAATGGCCAAACTGTGGAAGGAGCCAAGATGCCCTTCAACTGATGAATGAATAAAGAAGATGTGTCCATATACACAATGGAATATCACTCAGCCATCAGAAACAATAGCTGGAGGGGATTATGTTAAGTGAAGTAAGTCAAACAGAGAAAGACAATTATCATATGGTTTCACTCATATGTGAAACATAAGCAATAGCGCAGAGGACTATAGGGGAAAGGAGAGAAATCCAAAGGGGGAGAAATCAGAGAGGGAGATGAACCATGAGAGACTACAGACCCCGAGAAACAATCTGGGGATTTCAGAGGGGAGAGAGATAGGGGAAGGGGGTAACAAGGTGATGGGTATTGAGGAGGGCATGTGCTATGATGAGCACTGGATGTTATATGCAACTAATGAATCATTGAACTCTGCATCAAGGACTAATTACACACTATACAGTGGCTAACTGAACATAATTAAAAAATTATTTGTTGGGGTGCCTGGGTTAAGTATCTGCCCTGGGCTCTGGTCATAACCCCAGAGGCCTGGGATGGAGCCCTGCCTCAGGCTCCCTGCTCAGCGGTGAGCTTGCTTCTCTCTCTCCCTCCGCCATTCCCCTTCCTTGTGCTCTCTGGCTCTCTCTCTCTGTCAAATAAATAAATAAATAAATAAAATAAAATAAAATAAAAAATTTGAAAATTATTTTTGTTTTTTTTTTGCTTATTTTGTTTTGCTTTATGCTTGCTCTCATGGACAGTATTGGAATAATTGATGAAATATGAATGAATCTGGGGATTAGATAGTCCTGTATCAGTGTTAATTTCCTGACTCTGAGAGGTATGGTGTAGTTGTGTAGAATACTGCCCTTGTTTATAAAGCCAATGGGACATGATGTCTGCCACTTATTCTTACATGGCTTAGAAAATTACATATGATTATCTCTTGTATATTTATGTACGAGAAATAATGAGAAGGTGGGGGTGGGAGGTGGGAAAAGAGAAAGGGGGAGGGAGAGAATGGTAAAATATAAATAGGTAGGAGAACTTGGGTCCTGACCATCTAATACAGGATTTCTTGGTATCCTTTTCTGTAACTTTGAAATGATCTCAAACTGAAAAAACAAAAACAAAACAAAAAAACCCAGAGAATGTAGATATTCTTGTTATGGTCTAATTGAAAATAAATAAGAACATATTGAAAAACAAATTCTTCAGAAAAATACTCTTGACACAGTCTTAAAGATAGATATTGCTAAGGAACTGAATAAAGTATGTGCCTTAGGGAGACAGCAGCGTCAGCGATGTGTCCCCAGGGCCAACACTGTGCAAAGCCAGCAAGCAGATATGGATGAGATGGCTGCCTGGAACTAGATTACAACTTCTTGGTGAGGCTCTAGTCCTTTCCTCCAGAGATCCACTGGAAGTAATAAGAGAAATGAAGCAAGGTAATAGAAAACAATGCAATAAACCAATAAGCCAGTAAGCGCCATCTAGTGGCAAGAAAGTGATTTTCCCCTTGGGTTAAAGGTCAAAATCAAAGGGCCTTTGGCCACATTGCTCTCTTCCTACCAGTAGGATGCGACAGTTTCCAAGGTCGCACGTCTTCATCAAGCTTACTAAGATCAGACTTACCAAGTTCTATCATTTTAATGAGTATAGAATGGTATATTCTATAAACAAAGATTAAGAAGCTTGGATTTTGTTTTTTGGGGTTTTTTTAAGATTTTACTTTTTAAGTGTTCTCTACATCCAACATGGGGCTCCATCTTATAACCTTGAGATCAAGAGTCACATGCTCTACCAACTGAGCCAGCCAGGTGCCCCGGGAGGCTTGCTTTATTTTATTTTATTTTGTAAAGATTTATTTATTTATTTATTTTCTTCTTTTTTTTAAAATTTAAATTCAGTTTAGTTAACATATCATTGTGTTATTATATTACTAACATATATTGTTAGTTTCTGGGGTAAAACTTAGTCATTCATCAGTTGCATATAACACCCAGCGGTCATTACATCAAGTCCCCTCCTTAATGCCCATCACCCAGTTACCCCATCCTCCCACTCACCACCCCTCTAGCCACCCACAGTTTGTTTCCTATGCCTGAGTGTCTATGGTTTGCCTCTCTATTTTTATTTATTTATTTTAGAGAGCAGGGGGAGGGAGACAGAGATAAAGAGAATCTCAGGCAGACTCCCATGCTGAGCACAGAGACGGATGCAGGGCTGGATCTTACAACCCTGAGATCATGACCTGAGCCAAAACAGAGAGGCCGATGCTCAACCTACTGAGCCACCCAGGTGCCCTGCTAAGAGGCTTGTTTTAGATTCAGTTTTATTTATTTAGGCAAGGCTACTTCACGCAGGATGCTATATACTATCTATTGTATCACATTGAGAGGCACATCATGTCTGGCAATCAGTATTTTCAAATGTGGGCAACCTCATGCATCAGTACAAATAATAATAATAATGGCCCTCATCAACCTTTTCTCTTATGGTTTTAGCAACCATTGGTAATCATTACTTAGATCCATCATTTCATGAAAGATTAAAACATGGTTATCTAATTTTATCATTCCTTCTGCATTTCTTAACTGTAATGCTTCTATAAAGAACTCTCCCTCATCAATGAGTAGGTTTCTTGAAGTCCAACTCCTATAGGAAAAGGAGTATATGTTTCATAATTTCCACATATCAATTTTTAGAATAATGAACTGGTAACCTAATAATTTGGTGATCAAAAGGTTTTTTTAAAAGAATTATTGGGATGCCTGTGTGGCTCAATTGGTTAGGCATCTGCCTTTGGCTCGGGTCATGATCCCAGGGTCCTCAGATCAAATCCCGCATCGGGCCTCCTGCTCAGTGGGGAGCCTGATTTTCCCTCTGTCTGGCACTCCCCCTGTTCATGCACTCTCTCTCTCTTTGGCAAATAAATAAATAAAAATAATAAAAAAAGAATTATTAAGGGGTGCCCGGGTGGCACAGTTGTTTAAGAATAGGACTCTTACTTTCTGCTCAGGTCCTGATCTCAGGGTCATGAGACTGAGCCCCAGGTGTAGCTCGGTGCTCAGCATGGAGTCTGCTTATGACTCTCTTTCCCTCCCCCTCACAAAATAAATAAATAAATCTTAAAACAAAGAATTATTAAGAATTCTGGCAAGATTTTTACATTTTTTTATTTTTAGCCATTGCAATGGTTATATTTTTAAAAACACATTATCTTCAATTATAATTTATATGCAATAAAATGCACCCATGTAAAGAGTACAATTGAATGAGTTTTGAAAAAATGCATATACCTATGTAACTACCATCACATCACATCACAGGATAGAAAACATGTCCATCATCAAAAAAAGTTCTTCTGTGGGGTGCCTGGGTGGCTCAGACAGTTAAGCTGCTGCCTTTGACTCAGGTTATGATCCCAGGGTCCTGGGATCGAGCCCCACATCAGGCTCCTGGGATCGAGCTTCCCATCAGGTTCTTTGCTGAGCTGGGAGTCTGCTTCTTTCCTGCCTGCCATTTCCCCAGCTTGTGCTTGCTTTCTCCCTTCCACTCTGTCAAATAATAAAAATCTTAAAAAAAAAAAAGAGTTCCTTTGCGCCCCTTTGCAGTCAGTCACTCCTACCCCATCCCTGGCCCTAAGCCATTGCTGATCTGCTTCGTGTCACCATAGATTTGATTTCATTTTTTTAGAAATTCATAAGAATGAAATCATTTCTCTAAATCCTTTTACTTGATTAGATCATATGATAAGTGCCTTAGTATTCTTTTTGATGCTCATATTGTTGCCAATTTCAGCCAGCAGAGCCTCTTCAGTTTGGCTCCAGGTCATTTTGACATAAACCCTATAGTATTTGGTAGCTTCCTGGTTTTCAGGCCCCAGATTCACCATGTATATTTCCTCATCTAGATCTGAAATTAGCTATTTCAACATAGCTATTTCAACATTTTTTTTAGATAGAAGATTAATTTTTATTTCTCCAGTGACAATATTTACAGTTGAATATAAATTAAAGTCCTGCTTGCACCCCAAAGCCAGGTCCTTTGGGTGGTTCAGTTCAAAGAAGTAAGACCTCCAGCTGGCTCACAAGAGAAGCGTCCACTCCTTGGCCCAGGTTTTGGAACATTGCCAGCTTTGAGTTCATCAATAATTTCTTCAATGTCCTTAGGTGTCAGATCCTCATAGTAGTTGTCATTTATTTGAACCATTGGTGCATTTACACAGGCCCCTAAACATTCCACCTCTGTAAGAGTGAAAAGTTAATCAGGTGTAGTCTCCCCAACCTTTGTTCCAAGTTTTTTCTGAATGGCCTCCAATATGCTGTCAGGGTTTCGAAGCATGCAAGGTGTAGTAGTGCAGACCTGAATGTGATACTTTCCAACCGGCTTTTGATTATACATTGTATAAAAAGTTGCTACTTCATATACTCTCATTGGAGGTACTTGTAAAACTTCTGCAACCTTGTTCATAGCAGAGATGGGCAGCCATCCATTCTGTCTTTGGGCTAAATCCAAGACTGGAAGCACAGCTGCTGCTTTATGTCCTTCTGGATAGTTTTTTGGGGTTGGTATTTTCTTGGTATTTTGAGACTACACTCTGGGCACCAAGTTGCTTGTTGCATCCCTACTAAGTTACTATTAACTTATTAATAAGTAATTCATTATTATTATTCCAGACCTCTCCAGTTGGCAGAACAAGGAAAATAACCATTTTTTTGAAAGAGAAAAATAAATAATGAGTTCATACTGATATTTTCTATTTAAACTGAAGGTTATAATTTTTTATTTTATATTTTATCTCTGTTCTCTTAAGCTAAAAATTTTGTATTTATAACATTAACATAATTATTTGCTTTCATGAAGAATCAAAATATATGATTAAATACATGATAGGAAAAAGGAAATATATAATTGTTAATGATTAATATTTATATTAGAACATATATAGGGCGCCTGGGTGGCTCAGTGGGTTAAAGCCTCTGCCTTCAGCTCAGGTCATGATCTCAGGGTCCTGGGATCAAGCCCTGCATCGGGCTCTCTGCTCAGCAGGGAGTCTGGTTCCCCTTTTCTCTCTGCCTGCCTCTCTGCCTACTTGTGCTCTCTCTCTGTCAAATAAATAAATAAAATCTTAAAAAAAGAACATATGTACATAGGTATTTTTTAAAGTAACAGTTTCAAAAGAGCAATCACAGTATTTTAATTAACACTAAAACAACTACAGGTTAAGATTTCTTTGTCATTCCTATAGTCTTTAGAATATATCCCACAAAAAATGTAGTCAAAATATTGTCCTCATGGTTACCTGAAATAGCTTTTCTCTGGTCGTGCCATCAGCCTGATGTAGAATTAAGCTCACTTGTTTCAATTTGGCTTAGATTTTTAGGGATTACTTTGTTCTTCTATTTTTTAAAGCTAATCTTATGTTTGTAAGTCATTTAATAACCACATTTGGAAGGTTCCAGATCAAAACCATCTGACAAATTTCATTCAGAAAGGTTTATTTCCATCTCTCATTTAATAGATTTTATCTTTTGAAAGTAATTTTAGGTTTACAGAAAAATGGACAGAAAGAACAGAGTTCAAATATATTCCTTTGCCCTCCCCCCATCCTTCACCTTTTCCCCTTTATTAACATCTTGAATTAGCACTGTACATTTGTTACAATTGATGAGCCAATGTTGATACATTATTATTAACTAAAGACCATGTTTCATTCTTTGTGTTGTACATTCTATGGGGTTTGACACATGTATGATAACACGTATCCACCATTACAATAGGATACAGAGCAGTTTCATGGCTCTAAAAATCCCCTATGTTCCTCTTATTTATCCCTCCCTTTTTCCTCCCTCCTCCCCAACAACCACTGGCAACCACTGATCTTTTTACTGTCTCCATAGTTTTGCCTTTCCCAGATGCCATATAATTGCAATCATAGAGTATATAGCCTTTTCATACTTGCTCCTTTTACTTAGCAATATGCATTTTTTAAAAAAGATTTATTTATTTATTTTAGAGAGCAAGCACGCGCAGTAGGGAGGAGCAGAGGGAGAGGGAGAGACATTCTCAAGGTGACTGCACTCAGCCAGGAGCCTGAGGTGGACTCCACCTCACGACCCTGAGATCAGGACCTGAGCCCAACCTGAGCTGAAACCAAGAATCGGAGGCCTAACTGACTGAGCCACCCAGACACCGCAGCAATATGCATTTAGGATTCCTCCACGTCTTTTTGTCCCCTGATAGCTCATTTCTTTTTATTGAACTGAGTAATATTCCATTGCCTGGGATGTACCACAGTTGTTTATCCATTCACCTACTGAAAGACATCTTGTTGCTTCTAAGTTTTAACAATTCTGAATAAAGCTGTGATAAATATCCATGTGTAGGGTTCTGGGTGGATATGTTTTTAACTTATTTGGGCAAATACCAAGGGGTACAATTCCTGGATCACATGGAAATATATGTTTAGTTTTGTAAGAAACTGCCAAACTGTTTTCCAAAGTGGCTATACCATTTTGTATTTCTATCAGAAATGAATGACAGTTACTATACCACATCCTTGCTGACATTTGGTGCTGTCAGTTTCTGGATTTTAGCCATTCTAATATGTATGTAGTGGTATACCAGTGTTGTTTTAATTTGCAATTCCCTAATGATGTATAACGTTGAGCATCTTTTCCTATGCTTTTTTGACATCACCTGCTTCCTGGTTTTTTTCTTCCACTATAGGTAACCATTTTATATTGGCTTTTGGCTTATTGTTCTTTTTTTTTTTTTTAAAGATTTTAATATTTTATTTATTTGAGAAAGAGAGAAAGTGAGAGAGAGCATGAGAGGAGAGAAGGTCAGAGAGAGAAGCAGACTCCCCACGGAGCTAGGAGCCGGATGCAGGACTTGAGCCTAGAACTCCAGGATCATGACCTGAGCTGAAGGCAATTGCTTAACCAACTGAGCCACCCAGGTGCTCTTGGCTTATCCTTCTATTGCTCCTTTAAAAGATAACACACAAACAACCATTTATAGACCCTCTTTCTTACACAGCAGGTAGCATACTGTACATGTTCCATAGCATTTTATAGAGAATTTTTTTCTTACAGAGGCATAGGATTTTATCATATGGATATATCATTATTTCTTAAATCATTCCTTTATTGATGGACATTGGATGGTCTACACCCTTTTGCTATGATAAAAAGACTACATGAATAACCTTGTGCACACATCATTTCCTATTTCTGCCTGTATAGCCTTGAGATATGGTTAGAGTTCCATGCTATCCAATGTGAAATGCATATGTAATTTTGCTAGATATTATCAAATTCTCCTTGTATAAGGAGATATATAAATGTATACCATTTCTGCACTCCCACCACCAATGTATGAAAATGACTATTTCCCTGCAGACTTGCCAAAAAGATTTTTTTTGGGTCAAACTTAAGGATTTTGCTAACATGATAGATGAAAAACTGTAATGTTCTATATTTTAGCTGGATGGTGGGTACATGGAAGTTTGTTCTATTCTTAATTATACATTTCACGCATCTAACATATTTCATAAAATAAGCTACCATAAGGAGTTTTTTTAAAAGAAAATAGGTTTTCTATTTTGGTCTTAGAAGAAATATACCACTTTTACTGATAATCTAACTATTGATTAAAGAATTGGAATAATCCACAACTAGAACTGGAAAGAATCTTATAGGGAAGAAATTTCTGATCCTATCACTTAGCAAATGAAAGCTCTTTGATTCAAAAAGTCAAGTCATTAACTTCAAGTGATAAGATTAATAAAAAATAAGCTTACTTTTTAAAAAATTGTATTTAACTAGGCTGGGGCTTAAATTCATGACCCTGAGATGAAGAGTTGCATGCTCTATAAACTGAGACAGCCAGGTGCCTCTAAGCTCACTGTTAACTATAGCTAAAAACTCACTTTATATACTGCAGTCAATACATAAGATTACAAAGAACACTACCCAAGAAGTTGGGATGCATAGCACACATCTTCATAACAATTCCACTAAGTTTAAATGATACAGGAAGTAGAAAAAAAAGATACAGGAAGTAGAATTCATTGCATCAAAGCCAAGGCTGGACTGACTGGGTTTTTTTTTTTTTTTTTTTAAGATTTTTAAATCTATTCATTCCTGAGACAGATGGAGAGAGAGAGCAAGAGAGAAAGCAGGAGCAGAGGGAGGAGCAGAGGGAGAGGGGCAAGCAGCCTCCTTGGTGAACACTGAGCCCCATTTGGGGCTTGATTCCAGAACCCTGAGATCATAACCTGAACCCAAACCAAGAGTCCGACACTTAATTGACTGAGCCACCCCGGTGCCCCTACTGGATTTCTAGGTACAGCTGTGAAAACCAATGTCACTTGGTTCTGACAGCCTTACTACTTCTCTTTCTCTTTTTTCAACTTTCCAGTAGAACAGATCAGCTAATAGGCTCCCTGCCAATAGTCCCCAAATTTATGATATGGAATCTGCAGACAAAGCCTATAAATATTAGAAATTCTCTATCAATCTGGCTGTGATGAAGTTTTAGAATATAAGTGAGGTCTGGAGCCAATGACCAAGAGAGAATTCTTGAGACATCTTTGGTGCAAAATGGTGGTTTATTAAAGCATGGGCTGTGGGCAGAAAGAGCTGCTGCCCAGTGATCCTGAGGAGTGGCTGATCAGGGGTTGGGGAGGTGAGGACAAAGGGGGTGTTCAGAAGGGCGGTCATATGGTAAAGAAGACTCTCAGGAAAATGGGGACCCAGTTATTGTCAAGCGAAGCTGTTTCTCCCTCTAATGAGGCACCAACATGAAGACAGCTGGGAGTTTCCTGATGGAATGTCACACTCCTCCTATCACACGTCCTTGTCAATGAGCTTTAGGTTTAGAAGAAATTCAACTTTATTTACCTTTCCTTCAGCCTCAGCCTCCCTCAATTTTATAGAGGGGAGGGTGATGTTAGGGCTTCAAGAACTGAGTTATGGGTCTCTGGAAGTTAGGCTATTGATAAGAAAGCTTCTCTTTTATAAATCACTAGGACATTGTAAATTGAGGGAGACTCAGGTCTTGCAGGAATGTGATGTCTACAAGTTAACTATTTGTTTTTCCTTTAGGGCAGCCAGGAGTACCTGAGGAATGTCACATATATCCCATGGTGGGGGGGGGGGTTGTGGGGTGTCAGCTTCTGCTTTGTCCTCGGCTAGCCTTCTGTTCCCTCATCAGCTGCACTTTGGGCAAAGGTTTTCCCCGGGCTAAACGGAGGAGGTTCTCACCAACTCACAGGTTTAGTACACATCGTAACTGAACTAATGAGAGTTTGCTCCTTGGTGAGTCACAGGTAGAAACGAAACCAGGTGCAGTTAACACACAAAAGAAACTTTATTTGCAGCAAATACGTACATCATACAGAATAACTTCCAAAGCTGGGACTCCCCAAGCAAGGGTGAATGGGTGCCATTTATTGAGGGTTAAGATGAATATTTGGAAAATACAGCCTTGTCATTGTATGTAGAGGCAGGCATAAGGTCAAGTTTGCACCTTAAGGACACACGCCTACAAATACATAGTATGTCGATATGTAAATGAGGTTTGTGCTCTCCTGGGGCGGGGTTTTTAGTATTATGATGAGGGAAGGGCAGTGTCAGTCACCGCGTGGGTCGCTCCATGGTCCATCTGTGCAGGTGTGAGTCAGGAGTTAAGCTCAACCTGGTCTGGGTGGTCTGGGCTGCTGGAGCTCTTCATCTGGGCAGCTGTTATTGCTCTAGGGGTAGTTTCGGTTTCTTTCACAGGAGGCTCAGCAGCACTCTTTTTTTTTTTTTTAATTTTAATATTTTTTAAATCTTATTTTTTTAATGAACATATAATGTATTATTTGTTTCAGGGGTACAGGTCTGTGATTCATCAATCTTACACAATTCACAGGGCTCACCATAGCACATGCCCTCCCCAATGTCCATCACCCCGCCACCCCGTCCCTCCCACCCCCTCCCCTCCAGCAACCCCCAGTTTGTTTCCTGAGATTAAGAGTCCCTTATGGTTTGTCTCCTTCTCTGGTTTTGTCTTGTTTGATTTTTTCCTCCCTTCCCCTATGATCTTCTGTCTTGTTTCTCAAATTCCTCCTATCAGTGAGATCATATGATAATTGTCTTTCTCTGACTGACTTATTTCACTTAGCATAATACCCTCTAGTTGCGTCCTTGTCGGTGTAAATGGTAAGATTTCATTTTTTTTTTTTTTGATGGCTCCTTGAGTCTTTTGCCAGAATAAGAGATAAGGTGGAAAAAAAAAAAGAGCTTAAGGAAAAATGTGGGACAAAGGTCAGTGGGTACAAGCAGGTGAGCAGTAAAGGTCAGGTCTTGGGGTCTGGCTGGTGACAATATCAGTTTTTGTTTTATTTTGGGGAGGGCAGGAGTTAAACCAGATAGATGGGCTTTTGTTGCTTAACAATTATAATGATTCATATTATTCCTTTTTTTTTTAAAGATTTTATTTAGGGGACGCCTGGGTGGCTCAGTTGGTTAAGCTGCTGCCTTTGGCTCGGGTCATGATCCCAGAGTCCTGGGATGGAGTCCCACATCAGGCTCCTTGCTCAGCAGGGAGCCTGCTTCTCCCTCTGCCTCTGCCTGCCACTCTGCCTGCTTGTGCTCTCTCTCCCTCTCTCTCTCTGACAATTCACAGAGTTGTGTGCGAGAGCACACAAGAGCAGGGGCAGAGGGAGAGGGAGAAGCAGGCTCCCTTGCTGAGCTGGGAGCTCGACGCAGGACTCAATCCCAGGACCCTGGCATCATGAGCTGAGCTGAAGGGAGACAACCTACCGAGCCATCCATGCACCCTGGATTATGCTACTCTTTAAAAAAGAAAAAAGTTAACAAAGAAATATTGGTCTTTAGTCATATTACTGCATAGGAGTTGCCAAGATTTCTCTCATAACATCCTGCTTATGTAGGAAAGATGTTAGGGTTTGAAGCCGACGGCCAAGAAAGAAGGTGGTTTTATTAAAGCACAGGGACAGGACCTGTGGGCAGAAAGAGCTGCACTGGGGTCATGAGGAGTGGCCTATTTTATACTTTCAGGTTGGGAGAGGGTTAGGGATAGCGAAAGTCTCTAAGGAATTATGGAAGCAAGGTTTCCATGACCTTGAG
Organism: Nasua narica; assembly: GCA_028533885.1. NCBI lineage: Eukaryota > Metazoa > Chordata > Mammalia > Carnivora > Procyonidae > Nasua > Nasua narica. Next base: position 35,107,999 of record CM052800.1, on the reverse strand, counting down.
GGGGCTAGCTATTGTTGGGAAAAGGTCATTTAATTACTCTCTAATAAAACCTTGGTCATGAGACTTTTCAGATGCATATCAGTGGGCCATATGCTTGGGGGATCATTGCCAACACACATCTTGGGGTGTAGAAATAAAGGAAGTTTCCAAAGGAATTTTTATATATTAAAGTAGACTTATAGGATCCTGGGGGTTGGGCTAAGATTGTCTTTTGCCCTATTGACTTTGAAGTAGCTGAGTTCCTAGAGGACTGTCACTCTGCCTGTTTCAAGGACTTGTCAATGGGCTCTAGGTAGTAAGGAAGTTTAATTTTTCTTTTGTCTTTGTTTCCCACATCACTATTAGTTCTGTGGGTGACAGCTGAGATTTGTAACACCTGATGCCTAGTGCTATGCCATTTGTTAAGAAATTTCTTTCCTGGAAGGATTAGATGAGTCACTCCATTGCATATCCATAATGAAACAGCTCATACCCTCCTCTTGCTGAATGCTTGAATGGTAGGATACTCATACAAAGGTGACACACTACCCATCTAGCTTCCACCAGGAAGAAAAAAGGTAGCACAGCTTCCTTTTTAATGACTGTCAGAAGTAGAAAAGTTACTTTCTCCCTAAGACGAGTTGGGTGAATCAAGCCAAGCTTTAAAATTCTTGGTGAATTTTCCTCATTATGCGAACTGTCTTAAAGCAAAATTAAAGAGCAACCTAATCAATCATTACTAACACGTAAAAATTATACCCGTACTTTCCTGATTCTCCAAAGAGAGACATTTAGCTTCCAGAGAGGTGGGGCAGAGAGAATCACTGCATTTCAATGCTCTCTTGCATGTTTATAAGTGATGCTTTCCTCATTTTTTACGATAATCTCTCTAGCTTGTACTAAGGACTGTTTTTGTTCTTAAACCACTGAGTTTTTGTTTTTATATAAAATCATTACTTTAAATTCAGTAGAACAGCTAACAGGGAGAGTTTTTAAAAAATAAACCTGAAGGGTGCCTGGGTGACTCAATTGGTTAAGAATCTGCCTTCAGCTTACGTCATGATCCCAAGGTCCTGGGATCGAGTCCCGCATTGGGCTCGCTGCTTAGCAAGGGAATCTGCTTCTCTCTCTGCCTGCCATTCCCCCAGTTTGTGTGCTCTCTCTCTCCCTATGACAAATAAAAAAATAAAAATAAATTTGAAAAGGTGATCATAGAAAGAATACATACTCATTGTAGAAAATGGAAAAAATACCAAAAAAAGAATAAAAAATCTATTAGCATATCACCCAGAGGTAATACCTATTAATATTTTATATCATAATTTCAGTCTTTTTTCTATGCATATGTCTGCATGTTTTAACCAAAGACGAAATTATGAAGTCCGTTGGTTTTATAAATTTGTTTTCCCCTATTCTTTCCTGGTCTGACATGTAAAATATATCACTATAATATTCTTCTTCTATTTTAAGATTCTATTTATTTATTTGACAGAGAGAGAGAGAGAGATCACAAGCAGGGGGAGTGGTAGAAGGAGAAGGAAAGGTAGGCTCCCAGCTGAACAGGGAACCCAACCCAGGACTCGATTCCAGGACCCTGAGATCATAACCTGAGTCAAAGGCAGACACTTAACCTACTGAGCTACCCAGGCGCCCAACTAAATATTCTTCTAAAACATTACTATATCTAAGACATTCTTATATTTATATGTATATAAAATATGCATAGTATTCTATCATAGGGTTGGGTCATAATATATGTAAATATACCAAATCATTTCTAATTTTTATGTTATGAATTCTAAAGTTGATGAAGCTCATTTTATTTATTTATTTGTTTGTTTGTTTGTTTATTTATTTGACAGAGAGAGAGAGAGAACACAAGCAGAGGGGTCAGCAGGCAGAGGGAGAAGGATAAGCAAACTCCCCACTGAGCAGGGAGCCCAATGCAGGGCTTAATCCTAGGACCCTGGGATCATGACCAAGGCTAAAGGCAGACTTTTAACTAACTGACCAGCTAGGCACCCCAGTGAAGCTCACCCTCAATAACTTTTTATTTATTTACCTAAAGATTTTATTTATTTGAGAGAGAGAAAGAGAGTGAGCAGGGGGAGGGGCAGAGGCAGGAGAAGCAGGTTCCCTCGATGAGCAGAGCCTGACGCAGGAGTTGATCCCAGGACCCCAAGATCATGACCTGTGCCGAAGGCAGACGCCTAACTGACTAAGCCACTCAGTGCCCCTTAATAACTTTTTACACATGTCCATGAATAGTTCTTGAGGATATAGCCCCAGTGATATGGGAAATAAGGGCAAAAGAAATGTAACTTAAAGTCTTATAGTTTGTAGTCTTCTGATAGATACCCAAAGTATGCAGAGAGTGACTTTCTTCAAGGAACTCGTGGTTGCCTTAGTGCCTTAATGTTTAAAACATTTAACCTTATCTTGGCAGCAGGGGGCCCCTCAAGGTCCTGAAAGCCTTGCTTCCAGATTCCTTGGAGACTTCGGCTATCCCTAACCCCCACTAATTAAAAAGTAACAATCAGTCATTCCTCCCAATCCCAGTATAGCTCTTTCTGCCCACAGGTCCCGTCCCATGAGTAGGGAAGGGGTTAAGATGTAGGCAGGAGAGATAAGAGGCCCCTGACTCCCCTGACCAGGCTCTGAAACTATTCCTGGCAGGTGGAGACACTGAGACAGAGCTGATTAAGAGATAAGGGAACCAACCAAGACTGCACAAGAATCTCAAGGCCACAATCTCAATAAAAGACTGCCCCTAAAAGCTCTCAGTGGCAACCCGTTTGGGACCCCTCTCACTCTAGAGAGATTTTTCTTTCCTTTTTGCTCTCACTTTCACTTAGTAAACTTTTTTCTTTTCTTTAAGATTTTATTTATTTATTTGACACAGAGAAAAAGATCACAAGTAGGCAGAGAGCCAGGCAGAGGGAGAGGGGGAAGCAGGCTCCCCGCTGAGTAGAGAGCCCGATGCCGGACTCCATCCTGGGACCCTGAGATCACGACCTAAGCCGAAGGCAGTGGCCTAACCCACTGAGCCACCCAAGAGCCCCACTTAGTGAACTTTCACTTCACTTTACCCTTTTGTGTCTATGAGATTCAGTCTTCGACTCTCCAAGACAAGAACCCTGCAATCCTGCAACATCAGGACAGAACTACTCAATCAAATGGTACATAACTTTTCATTTTTACTTTTCATATTTTTTTCACAGGGCTTTTCATATTTACTCTAAAATTTCCCTTGTTGAAACATGTAATTTATGCACGTCTAAGTATTTTAATCCTCATTTTTTGCTTTCTTATACATGTGATTTTAAATTTGTTTGCCCTACTCTATATATAATACATGTCAGGCTTAATAATGTTTTTCAAAATCCAATGGACTACTGATCCATTGGCATCCAATTAGCAAAGTGCTATCCAATAGAAGTCTCCTCCAGATACTAGATGATCATTTAATCTGAGAGCCATTTCCAGGATTATATGAAGAAGAAAAATAAATTTAAAAACTTGTCCATGAATTGCTTCAAAATATACATAGGAAAATACTTTTTTTTCCCACAAACTACCATACCATTGGAGTATAAGTCAGAGATATAAAAATGGTGGGTTTTGAACAGAAGTATATCTTTATAGTATAATATAAACATTTGGAAATTTTTCCTAAAAATTGTATGAGCTATGCAACTATCACAGAAATTAAAAACATCTAGGGGCACCTCAGTGACTCAGTTGGTTAAGCATCTGCCTTTAGCTTGGGGTCCTGATCCCAAGGTCCTGCTCAGTGGGGAGTCTGCTTCTTCCTCTGCCTCTCCCCGCCCCCAGTTTCCCCCGCCATGCCCTCTCTCTCAAATGAATAAATAAAATCTTAAAAAAAAATTAAAAATATCTAGATAAATTTGCGAATGACTCAACAATGACTCTTAAATTTGAGATTAAGTATATATTATTATTTCATAGAGCAACATTTTTCCATGAACTACATTCATCATAAATATTAGATAGCCTAGTAATCTGACCTCAAATGAAATTTATTATATTCTGTTGTCCTTACATTCACTCAATCAACAAATATTGAGTGCCTATATGTACCAGATATTTAAAGATTTTTAGTCTTTTTTTTTCTATAAACAATCTTCCATTAGCAATTTCATATTCTACATAGAAAGAGTTTGGAATTTCATGATGCTTAAATTACAAAAGAAATTCAAGAATACTAAATCTTTGATATATGTGGAGACATACATGATGGGTGAATGATCTTGGAGTCCTAGAAATGACAACGGCTGTTGCTGGAGCTTTTCTCTCTCTACAGTGGGGACACCACCTCCAAACTTATCTTTCCATAAAGTTTCCAGATATGAGCTGCTAGTGCTGTCAGCCCTCCTCAAAACTGCTGGTAATTAAGTTCCAGCTGCACAAGCAGTCTGTTTGTCCCCGCGCCACTTTCAGGCTCACCTGCCTAAAGGGAGAGCAAAGAGGGGTGGGGTGCTGGGCTAGAGGGTAGCCCATATTGCCCCCACCTGTGTCCTGGCTTAGGCATGTCTCCTTTTAGAATCTGTTAAGAAGGTGGGCCCATCCACCTGCTGACCCTTCTATTTGGAATTCCTCCTGGCCCCACTGATGCTTATTGGAGCCCTTTGCATGGCAATATTTAAGTAAACATTCTTTTTTTTTTTAAGATTTTATTTATTTATTAGAGAGAGAGAGACTGAGAATGAGAGGGGAGAAGGTCAGAGGGAGAAGCAGACTTCCCGCAGAGTCGGGAGTCCGATATGGGACTCGATCCGGGACTCCGGGATCATGACCTGAGCCCAAGGCAGTCGCCCAACCAACTGAGCCACCCAGGCACCCTTAAGTAAACATTCTTAAGGCCTGTGAAAATCTTGGATCCAACAGGGTCCCCCCATCCCTTCCCTTAAACTCTTAAACTTCTTCTCTTAAGCTTCTTATAAACTTCTCCATGTCTGGGTGGACCTACCAGCATTCCAGGCAGGACGATTAAGGTACATTCTACTCTACTCTAGGTCTCAAACGTCCCGGGGAGGGGGCTCCATTGTTAATATTTTTCCCTTGCTCAACAGGCGCAGGGGCTGGAATGTGAAGAGTGAGGGAGGTTGGCCAGCTTCTAAGCCCCATGGGCTCTCTTTTAATTCTTCCCCACCCTCCCCAGGTTTGATGAGTGTTTCTACCTTGGATTTTGGTGATGGAGAAAGAACTGATTTCTCTGAATACATTTGCTTTCTAATGTGTGTGTGTGTGTGTGTGTGTGTGTGTGTGTGTGTGTGTGTGTGAAGCTTACATTTGGACCTTCCTTTTAAACTTAGAAAACTATAATTCAGTGTTTTTATTTTCACATCCAGCACCAACCACTGCTCTGACCCTATCCAGAAGGTGGCCTCTCATCTTACAGCCCAAAGAAGAGGCTGTAGGTAATGGTGTGGGGAATAAAATACATGAACTAAACCCTCACAGAACAGTCCCACCACTGAGCTTATGAATATTATGCTTTACAAGATGAAATGGTTATGTTGTAATAAGTGAAAATAATAGGAAAAATGTATTTTCACCAAGACTTCAGCTATATGAAATGAAAATGTCTGTATAGGAAGTACGACAGAAATGAGGAAACTAAATTGCTAATCTTGGTACCTTTAGAGCTGTGAGATTATGTGTGAGATGTTATCTCTATATTGTCCCAAATGCTCATAATTACTTTCATAAATAGGAAAATATAAGTTTACCAGAACAAAGAGGGAAATGTCTTTCATTGCTTGCAGGTACACTTTCTTGAATGGACCTTGAAGGATGAAAAAATAACCTGTATTTATACATAAAGATCCCATTCTCTTGTGGTAAACCATTGTAGCATTTAATAACCTTCTTGGTTAGAAGGCTTCCTTCCTTCTGTCATTGAATGTGTTCTGCTACATTATTATGATTATTATAGTGTCTCTGGCTAAATTTGTAGTTTCTTGTTTAGTTATGTTACTACTCTGGCTAACCATGAAATAAAAGAATCTTTATATATTGTGTATGACAATAATATGTTGGTTAGTCCATTAGTCATTTATTGAAAGGATTATAAACTGTGTAAACTTCTACCATAATGTATCATAATACATTGGAATAAATATGAACAGGAATGAAATCATATTTCTGTGTGTTCTCAGCATCTATAAGAATTGTAGTGCGTTAGAGACTCCCAATAAATGATTGTTAAATCAATGAATTAAATTAAAAAAATTTAAAATTATGATCATTTCCTAAAAATGTAAATGATTTGAAATATCTTGATTTTTGAAAAATCTCTGGATTAAAATACAGATCAAGACTCTCATATATATATTTTATATATAAATATATATGTATTTATTTTATATAATATAAAGTAACACATATTTATAAATATTTCTTTATTCATTCATTCATTCATTCATTTTAAGTAGGCTCCATGCCCAGTGTGGAGCCCAACGCAGAGCTTGAACTCATGACCCTGAAATCAAGACCTGAGCTGAGATCAAGAGTTGGATCCTTAACTGACTGAGCCAACCAGGTGCCCCAGACTTTAAAATATTTTAAGGAAAAATCATCTGCATCTACAATATAAGGGCTTTGCCTGAATGGCCTCTCATTCACCATCTATGAAAGTATGTAATTCTACCATTTTATGACTCACTGGACTACAAATGCCCCAATCTTCAAAACTAGTTATTTTTCATATTTAAATATTGTTTCCTTTATCTCAAGAAAAACATAAAACAAAATGACAACAACAACAAAAGAAACCCTGGCATAATTAGGCCAGACCTATATTGTCAATGGAAACAGAACTGAATAGATTCAAAGAGCAGAGGTGTGTGACTAGTCTAAACAATCCTCACTCGAGATGACAGAATGCAGGCTATTTTTACATGTGGTAAGGGTAATTAAAAAAAATGGCTTTCTGCTTTAAACAGTCTTTTCACACTCCATATTGACTGTGCACATGGCTCGAAATAAAACAGAATTAGAGTATGGTAGATATACTACAGGGGCAGCTTGTTTGATAATCAACAACTTTGAAAGCTTGGATTGTAAAATCACAGAATTCGCCTGGAGAAAGAGGAAAAAATAAAATCCAGTATCTAACAAAGTGATCTTCAGCCTCTAGCCCAGAATTTTGTGTAGTTTCAGCAGTGGCCCACAGGTGCAGCAATTCAGATCAAAGTGTATCACACCAGGACTGTTCCAGTTTGAAGTACCTGTTCTAAAATGCGGTAAACAGTCCCCAGTCCGGAGTTCTTGAAACATCTCTGAGGAGGTTGTGGGTAGTTTTGTTGGGGGTCAACTACAGAATCTCAGTCTAGAGAGATTCCTTGATATTCTGAACTCGGGCTGTGGGAAATCCAGTGGCAGTGTTTCCCAAAGTGTGAGTGGCTATTGCATTAAAGGTAACATCATTTTCCCTGCCCTCCCCTCTGTGAATGTGCGACCACTGTGTGCTCTGGGCCCAGGCTGTCCACTATGGGGCCATTAGATATATATGGCTATTGAATACCTGGAAGTGGCTAATCCAAGTAGAGATGTACTGTAAGTATAAGATATACACCACATTTTGAAAGCTTAGTCTAAAAAAGAGAAACATGTAAAATATCTCACTAATAATTTTTGTATTGTATGTATAAGAGATCATATTTTGGGTAAATTAAGTTAAATAAGATACACATACACACTCATAAGAATATTACTTAGCCCTAAAAAACAATGAGATTTTGCTCTTTGTGACAAATGGATGGAGTTAGAGGATATTATGCTAAGTGAAATAAGTCAGAGAAAGACAAATACCATATGGTTCCACTTACATGTGGAATCTGAAAAAACAAAACAAATGAACACACAAACAAAAAACCAGACTCTTTAAGACAGAAAACAGGCTGGTGGTTGTCAAAGGGGAGGTGGAATTAAGAGGTACGAACTCCCAGTTATAAAATAAATAAATTGCCGAGATGAAAAGTATACCATAGGGAATATAATCAATAATACAGCAACAATGTTCCATGGTAACAGATGGTGTCTACACTTACACTACTTACTACTCACTTACACTGAGTGAAATATACAAATGTCAAATCCATATGTTGTGCACCTGAAACTTACCTACATTGTCTATTGATTACACTTTAATAAAGAAGTAAGATTACATTAACATTAATTTTGCCTATTTCTTTTCACTTTGTTTCAAAGTGGCCATTAGAACACTTTCTATTACATGTGGCCTGCATTTGTGGTGCACATTATACTTCTTAACAGTGCTGCTCTGGACAGATGGGACCTGGAAAAGCTCCTGCCCATCTCAACACTCCACTCTCACAGCATGCTGCGAGTTGTGCATGGGACTACTAGAGAAGACTCTGGCTCAGGCAGAATGAAGAGGATCTGTCTGATGGCCAGTAGCAGGGGGCTGTGTTGGGGAGCTCAGTGATGGGACCAGGGGTTGAGTCTCGGGCTGAAAGCAGAAGAAATAGAGGGAGGAAATAACAGATCTTTGCATTTTGTTGCCTTTAGTAGATTTATCTAAGTGACCAAATTAAAAAAATGTATTAGTGCAATTAATTAGGTTTTTGGATGTGTGTATATGGCAAATGATGTTTGGTTTTTTATAACAAGGTGACGGTTTACTTCAGACCCTTTGAATAAAACCATCGATATATATATATATATATATATACACACACATATATATGTGTATATATATATAATATTATTTGCTGGTTTTTTACTGTGAATTCTTTTCTATTTTGTACAGCACAGAGTTCATTTTCTTCATCACATCAGGAGATAGCTAGCATTGGGCTATTCAAGGAAGGAGAGAAGCTAGCCAGGCTGCCCTGCACTGCTTCTTTCTTAACATTATCTATACAGAAGTCACATTCTCACATTGCTTTGTTATTGACACTTAAAGTGCCTACACTTAGGACCTGTGAGAGGAGTTGATAGTATGCTAAGCTGTCCTTTCGAATGTTTCTATCAGCCACTGAGGACTCCAGTTGCATTATTATGGAAATATGTTCAAAAACTTTTAGTTTAAATGGGGTACAAGAATTCTACTGAAGACACTTTTTTTCTGTTAAAGTTCACAATGCAGAAAATTATAAAGGGCAGAAAAACAGCTTCAGGATGAAGGCAATTTTGAAAACAGTTGAGTATTGACCATCTTCTTCTACAAAGAGAAGTTTATTTATTTACTTACTCACTTGGCAATTTTTTTTTAATTTTTTAAATTAACATGTAATGTATTATTTACCCCAGGGTACATGTCTGTGAATCATCAGGCTTACACATTTCACAGCATTTGCCATAGCACATACCCTCCCCAATGTCCATATCCCTACCCCCCCCACCTCCCAGCAACCCTTAGTTTGTTTCATGAGTTTAGGAGTCTCTTATGGTTTGTCTCCTTCCCCATCCCATCTTGTTTCATTTCTCTTCCCCACCCCCCCATAACCCCCGACCTGCCTCTCAAATTCTTCATATCAGAGCGATCATCTCACTTGGCAATTTGACGAGAGTCTCCCAGGTAGGTGTAAGGTGAAAGTATACAGTAGGTGCTAATTTCATGAAATCTTGCCAGTAATTAAGAAGAAACCTCAGGAAAAAAAAAAAAGAAGAAACCTCGGTATAATGTTATATGTTAATTATAACTCAATAAAGAAAAAAAAGAAGAAGGAAAAAAAGAAGAGGAAATCTCACAGAGGACAATTTCTAGTATGTATCCAAAATTTCAAATGGTGAAATTCAAAATTAACAAACAGGGGAACACATTTCTTTTAAAAGAGAAAGATGTTTGTTTTTACCTCTTAAAAAAAGATCAAGAGGTCTGCTATCAGTTCTAGCAGACTCCTTAGTAAGTAACAACAATGTGTCTGCCTGGCCAAATTTTCCTATGGGCTTTGTTCCCACTATTGTTCAGAAGCCAAGAATTAAGTTGAACTGAAAAAGCCCAGCTTGTTTTTGGTCATCATATTGTGTTATCAATGTTATGAAATACCATACAACGTTAGAAAAACAAAGTACAGAAAGAGGGAGTTCTTCATAACTGCTTTATTTCTTCTCTATTTAAATTGGTACTTGGGGAAACAGGAACAGAAGAGGCAAATGTGTTTCTTCTTTTTTATAAATACATGTAGTACAAAATTCCCATAATTTGGAACTAATTTGGCTGAGCACCTCTGGGTGGAAACCTATGGGGGATGATGGAGAACATGACTTGATCTCAGTTTCTTATACAACCAGTTGCAGCTATTTTTTTTTAAAAAAGATTTTATTTATTTATTTGAGAGAGAGAGGGCACAAGTGGTTGGGGGGAGGGCAGAGGGAGAGAGAGAAGCAGATTCCTTGCTGAGCAAGGAGTCTGACTCAGGGCTGGATCTTAGGACCCTAAGATCATGACCTGAGCCCAGGGTAGACACTTAACTGACTGAGCCACTCAGTTGCCCCAACAGTTGCAGCTATTAATGAGTCCATGACACTAGGGCATAAGAAGTCATAGTCCTTTTTTTAAAAATTTAAATTCAATTAATTAACATATAGTATATTATTAGTTTCAGAGGTAGATTTCAGTGAGTCATCAGTCTTATATAGTATCCAGTGCTCATTACATCACATGCCTCCTAATGTTCATAACTCAGTAACCCCATCCCCCCACACCCCTCCCCTCCAGCCACCCTAAGTTTGTTTCCTGAGATTAAGAGTTTCTTATGGTTTGTCTCCCTTGACTTTGTCTTGTTTTATTCTTTCCTCCCTTTCCCCACAATCCTCTGTTTTGTCTCTTAAATTCCATGTATGAGTGAGATCATATAATTGTCTTTCTCTGATTGACTTATTTCACTTAGCATAATACCCTCTAGTTCCATCCACATCACTGCAAATGGCAAGATTTCACTTCTTTGATGGCTGAGTAATATTCCATTGTGTGTGTATATATATACACACACAACCTCTTCTTTGTCCATTCATCTGTTGATGGACATCTGCACTCTTTCCATAGTTTGGCTATTGTGGACATTGTTGCTATAAACATTTGAGTGCAGGTGACCCTTCGGATCACTACATTTGTATCTTTGGGATAAATACCCAGTAGTGCAATTGCTGAGTCATAGGGTCTCTCTGTTTTCAATTTTTGGAGGAGCCTCCATACTGTTTTCCAGAGTGGCTGCACCAGCCTGCATTCCCACCAACAGTATAGGAAGGCTCCCCTTTCTCTGCATCCTCTCCAACATCCATCATTACCTGACTTGTTAATTTTATCCATTCTGACTGATGTGAGTTGGTATCTCATTGTGGTTTTGATTTGTATTTCCCTGATGCCAAGTGATGTTGAACATTTTTTTTTAATTTTTTTTAAAGATTTTATTTATTTCTTTATTAGAGAAAGAGAGAGAGTGAGAGAGAGCATGAGAAGGGAGAAGGTCAGAGTGCGAAGCGGACTCCCCGTGAAGCTGGGAGCCCAATGTGGGACTCGATCTCCGGTCTCCGGGATCACGACCTGAGCCGGAGGCAGTTGCTCAACCAACTGAGCCACCCAGGCGCCCCGATGTTGAACATTTTTTAATGTGTCTTTTGGCCATTTGGATGTCCTCTTTGGAGAAATGTCTGTTCATATCTTCTGCCCATTTCTTGGTTGGATTATTTGTCCTTTGGGTGTTGAGTTTATTAAGTTCTTTATAGATTTTGGATACTAGCCCTTTATCTGTAAGACATTTGCAAATATCTTCTCCTATTCTGTTAGTTGCCTTTTGGCTTTGTTGACTCATAGTCCTTACTTTTCTAAACCAAATGTCATCAGCTTTGAGTTCTCACCCATTTACTTGGCAGAAAATAAAATCTCAGTTATTATTTATGCCCTTGTCTTCCCTTCCACAGAATCATACAAGAATCACAGGCTTACATTGTCCCAAGAACTTTGAGAGGGGGCCTAAACTTAGTCCTTGGATATTGACTTCATTCCCATTGTTGGTTCAAAGGACTGGAAGTAAAAAAATTCATATACACATCAAATATTTTCCATCACCTGTTGGGGGTTGCTGTATTAGTCTACTTGGGCTGACACAAAAATACCACAGACTGGGTGGCTTAAACAATAGAATTTTATTTTCTCATAGCTGTGGAAGCTGAAAGTCTAACATCAAGGGGATAGCTGGCTTAGTCTCTCCTGAGGCCTCTGTCTTTGGCTTATACATGGTCACCCTTTTGCTATGTCTTCACTTGGTCTATTCTCTGTTCACACATACTCCTGGTGTTTCCTCCTCTTATAAAGACATCAATCCTGGAATGCCTGAGTGGCTCAGTTGGTTAAGTATCTGCCTTCAGAACAGGTCATGATCCTGGGGTCCTGGGATTGAGCCCTACGTTGGGCTCTTTGCTCAGTGAGGAGCCTGCTTCTCTCTCTCCCTCTGCCTGCCACTCCGCCTGCTTGTGTTCTCTCTCGCTCCTCCCCCCTCTCTCTCTGACAAGTAAATAAATAAAATCTTAAAAATGAAAAAAAAAAAAAAAGGATACCAGTCCTATTGGATTAAGATTGTACTTTTATGATTCATTACTTCCTTACAGGCCCTATCTCCAAATACAGTTACATTGGGGGTTAGGACTTCAACCTATGAATTTGAGGGGAAGGTGAGAAGACACAATTCAGTCCACAACAGTTGTCCTTGAAGGAGTAAAGGAAGCCCAAGGGTAGAGAGCAAACTTATTGGTGTAAAGTGATTGGACATTCAGACTTGGATGAAATCAGAGGTTAGGAGGAAATGGCATGAACTGGGATTTCAGATGTTTTTGCTTTCACCTTTCTTCTTAATTCAATGCTGAAGGTTATCTCTCCATCTAAAACCAACCAGGTCAATCCTTTTCATTTGGCTAGAAATGCATGTATTTCATTATGTATTTGTTCATTGGCTACTACAAAAAATTCATTCAGGCAACATGTGTATATTAAATGCCCTCTAATACCATCTGACCTCTAGGAACAGCAGTGAACAAAGTCCTCATCCTCACAGAACACAACTGATCTTTACTTTCCTCCTGAGTGATGCTGTGTTTTTAAAGACATCCTTCCTTTCTTTTCTCTCTTCCTTTCCCTTTCTTTCTGTCTCTTTCTCTTTCCTGAAATGGGTATCTTAGACTACAGTGGGCATTCATCAGACCTAAGACAAAGATTTTAATGCAAATGGTTTGTTTGGGAAGGGATTCCAGACAGCATGCATAAGGAAAGAAACAAGGAAGGAAAGAAGTGACTAAAGAGTGTTAGTGAACTGGAGGGTAACCGGGCCTTGATCCTATTGGGATCTACTGGGAACACAGAGTTGTCCCAACCAAGGACCGGAAAACTGGTATGTACCTTCCAGTTCTCATCCATCAGTGAGCGGTGGCAGCTCCCTGGTGATGTTAACTGTCCTGGCATTTCTGGCTTCTCCCTATTGAGGAGCCAAGAGAAAACTTTCAGGCAGAAGGTGCCTGAGAGGGGTGCCCAAGTAACTCAGTTGGGTAAGCAACTGCCTTTGGCTCAGGTCATGATCTCTGGGTCCTGGGATCAAGCCCTGCATTGGGCTCTCTGCTCAGCGGTAAGTTGGCTTTACCCTCCGCCTCTGTGATCCCTCTCTCTCTCTGATTGCTTTTGTTCTCTCTAAAATAAATAAAATCTTAAAAAAAAAAAAAAAAGAGGGTGCCTGAGAATGACCTTGTCCTAGGGAAAAGGTGAATGAACAGGGGATATATGAGGGACACTGACTGCTACTAGAGTGTGGTGAGGCAGGGAAGGGAGACTAATAGCCCTTAGGTTGGAAGAGGGATGAACTAAGTAATTAATAGCAGGAGGAGAACTCGCCCAGAAGAAGATTTTGTTTAATTTTAAATTTAATGATTTTTTTTTTTTTTTTTTTTTTTTAGGGAGAGAGAATCTTAAGCAGGCTTCATGCCCAGCCTGTAGTCCAGTGCAAGGCTCAATCTCATGACCCTGAGATCATGACCTGAGAGGAAATCAAGAGTCGGAAGCTTAACCAAACTGAGCCACCCAGGCACACCTTATTTTTTAAAAATCAACAACTTATGCTGCAATATTAGCAGTGCCTATCTACACATGCTTTATTATAGTTATTTTTTTATTATAGTTATTTAACAAATATTCTATAATTCAAACTTCCTATTACTCTAATGGTTCTTCTTTGTTAGGTTTAAATCAAAGTAATTTTAATATATATATATATATTTCCCCTCTTCATGGCTTTTTCATTTTGCAGGCACAAGGTAAAACATGCCAGGTTCTAAAACTTACATGTCTGTAGGACTTGCTAACATACATCCACGGATGACGTGAACTGGGGGTAATAAAATGGACTCTTGACTAGAGTAGTGTGCATTGTGGTAACTGTGCAACACAGCTCTGCCTGAAGGGGGCGGTAGCTACTGATCCTCAGGCAGAGTAGGAATGAGGATGTGATTTCAAGGAAAGTTAAGCCCAAATATGCCATGTTGCCTGATTATCAACATGGTAGTTAAGATCATAGACTCTGGAGCCAGGGGGCCTGAAGTTAAATCACATTCCTACCAATTATTAACTATGTAACCTTGGGCAAGTTACTTAACTATTCTCGGACCCTCAGTTTTCTCATCTCTTGAATGGGACTAATGGTGTCCTTGTCAGAACCTATCATCTAAAACTACAAATTGACAAGACTGCGTAACTCACACTCTAACTAAAGCCCATTATTCTTATTTCCCATCCCACTTTCTTGAGGCATTGATGAAGTGTTTGGCAAGACTGGAACATTCCAACTGGCAGGCCGGAAACACCCTGATAGCAACAGAATGCCTTAGAAGAGCCCATGATCACTGCTGAACACATAGCACTCCCCACCCATGATCGCCTGCTCTGTGTGTTCTCTTGCATGTACCCCTTGAACCTTTCCCTATAAAACTCTAGGCATCCATCCTGCAGGCGGAGAGGTTAGTTGTTAAGGCTTCAATCTGCTGCCTTCTTTGGCTGCAGGCACCCTAAATAAATTTCTCCCTTTTTCTTTTCTAAATCCTCATCTCTTGAGTTATTGGCTTCTCTCTCTCTCTTGCCTTTTTTTTTTTTGTTAAGATATTTATTTATTCATTTATTTGACAGAGACAGAGAGGGAGAGAGCAAGCACAAGCAGGGCAAGTGATAGGCTGGGGAGAAGCAGGTTCCCCACTGAGCAAGGAGCCAGATGGATGTGGGGCTCAATCCCAGGACCCTGGGATCATGACCTGAGCTGAAGGCAGTGACTTAGCCAACTGAGCCACCCAGGCACTTCGAGTTACTGACTTCTCTTGACACGAGTTTATCTAAATTTGTTTGGCAACAGTGTTGGCAAACCTAGTCAGGAGCTGTGCTTTCACTTTGTGAGTCCCCTAGGGATCCGAGCAGCGGGCAGTCTCAGCACACCAGGGCTTACCTATCTGTTGCTTGAGATTGGTAACATTTATGTTGTTGGGTGGGTGGGAGGATTAAATGGATCAAGCGCTTAGAACCATACTTAGCATTAAATACTCAATAATTGTGGGCTACGGTCATTACCAGCTCTTAATTAAGATTTTAATTCAACTTTTAATTTTGAGTTAATTATAGATTCACATGTAGTTATAAGACAAAACTATAAAAAGATCACCTATTTCCCAGTTTCCCCCAGTGCTAACATCTTGCAAAACTATAGTACAATATCAGAAAGCAGGATTCTTTTTTTTTTTTTAAGATTTTTTTATTTATTTGACAGAGAGAGAGAGAGAGAGACAGCGTGAGTGCACAGCAGGGGTAGTGGCAAGACAGAGGCAGAGGGAGAGGGGGAAGCAGGCTTCCTGCTGGGAGGGGAGCCTCATGTGGGGCTCAATCCCAGGACCCTGGGATCACGACCTGAGCCGAAGGCAGATGCTTACCAACTGAGCCACCCAGGAGCCCCTTGTATGGCCCTTTTATAGCAATAACCATGTTGTTCTGCCCCACTCCCTTATTAATACCTAGTAATCACTAATCTCTTCTTCATTTCTATAACTTTGTTAAATGGAATCATATAGTATGTAACCATTTTTATTGGCTCTTTTCATGCAGCATAACTCCTTGGAGATTTATCCACATTGTTGGGCGTATCAAATGAGTATATAAATTGTTTCTTTTTGTTGCTGAGTAGTTGGTATAATAGACTACAGTTTATTTATCCAATGAAGGACATATGGGTTTTCTCAAGTTTTGACTATTATAAAGAAAATTACTTTAAACTTTGAATATAGGTTTTTGTGTGAACTTAAGCTTTCATTTTTCTAGCACAAATGCCTAAGTGCAATTGCTGGGTCATATGATAGTTATATGTTTGGTTTTTAAAGAAACTGCCAAACCATTTTCCTGAGTAGCTGTATCATTTTACATTCCCACCAGCAATGAATGAGTGATCAAATTCCTCTACATCCTTACTTTCATTTGATGTTGTCAGTATGTTTTATTTCAGCCATTCTGATAGTTGTTTAGTGATATCTCATTATAATTTTGATTTGCACTTACCAAGCATTGAATCCTGTTGAAGATCTTTTCACATATTAATTTGCTGTGTGCTCTTTGGTGAATGTACCTTCATGTCTCTTGCCCATTTTTCTACTCGAATCGTTCGGTTTTTTGCTGTTGAGTGTCTAGAGCTCTGTATATAGCCTAGATTGTAGTTTTTATCAGATGTACAGTTGGCACATATTTTCTCCCAGTCTGTAGCTTGTCTTTTCATCCTCTTAACAGCGACTTTCACGAAGCCAAAGTTTTATTTAATTGAGATATAATTCATATAACTTAAAATTCACCATTTTAAAGTAGATTTCAGGGATGCCTGAGTGGCTCAGTTGGTTAAGTGTCTGTCTTTGGCTCAGGTCATGATCCCAGTATCCTGGGATTGATCGAGTCCTCCGTCCGGATCCCTGCTCAGCAGGGAGCCTGCTTCTCTCTCTCTCTTTCTCTGCCCCTCTCCCTGTTCATGTGCGTGCTCTCTCTCAAATAATGAAATGAAATCTTACAAAAAGTACAGACTTCAGGTTTTTTAAAAAATTTTTATATACTATGTTGCATAGCCATTGCAACCGCTTAATTGCCCAACATTTCCATCACCCCCAAAAGAAACCCCATACCTGAGCAGTTTGTCCTAAATTCCCTCCCTACATCTATCCCCTAGCAACCTATTTTCTGTCTCTATGGATTTTCCTATGCTGGATATTTCATATAAATGAAACAGCATGTGGCCTTTTGTGTCTGACTTCTTTCACTTAGCATAAGGTTTCCAAGGTCCATCATATTGTAGCATGTATCAGTGCTTCATTTCTTTTAATGCCAGAATAATATTCCACTGTATATGTATGTATGTATGTCAACTGATGGACATTTCGGTGGTCTTCACTTTTTGGCTATTTGAATAATGCTGCTATGAACATTTGTAGACAAGTATTTAAGTATCAGTTCTTAATTCTTTGGGGTATATACCTAGGCATAGAACTGCTGGGTCATATCATAGCTTTGTGTTTTAACTTTTTGAGGAACTGCAAAATGTTTTCCACGGTGCAAAAGTTTTTGTTTTTCAACTACTGAAGCAGTCTTGCATTTCTGCAACAAACCCAACTTGGTCATAATATATAATTCTTTTTAACTGAGTTCAATTTGCTATTTTGTTAAAATTTGTTATGTCTATATTCATGAGGGATACTGGTCTGCAGTTTTCCTTTTTGGTATTGTTTTTCTCTGGTTTTGGCATTAGGGTAATATTAGCTTTAAAAAGGAATAGGGAATTGTGTTCTCTTCTTTTTTCTGGTAGAGATTGTGAAGAGTTACTGTTTATTTTTTAAACATTAGTTAGAATTTTCTAGCAAAACTATTTGGTCTGAAGATTTCTATTTGAAGAGTTTTATTTTTTTATTTTTTTATTTATTTATTTGACAGAGAGAGACACAGTGAGAGAGGGAACACAAGCAGGGGGAGTGGGAGAGGGAGAAGCAGGCTTCCCACGGAGTGGGGAGCCTGATGTGGGGCTCGATCCCAGAACCCTGGAATCATGACCTGAGCCAAAGGCAGATGCCTAACAACTGAGCCACCCAGGTGCCCCTATTTGAGGAGTTTTAAATTACATCTTCAATCCTTAATAGTTATAGGTTTTCCCACTTACTCTATAGTAGGTGAATTGTAGTAATTTGTACCTTTTTTTTTTTTTTAAGATTTTATTTATTTATTTGAGAGACAGAGAAAGTGAGAGAGAGCATGAGAGGGGAGAGGGTTAGAGGAAGAAGCAGACTCCCCGTGTAGCTGGGAGCCCGATGTGGGACTCGATCCCGGAACTCAAGGATCATAACCTGAGCCGAAGGCAGTTGCTCAACCAACTGAGCCACCCAGGCGCCCGTAATTCGTACTTTTTAATGATTGGTCTATTTCATCTAAATTGTCAAACTTATGTTTGTTGAAAAAAATTTGTAATTATGTAACGGTGATGGATGTTAATTGGACATTTTGTGGTGATCATTTCACAATATATACAAATACTGACTCATTATGTTGTATACCTGAAACCAATATAATGTTACATGTCAATTATATTTTAATTAAAAAATTATATATAGAGTAGTTTGTAATATTCCTTTATCATCTTTTTGATGTTGGAGTGGTCTATAAAGATACTTCTGTCTCATTCCTGATATTGGTAACTTGGGTCTTCTTTCTTTTTAGCTTTGAGTCTTCCTAGGTGTTTATCAATTTTATTAATCTTTATAAAGAACCAGGTCTTTCATTGATTTTCTCTATTGTTTTTTGGTTTTCAATTGCATTGATTCTGCTTTTAGTTTTGTTTCCTTTTGTTTGCTTTGGATTTATATTGTTCTTTTTCTCAGTTCTTAAAAGAAGAGCTTAGGTTATTGACTTGAGAATTTTCCTCTTTTCTAATGTATGCATTTATTGCTATAAATTTCTCTCTCAATACTGCTCAGCAGTGTCCCAAAAATTTTGATATGTTGTTCATTTTTATTCCATCTAGTTTATTTTTCCTTGTGATTTCCTCTTTGATACACGATATATTCATAAATACATTGTTTAGTTTCCAAGCATTTGTTTGGAGATTTGCTGGGTATCTTTCTGATATTGATTTCATTTAATTTTATTGTTATCGGAGAACATATTCTATATGAATTCAATTGTTTTAAATTTGTTGTAGTTTGTTTTATGGCCCAGGATATGATCTATCTTGGTATATGTTCCATGGACCCTTAGAAAGGATGTGTCTTCTATTATTGGGTGGAGTACCCTGCAAGTGTCAATTAGATTCTCTCAATTGATGGTGTTGTTGGGAGTTTTTCTATATCCTTGCTGGTTTTCTGTCTACTTGTTCTGTCTACTATTGAGAAATTGGTTCCATTTCAATTTAAATATAGCAATTTTGAGTATATATCTCTTTGTATAGCTTCTATAGTAGGTGCTCTAGGTTTTAAATTATACATACCCAACTTCTACTGGTGCCATTATGTTACCAGTGTGGAGAAAATGTAGAAACTTTAGCTCCCTTTACATACATTTATCCTCTTTTATTTATAATTGTCCTAAATATTTCTTTCACATACTTTTAGAACCACTTGGACAATGTTATAATCTTTGGTTCAACTATCCATTGTAATTTAGAAAAAAGAAGAGAAGAGGGAAAGTCTATTGTACTTATCAATATTTTTACTTACTGTGTTTTCTCTTTACTAATATTCCAAGATTCCCTCCCACCCCATTCCTTTCTGTTTGGAGAAGTTCCTTTAGCCATCTTTAAGGGTGAGTTGGCTGACGACAAGTTATTTTAATTTCCCATTATCTGAGAATGACTTGATTTCTACTTCATTTTTTTTTAAAGATTTTATTTATTTATTTGACAGACAGAAAGAGATCACATGTAGGCAGAGAGGCAGGCAGAGGGAGAGGGAGAAGCAGGCTCCCCACCAAGCAGAGTGCCTGATGCGGGGCTCCAACCCAGGACTCCAGGATCATGATGCAAGCTGAAGGCAGAGGCTTAACCCACTGAGCCACCCAGGCACACCTCTCCTTCATTTTTTTAAAAATTTTTTATTAACATATAATGTATTATTTGCCCCAGGGTACATGTCTATGAATCATCAGGTTTACACATTTCACAGCATTTGCCATAGCACATACCCTCCCCAATGTCCATATCCCTACCCCCCC
>CM052800.1:35075850-35087684 GCA_028533885.1 Nasua narica | reverse complement strand
ATTTCGCTTTGCATAATACCCTCTAATTCCATCCACGTTGTTGCAAATGGCAAGATTTCGTTTCTCTTGATGGCTGCATAGTATTCCATTGTATATATATACCACATCTTCTTTATCCATTCATCTGTTGATGGACATCTCCTTCTTTTTTTTTTTTTAAAGATTTTATTTATTCATTTGAGAGACAGAGAAAGTGAGAGAGAGCATGAGAGGAGAGAAGGTTAGAGGAAGAAGCAGACTGCCTGTGGAGCTGGGAGCCCAATGTGGGACTCGATCCCGGAACTTAAGGATCATGACCTGAGCCCGAAGGCAGTTACTCAACCAACTGAGCCACCCAGGCGCCCTTCCTTCATTTTTGAAGGATATTTTTCCTGGGTATAGGACTGTGGCCATAATCCTATAATGGCTGGCCAGCCATTATTTCACTTTAGCACTTAAAACTGGTTGTGCCACTTCCTTCTGCAGTTTCTGAATTTGAACTGTATTCCTTCCATAAGTAAGATGTTATGACCTTCCCACTGTTTTTAAGATTTTTTTTGTCTTTAGTTTCAATAAGTTTGATTACAGTGTGTCTAAGTGTGGATTTCTTTGCCTTTATCCTGCATGAAGTTTGCTTAACTTCTTGATCTGTAGGCTTACAGATTTTGTAAAATAGAGTTTTCAGCTGTTATTTTTTGAGTCCTTTTCCAGCCCTATTCTTTCTTCTCTTCTAATACTCTGAAGACACAAATTGGAAGATCCTTTGTTACAGTCCCAAAGGACTATTCATGGATTTGCTTAGTTTTGTTTCTGTTTTTTCAGACTGAGTAATTTCTATTGCTGTCTCCAGTTCACTAATTTCCTATATCTCATACATTCTGCTGAAGCTCATCCATGGGGTTATAAAATTTTAGTTTTGTATTTTCAGTTCTAAAATTTCCATTTGGTTAACTTTTAGCTCTTCTACTTCTTTACTGAGACTTTTTATTTCTTTGCTGAGATTTTCTATTTTTTAAAAAAATCTGTTTCAAATGTTTTGTAACAGTCATTGAATCAGTTCAATGATGGCTGCTTTGAAATCTTTGTCACATAATTCTCACTTCTCTGTGATCTTGGTGTTGGTGCCCCTTCATTACCTTTTTTTAAATTCAGTTTGAGATCTTGTTTCTTGATTTAGCAAGTTTATTTTCAATCGAAACCAGGATATTGGGAGAATTATAAGATTCTGGGTTGTATCTGAGCCTTTTTTTTTTTTAAAGATTTTATTTATTTATTTGACAGAGGGAGAGATCACAAGTAGGAAGAGAGGGAGGCAGAGAGAGAGAGAGGGAAGCAGGCTCCCCGCTGAGCAGAGAGCCCAATGCGGGGCTTAATCCCAGGACCCTGAGATCATGACCTGATTGGAAGGCAGAGGCTTTAACCCACTGAGCCACCCGGGTGCCCCTCTAGGGCTTTGTTTTATCTGGCTTCTTCTCATACTACTTTGGCAGAGGAAGGTGGGGGATGGGGTGGGCCATGTCTCCACCATCTACCAGTTGGAGTTAAAAGTTCAGGTTTCCCACTTTTTCCTCCATTGACAATGAAGGGAGGTGCTCCCCAATCCTGCTGGTGGGGTTGGGAGTTCCAGCTCTTGCCTAGGTTTCCAGTGATGCCTCCCTGGCTGAGAGGGACACGAATTTCCTATTACTGATCCCTACATGACCTCCAATGACATTGCAGTGTGGGGATGTATGTGGCCTCAATAATCGGTTTTATATTCTTCTTTGAATTTATTATCTGAATCTATTTTGCTTTTAAATATATATAAAATGCTATAAACTTAAGTAATGCATAACTAGCTTTCTATTTATATATAGTTAACTGACTAAGGATGAAAATGTTTTATTTAAAAGGGCTTTATACTCTTGATTTTGGCTCTGGTTGTGATCTTTGGCTCTAGTTGTGATCTTGATTTTGGCTCTGGTTGTGCATCCTCATGAGGTTGAGCCCTGCATTGTGCTCTGTGCTCAACACAATATGCTTGAGTTTCTCTTTCCCTCTGCCCCGCCTGCTTGTGTTCTTTCTCTATTTCCCTCTAAAATAAAAAATCATAAATAAAAATAAAAAAATCTTTAAAAAAAACAACATTGGAGTGGCTGGGTGCCTCAGTGGCTTAAAGCCCCTGCCTTCAGCTCAGGTCGTGATCTTGGGGTCCTGGGATTGAGCCCCATGATGGGCTCTCTGCTCATCAGGAAGCCTGCTTCCCCCTCTCCCTCTGCCTGCCTCTCTGCCTACTTGTGATCTCTCTCTGTCAAATAAATAAAAATAAAAAAATCTTAAAGTAAATAAATCAATCTTTTTTTTTTTTCTTAAAGGGATTTACACTTTATACCAGTCTGAGAAACACTGATATGGGTGACTATAGGGCCTGATGCCTAAATCGATAGTCTCTGGAGATATTCATATTCCTGTCCAGGTTCTCTCACCCACATGAAAAGACAGAAGGAGCTGGGGTCATGACACCGACATCATGCCCATCTGACATAGACTTCTCATAGATAAGAGAAAAATAAACTCTTATTAAGGGCTCTATTAGTTTCCTATTGCTGTTGGAATATAGTACCACAAACTTACAGGCCTACAAAAACACAGATGTGTTCTTTTACAGTTTTGCAGGTGAGTAGTCAAAAATCAGTTTCACTGGGCTAATATCCAGTTGGCAGCAGGCCTAGTTGCCTCTCTGGAGGCTCCCAGGCAGAATCTGTTTCCTTGCCTTTGCCAGGTTCGAGAAGCTGCCTGCATTCCTTGGCTTGTGGTCCCTTCATCTTCAAAGCAAGCAGTGTAGCATCTTCAAATCCCTTTCTTGCTCTCTTATCTCCGCTTCTCCTATCACCTCTCCTTCACTGACTCTGAAGCTCCTGCCTCCTTCTTGTAGGACCCTTGTGATTATACTGGGCTCACCTGGTAGTCCATGATAATCGCCCCATCTCAAGATCCTTCACTTACATCTACAAAGTCTTTTTATCATGTAAGTTAACATATTCTTGGGGCGCCTGGGTGACTAGTCGTTAAGTGTCTGTTTTCGGCTCAGGTCATGATCCCAGGGTCATGGGATCGAGCCCTGCATCTCATGATCCCAGGGTCGTGGGATCGAGCCCCACGTCGGGCTTCCTGCTCAGCGGGAAGCCTGCTTCTCCCTCTCCCATTCCCCCTGCTTGTTTGTGCTCCCTCTCTTGCTGTCTCTCTCTCTCTCTCTGCCAGATAAATAAATAAAATCTCAAAAAAATAATAGTTAATGTATTCTTGGGTTCTTGGGATTTAAGATGTGGACATCTTTGGGGCCCATTTTTCACTTACCAAGAGAAGATGTTGTTAGCTTGCAACTAAATCAAATTTTAAACGACTGACCTTTTCACTAGAAGGTAAGCTCCACCAAAATGGGGATTTTTGTTTTGTTTTGTTTTTAAGATTTTATTTATTTATTAGAGAGAGAGTGAGAATGAGAGGGGAGAAGGTCAGAGGGAGAAGCAGACTTCCCGCAGAGCCGGGAGCCCAATACGGGACTCGATCCCGGGACTCTGGGATCATGACCCGAGCCGAAGGCAGTCGCCCAACCAAGTGAGCCACCCAGGTGCCCCAAAATGGGGATTTTTTTTCAGGATCGTTCACCAGTGTTTTCTCATTTTTCTGCTAATGCAGTGGTGGTCACATTTTCATGACTGTCACTGTTGAGAAGAAGGCAGCTTCAGAAAGTCTTGGGTGTAGAGCATCCTATGCAGAAGGAACAGCAAGTGCAAGTACATCAGGCCAGAATATACTTTTTATTCACAGTAATAAAAATGAATATGACATTTGTTGTGACATAGCTCATTTTATCTCAATTCTCATAAACTATCAAGTCATTGATATACTGCACCCGTTTGAAATGTCACCTAGAGCCTCCTCCAAAACATAAACTGGCCAAACCCAGAGGGTTTCACTCAGTAGGTTTCTCATCTTTACCTTTGTATCTCTCTCTTCTGAGTGTCGTCTGGTTTTTCCTCTGTGCCTTTTTTTCTGACTCTGCAATTTAAAACGTTTTTGTTTACTATTAAATCAACATAAAAACATCATAGAAGGAAAAAAAAAACAATAACAAACCATGGGGTACCTGGGTGGCTCGGCTGGTTAAGTGACTGGTGATTTGGAGTCAGGTCATGATCTCAGGGTCCTGAGAGCAAGCCCTGTGTCAGGGCTCAGCAAAGAGTCTGCTTGAGATTCTCTTTCTCTCTTCCTCTGCTCCTCCCCGCCTCATGGGGCAGAGGAAGAGGGTGGGCGGGCATGCCTTCTAAAATAAATAGATAAATCTAAAAAAAAAAAAAAAAACGACAACAAAATCCATGATCCAGGATCCAAACATTATTTTCTTTGCCAAATTTGTGTGGGTAAATGTGCAAACTCTAGAGTCATACTGCTTTATATTTACATCCTAGCTTTACATCCTACCCAAAGTGTGACTTTGGGTAAATTACTCAGATTTTCTCTGTTCCAGTTTCCTTACCAGTGAAACCAAAATAACAACTGTACCTTCTTACAAAGCTGTTGTGAAAATAAGATAAATTAAACTAGTGTCCTGAAAACAGAAGCTGGCACATAGCAACCCCCTTGATAACTATTAATCATTATTCTTATTTTCAACCCAACAATTTTCTTCCCATGTGATTTCTATTCAGGTGCAATCACAGGATACATAAAGCATTATGTTCTATTTTTTTCATTTAACGTTCATGTTTTTCTCCATGTCCCTATTTTATTAACATATATTATTTTTAGTGGCAGCCTGACATTCCATACTGTTGGTAAGTTTTGCTTAAATACTTCCTTGTTATTAAGCATTTGATTATTGTATTATTATTAGCGAAGATCTCATAAACATACTTTGTATCTGATGCTTTATTTAGCAACTGTTCCTGGAGTATAATTCTTGATTTTGTGTCCAACATTTCAAACTCCTTCCTACAGGGGGCGCCTGACCGGTTCAGTGGGTAGAGTGTACAACTTTCGATCTCAAAGTTGTGAGTTCAAGCCCCATGTTGGGTGTGGTGCATATTTTAAAAAAGCAAATACACAAACAAAAAACCTCTTTCTTTCCTTCTGTGTAGTTCCAGAGAAGCGACTGCTTTCAGTACACGTTGGAAAGAGAAGCAGATCTATCATACCAGCACTGTGAAGTCATTTTCTCTTAGGAACAGACTGCTGATAAAAGACTGATAAGGTCTATACTGTTTCCATCATCGTCATCATCATTCATTCATTCAACGAACATGTATTATTCAGGCAGGATGGGTTAGGTCTTTTTCGAGTAGGCAGAGTTATAAAAGAAACCCAGAGATTTAAAAAAAAAGTGTGACGAGCTCTCAATACGAACATCATTTTATTTATAAACCTCCCGCATTGATTCCATGTGTCTTTTAATGCACAATGTGGAATGTATGTGCAAGTTAAAAAGAGGCATTTTCTTCTCTCAAGGAACTAAAATTATGTCAACCTGTTCTGCTCATCTAAACATACAAATTTTATCGAAGTCATGGGGATATCTTGTAAGAAGGGAGTCCCTGTCTCTGAGAAGTCTACATAAATGCCTTTTTTCCTGTACCTCAATATTATTTTAAAATAAAGAAGACAGTAATACTATTGTTGAAATCTTCTCCTTGTAACTCCAGCATGACCACATTCTATTTTTGACCTAAACTGTAAAACCTGAGTTGACCTAAACTGTATTCTGTTTTCTGTTCAAGCTACTGAACTTTTCACATGAGAAATAATAAAGATTAAATGGTTTTTTTAGCCCACCACATCCTGAGTTGAGTTTTACACCTTTTCATCCGTGTAGCTGAAGTTCTAGAAAAAAGTCTCTCTTGCTGTCATTATCTCTGTCTCTCTTCTTATCAACACTTCGCTAAAAACAATTGCCAGTACTCTATACTACATGCTTTGGGGATGATATAACCTGCAGCAACTGCCTACCTACATTGATAACATACTGAATGTCTTCTTCAGGAAACAGTATAATATTATGGAAACTACCTCAACTATCACTGATAAGGAATTCTGTTATCTAGGTTTTTGTTTACAGATCCGTTCTCTCTGGTTTTCTTGAGAACTAAAAGGAATAATATAGACATTCTCATCTCTTTTAAACTTTATGAAGGGGTAATATGAGGGTCTGGGTTTGCTGCCCTTTCAGTCAGACTTTGTCAACTTTGAGAAGAGCCTCATTACATTTCCATTAAGCCAGAAATAGGAGCCACCAGAGGACCCAGGAAGCACAGGCAAAGTGACCTGGAAATCAGTTCTTTTAGTCATCGAAATATCAGTTTACTCTTTCAGACAATGGCTCTCCTACCTTTTAGGGCTCAGTCGATTTGATGGAAGTGTTACGTCCTCTCACTTACATATATGTGTATGTATGTACATATACACATATGTGTACGTATATGTATATGAATATTTTTCTTGGGAGAAAACCAACTTTATTACCATAATAAATAATTGTAACTCTCTGTCTACACAAACACACTTTTTTTTCCCATGTAATCTCACCTCTGCTCCCTCAAGGAACACCCGCCCTGGGGGAAATTATGTCAACCAGTCAACAGTAGTTTCTGAATGGGATAAGAGGCAAGGAAAGATGGGGGCTGGGAAGAGACAGTAGATCACAAACCAGAACTTTACTAGATTTACTCTGAGTACAGGTCATTATCCTCAAGGCTCCCACCAGAGTGAGAGAACATTTGGCATCAGAAGGCCTTGGTTCAAATCTGTGCCATCTTCTCAACCACCCCCCTTTTCCTACCTAATGACTTAGGCAAGTCATTAATCTTCCCAACCCTTAGGGGTTCCCCCCACTTCTCTGTAAAATGGAATGTTATCAGACTTCTCAGGGTTATTCCATGGTCAAAGGGGAGATAACGCATGTTTTAAAGTCCCAAACAAGCATGAGCTATAATAACTATTAATGTACTTGCCATTCCCTTAGCTTCATTTCCAGGCTATCCTCTCATTTAGTGTTCAAGCTCCACTCACCTCCAAGTCTCCAAGACCCCTGGGTGTAAAGCAGCCTCCCTCTCCCCATCCCACTCACCTGTAGTAGTTCACCCCACACGGTGGACACTCAGCTTTTGGTGAGCCAGGATAGCAGTGGTATAGAAGGGCCACAACAGGGGAGGACTACCTCGATTTAAATCCCAGCTCTTCAGTTGACTAAGCGGGGTGACATCAGGTTGGTTATTTAACTTCTCTGTGCCTCATTTTCACCACGTGTAAAATGGGGGATTCTGATATAACGTATACCCGTATAAGTATTGAAACAGTGCCTGGCACATAGTAAGTCTCATACAAGTGCAGTTTTCTACTCCTCAGTGAGTGAATAAAGTGAGGATACATTAATAGTGAAGGCACGTGACCCTTTAAGTGTATCAGATACGCTCTGATGCCTCGGGTTTGATAAAAAAAGACTTATTCTTGTCCCAAAACTCTTGTTTCGCTCCACTGCACCGTGTCATCCGCCTGACCCGCCACCGCCTAGCGGAAGGGGAGGTGCGGCCCCTAATTCCGACAGAGTCCCCGGTCACCCACAGGTGGCACTGCTCGGGGTTCTCCCGGGCCGGGGACGTCCCAAACCTCGCGGGGCCGTTCTCCTGGGGTAGGAAGCCTGGGGCCTGGGGGGTCCCAGCCCCGCGTTCGGGAACCCAAGGGACGCTCCTGCGACTTACCTGAACCCCCAGCTGGGTCGCGGCAGCCGGGACACGCGCGCAACCCACTCCCGCCTCCAGTCTCAAAACCTCCGCGGGGTTCGTGGGAACCGGTTGCCTCTGGCAGAAGCAAGCGGGGGCGGAGCGAGTGGGGCGGGGCAGGCCGGGGCGGTCGGGGGCGGGGCCTGCGGGCTCCGGGCTCCCAACCCCGCGGTGCCCGCGGGACTTCACACCATCCGCGGCTCCGCGCAGCCCGCGCGCTCCAGCCAGGTAAGGATGCCTGGGAAGGGGCGGCCCCGGGACTGCGGGAATCCGGGCAGGAAAGGGTCAGGAACCGGCGCGAGGCGAGAAGTGGCTCGGCCAAGCCCAGAGACCGACCTTCCTGGGATGAGGAAGGTTTTCTCATCTTCCTGCCACGGCAGGTGAGGGACCCGGTCCACTTCGGTCCAGGAAGAAGGGACAGGTGCGCGCTCCCGCGTGGCCGCGGCTTCCTGGCGGCCGACGCCTCTCCGCCTCTCGAGTTCAGGCGCTGGCCTCTCCCGAGGAGCACCCGCCTCCTTTCCCTTTGGGTTCCAGGGCTGAGGCCGCCCGGCGCCAGGTACTGCGTTGGGTTCACTTCCCAGCGGCGCGGCCAGGTTGGCTCCTCCTCTCTGGGTGGCAGGGCAGTCTCGATTGAAAGTTGGCACAATCGACGGAGACATTCCATGGATGTACGTGTCCGAGTGCCTCACCACCAACTTCACTTTTTTTTTTTTTTTAAAATCTGGGAAATTGTTTGAATCTTGAAAACAGCGGTTCGGTGAAAACATGTATTGGAAAAACTAGGACCTTGATCTGGAGTGTGCACTTTTCCTTGGATCCTGAATTTGCTTTTGATCTGAACTCCCCCCCCCCCTTCCCTCAACAGAAGAATAATAATACGTTTCTGTGTACCAGGTTCGGAAACGGTCTCATTATTGCCATTCTTTGGAAACTGGAATATTTGATTAGTAGGGTTGGGAACAACAGGATGGGCCGGTGGCTAAGTGGGTTTGAAGGTTATCCAAAATAGTTAAGTGTTTTGAGCATATACCCTGTATTTTTCCAGTGAGTGCCCATTTTCCTTTTAGGAAATTCTGAGGATTTATTCTCTTTGAGATGATTCTCCCCTAAAGAGCTGAGGAGGAAGAAACAACCTCAACAAACCAGTTTCCCAGTGAAGTTTAGGATTTAACAGGTTGGTTTGATACTGGTAGCTCAGTGAGCAAGAATCACATGTAATATGGAATATCATGACTTATACAGAGAAAAGAAAGTATGTTGTCATTTTCTTATTTTGTATTGGAAAATACTTTTTAGTTCAGTTACATTTTTTCAGTGTTTAGGAAAGACCTATACACTTTCCCTGTACTACAATTAATCTGATCAATTATTACTACTCTTGCCAATTGATGATGCATACTGCAATGTGCTTATGATAATGAGTTTGATTCTTCCCACCAGGGTGTGTATGTTTTGGTTTCTGGAACTGTATAGGGTAAGCATTGTAGACACATGCAAATCAGTGCTGTGCTCTAGTTGGCAAAACCTTTGCTCCACATAGGTCCTTAAACTAAAAGCTTCACATCTTCCCAAATAGAAAAGAATATAGAATGCTAATGTATGCACTAGCACTTTCAACCTGTTTTACTATTCTGTACTAAGACGATCATGTTTTCTCAGCAGCTACTTACTCAAGAGCAGGGACAATATTTTATCGAACTGTGGTAAAGCTCAGAGAATGGTAACCTTTGCTCTGTAAAGTTGGCCCTTGAGGTGCCAACCAAAGGTGGTTGGAAGGGTCATGGGCAATGTCTGGTTGCTGTTATGTTTGGGGAAGAATTGTCAGTCTCCCTGCCTTCCTCTGCATATCCAGAGTGGTAGGAGCCTGAGCCTTGGGCCTCCAATTACTCCTCTGCTTACAGGTTCCTCCAGGTTGGTCCAGTTGGTGCCTCTTCTTCCTGCCCCAGCTCTTCCAGTTTTGTGGCTTCTACCCCGACTCCACCCTTGTCTGGATTCCCACCCTTAGGGAGAATCAACTCACTGTTCAGGACGGGGAGGCTAGGTCCACATCAGCCTAGCGCTGGGTCCCCCATGGATGCTTAGTAAATATCTGTTGGGGACAGTGCCACTTGCCTCAGAGCCCTTATTCTCTCCTGTTACTCAGTCCACAGAGGTAAAGAGAAGTGAAGTTGAACTTAGATCAATTGTTTTAGGAACCAGCTGCCTTGGATGGATTAGTGTCATAAAGGGGGACATTTGAGTCTTTTAGAAAGGAGCGAAATTGGCTCATGGTTGTTGACAACTGTAAGGTTATCCTATACCATGTGGTTATGGCATGAGAATAGCTTTGTTGAAAAGAACCCTAGAAGAGAGGGGCTTAGTAGTTGTCTCAACCTGGACTTGCCTTTTTGTTTCTGCCTTTGCTCAACGAGTCCTTCCTAGGGTCGCATTATAACTATTACCTTCCCCACCACGTTTGGCTGCTCAGAGCTCAGATGGCCCTAGCTACTGAGGGCTTGATGTAGAAAATTGCATTTTCTTTTGTTTGGGAAAAACAAGGATGGAATTTCTCCGAATTGTTCTTAGGGAGACAAAGCAAAAGCAAATAAATGTAAAAATGCCTGGGCGTAGAAATCAACATGTGGTTTTCTTGTTTGTTTTTAAATTTTAAACTTTTAATCTAAATTACATTTTTCTGCGCTCCAGAAACAACCACTTGTAATTCTTGATGCTGGTTATTTTGGGGTTTGCTGCTTGCTACTTCTCGAGTTCCGCAGTTTGAAGCATTATCTATTGACTTCCCTCTGTGGAAGATGATGACGTGGCTCCCTTTATTTTTCTCACCCCCATCTCGACCACAGCTTCCTTATTTTCCCATCCTTGCAGTAGTTAAACAGTAATTTTGGTTAGATCAATATTCATAGCTAAGCCAAGCACAACTTCTTGTTTTCCTTGGAGTTAATAATTGTTTGTTCATTTATTTAGTTTTGTATGTCTGCATCATTAATTTGACCCAAAACTCTTCGCCATATTTCCAAAACTTGCCTCAAATGCATCACGTGTTGTCAGTTTCATTTTCTTGAAGATGTTGTCCCTGAGTCTCCCCCTTGCCCTCATCTGGACCAGTTGCCATCTCCACATGGGGACCACTTGTCACGCTGAAGACCTTCATCATCATCCTGGGGATCCTCGTCATTTCTCTCCTGTTGGATCTCTTATTAAGCACATGGCTTCCTCTATCTTGGTGAACTCTCTTGTTTTAGTAGAGAACATCTTCATGGAGCTTTTTGGAAAAAGATGCATGGGATATGCATTTTTTTTTTTTTTTTTGAGATGGTGAATGCCTGGAAATAGCTGTTTCCCACTGACAATTGACTGTTTAGAATTTTAGGATGGAAATTTTGAAGGCATTGTTTCAATGCCTTCTCAGCTGTGGTGTTGCTGTTGATAAATTCAGAACTGTTCTGATTCTTAGATTTTGCCTGTAATTTGTGTACAGTTTACAAGCCTGCTGAGTCTTTTATGGAGGTTATAGAATTTTCTCTTCATCTCCATAATTCCGAAATTTCATGATCCTGTACTTTGGTGTGGATCTGCTTTCATCCACTGTGCTGGGCTCTTTGAATCCTGGAACTTATAACCTTCAGTTTGGGAAATTTTATTGAATTGACTCATTGATAAAAATTTCCTCTTCTCCATTTTCTGTGACCTACCTACCTTTCTTTCTTTCTTTCTTTTGAAGTTCTTATCTATTTGAGAGAGAGAGAGGGCAAGAGCGAGAGCGAGAGTAAGAGAGAAAGAGCCGAGCAGGGGGGCTGGGCAGAGGGGAGGGGCAGAGGCACAGGGAGAAGCAGGCTCCTCGCTGAGCAGGGAGCCCATGTGATGCGGGGACTCAATCCCAGGACCCTGGGATCATGACCTGAGCTGAAGGCACCGACTGAGCCACCCAGGCGCCCTGTGATGTTTCTTTCAGAAACTCTTATTGTTCATATATTAGATATTTTGGAACAGGCCTCTAATTATCTTGTATTTTCTCTCCTAATATCTATCTCTGTTTCTTGGTTCTGCTTTTGGGGAGATTTTCTCAATTTTATCATCTAGTCCTCCCACTGAGTTTTTAAT
>CM052800.1:35063350-35070850 GCA_028533885.1 Nasua narica | reverse complement strand
GTTATTTTTGTTTCCTAGAAGGCAGTTGGCTTTCTTTTTTATTTTCCTGCCTTGACTGATAGAAATGTCTGATCCTTTAGTCATGTGGATAAGCAGAAATACAATTTAACTGAGTTATGAGTGAATGAAATATATAAATTTTGGTGTGAATGCTTTTTAATTTTTTTAAAGGATCGTCAACTTATTCATCACCCATTTAAACTAGTTATAGAAGCACTGCATTAAAGAATTCTTGTTCACAGGTTCTGGAGTCATAGCGGATTGGGCTCAGAGCTGGTGGCGTAACCTCCCACCTCGCCTAGAGTAAGGATAAATCCTTGGGTGCCACAGACATTCCTCAACTCTTCGTGTGCTCTGTGGATTCTCCCTGCCATCATTAAAAAAAAATGTTATCTGATATATACCAATTATTAAAAAAAAATGTAAACAGTGCTGAAGCCTACAAAGAAATTAAAAACAATCCCAAAAGCATTCCAGAGAGAATCTTGGTGAACCCCTCTCAGTCAACTCTATTGTCATTTGACTTGTTAAAAGTCTTCAGCAAATTTCTAGAAAATAGTTAAGGAGCATTGCTTGCACCTGTTTATGAAACTCCAAGCTCTGTAATCTTTATATAAATGCAATATATAGGCACTTTACATATATGCACTTTATATACATAAGGCATAGTTATACATATATATATGTATATACATATATATATAAGCCATTACTTTTTGAGATTATAATTAGTTCAGGCATAAAGTTCTTTGGGTAGCATTATTTCATATAGGCATTTTCTAGTTGCAATAATTATAATTTTTAATAGCTAGGTGATTGTCTTGTAAATATATGATATTCTGCTAGGATGCTCCCAACTATCTTACTGTTAATGCCTTACTAGAAGGAAAAACAACTTTAATTTGACAATGGGAAGGCCTCAGTATCCTGTGAGTCTTTTTAGAATGTGAAAATCCTTTTGAAACCTCCCTTTTCAGGATGCCTGGGTGGCTCAGTCGGGTAAGCTTCTGGCTCTTGATTTTGGCTTGGGTCAAGATCTCTAGGGCCCGGGATCGAGCCCCACATCAGGCTTCCCATTCAGCAAGGAGTCTGCTTCTCTCTCTCTTTCCCTGAGCTCCTCTCCACTGCTCATTCTCTCTCTCTCAAATAAGTAAATAAACTCTTAAAAAGAGAGAGAGAGAGAGAGGATTAAAAAAAAAGAAAGAAAGAAACCTCCCTTTTCCTTACCTCCCACAACCCCATAGTGTATAGTAAGCCACCTCTCATAACCCCGGTGCAGCAGCTCTTTCTGCTCATGCGTCCTATTCCCATGCCTTAATAAAACCACTATTTTGTATCAAAAAAAATAAAAGGTAAGTGAAACACACACACACACACACACACACAATGGTATTTTGAACCATTCCTCAATTGTTGGACAATTGGGGTTCTTTTCTTTTTTTAAGTAAGTAGTGGTGTTATACTTTTTTCCCTTTTGGGGATTATTTTCTTGGGGAGCCTTTCTCAAAATACCACTTTGGGATTAAGGATTTCGAGCTTCTATTAATCATTGAAGGACACAAAATAAGCATTTAAACAAGCTCACTAGCTATATACAGCTACCTAAAGTTTCCATTCTTCTCTTTTCTGACCTTTCAGATCAACCATATCTACTTTGTGTGAAGACACAAAGTTTAGCAGGAACTAGTCAGGCCACGTTATGCACCGATTGTAGATCAGATAATAAAGCTGGAGTAACCCAGCAGGTCCGTTTGCAGAGGCTGTGTTCCGGTTGGTAATGTCGATAGCCTCATTTCATTTTGTGGGATGTGGCAGGGAAAGTTTGCAGGGATCAGTAATGAAAGGTGGAGAAGTTGGTATGGTGTTTGTGAAAGAACATTTGACCTTGGTACCTGGCCTAGGGTTCATGAACCTTTGTGTAAGCAGGGGAAGGCGTTATAAGCCCGCAGGGAGCTTCGACCCTCCCACCCATTTCCCCATTCTTGGACTGTAAGAGGAAGTGTGTGTAGAGGGGGCAGGGACAACCAGCAATGTGAGGGAATTTTGAGTTAATGTCGTTTCTTGATAAAGAACCAGAGCGGAGTGGATTCCTATTCAGATTTTTCCCTCGATATCTTCCTGTCTAATGTTTAAAGCTTGGGCTAGATGTTTAAGGCGGCTATTAACTGGTGTTATGATCCCATGCCTCAGGTTTCCCACCTATTCAGCAAAGCGTAATGACACCTAATTCACAGTCCACTTCAGAAAGACTCATGGCTTAATGCTTGTAAAGGACTTTGAGCTTTTCAGAGTGTTTTATACACATTCATGAATAATGAGATGACTTGCTCTAGTTGGTTGATGCTCTAAATGGGCATCGATATTATGCCCATTTTACAGATGAGAAAAGTGAGCCTCAGAGGAGAATAGCTTGCTGAGAACAAGAGGGTAAATTGAACGTGCTGTCTATGACACTTTTCTTGAACTTTTTGGAACAAATGGAATCTAAAATAAATTCTGCCATGAATATGTATGTGTTGGGAAAGTGGATTTTACACTTCTTAAGCAAATTCAACTTTTTAGGGGTAGGCATAGGCTACTCCTTTGTCAGGGGTGATCATGTTTGACACCTTCACTGGAGTTCTTAAAGAGCATTAAATAATTAGGGAAGCTAGAGATAAACTGTGACTTCCCAAGTAACTTTGAAAACACTCCCCGCAAAGGCTGTTAAATAAACTGAGTCAGTGGGAGTTTGGAAAAAATGTTTTTCTAACTCAGCAATGGGGGGCAGCGGGAACGGAACAAAGGCTAGGCATAGATGGACATTTCCTAGAACACAAATATTAGTAAACTAGTCTAATTATTATTATTTTTTTAAAAAAATAAACAATGTGGAAGAGGGAGTACACAGCGTAAAGTCCCGAGTTTATAGTCAACATGAACATAGTGGGACACTAAAAGCCAAACTGCTGGCCTCAAGTCCATGCAGTGGTAAAGAATGCATTTAGGTAAAATGAATCTA
This sequence comes from Nasua narica, assembly GCA_028533885.1. Taxonomy (NCBI): domain Eukaryota; kingdom Metazoa; phylum Chordata; class Mammalia; order Carnivora; family Procyonidae; genus Nasua; species Nasua narica. The sequence continues at coordinate 35,067,849 of CM052800.1, read as the reverse complement.
TCTGTATATGCAGATGGACATTCTAGTTTTTTCTTTTTTTCTTCTAAAGATTTTTATTTATTTATTTGAGAGAGAGAGTGGGAGAGAGCATGAGAGTGGGGTGAGAGGCAGAGGGAGAAGCAGACCCCTTGCTGAGCAGGGAGCTCGATATGGGGCTCGATCCTGGGGTTCTGGGATCATGACCTGAGCCAAAGGCAGACGCTTAGCTGACTGAGCCACCCAGGCAGCCTGCGTTCTAGTTTTTTACTCAAGAAAGAGATTCAGATATGACTGTGAACTCTTAACTGAAGAGATTCACTAAGTGTATGACTTGGAACACAAAAGCTCGCTAAAGGTTAGGTTGTTACCAGTAATTCAGAGATGTCATTTTACCCATTTTCATGTTTCAGCATCTAAGACAGTTTCATCAATGTACCATAAAGACATAATGGATTTAGAGAAAAGCAAACATATCTGTTGGTGGCCGAGAAGATTGAGTAAAATACTCCCATTGCATTCTTTGGTCCAGAAAGATAAACACACAGAAGAAACACGGACAGCATGTGCCCTCTTATACCGAGGCAAGCAGAGCTCGATGACCTAGGGAGAATGTTCGTTTGTACCTGCTTTGTTCCCAAACAATATATTACCTGCCGCCAATAGTTAATGTTTTCGTGCATATAAAATGTGCCAGACTCCCTGTGGGGCTTGTTACATGGATTAGCTCATTTAAGCTCCCCGCATAATCCGATGAAGTGGGCAAGATTATTTCCAACGTTCTACAGAGGAAGAGCCTGAAGCTTGGAGATTCAGGGAAATTTGACCTAGTGGTGGAGACAGAGTGGAGAACAATACAGGCTGACCCGAGAGGGTACAAGCAAAACATACTAGGTGAAATTTATTTTCATAGTATATTTTGCGAAGCCCAATATAGAAGAAACATTATAATTTCACTGTGTAATCCTACAGTGATTATTAATGAGATGCCAGCAACAGCTCAGGAGCCTGATGATGAGTAATAGGACCCAGTACTGTGCAAGGCAAGGCAAAGTCTTACGTAGTGCATAGATAATGTAAAATGTAGTCCTACCAAAAAATAAAGTTACAGTTCATAGAGAAACATTTGATACTGCTTCAGTTTTAAATTGTAATAAAAATGAATTAAAATGAAATAAAATTAAAAATGTAGTCCCTCACTGGCACTAGGCACAGTTCACTTTCAGGGGCTCAGTAGCTGTCTGTGGCAAGTGGCTGCCATATTGAATGGTTTGGCAAAAGTCACTCTCTGTCTCCAAAGGCACCGGGACTCCCAGACACTCCATCCCCACCCCTCTACGCTGACCTCCCTGAGTCCCCAGCTCAGCTTCCTTGCCCCTGCCTAGGGCCACCGTGTACAGTTGCACAGGTTATGCACGGTAAACCTCTGGGATGTCATTCACATAGGAGATCTAGGAGATTTGTTAATTTACTGTGACAGGTTATTAGAAAGTGGAAGTAAAGTTTTTAAAAAAATTAAAAATTATTTATTTATTTTATTTTTAAAGATTTTTATTTATTTGACAGAGAGATACAGAGAGAGCACAAGTAGACAGAGCAGCGGGCAGAGGGAGAGGGAGAAGCGGGCTCTTTGCGGAGCGGGGAGCCTGATGCGGGGCTCAATCCCAGGACCTTGGGATCATGACCTGAGCCAAAGGCAGCTGGCCAACTGACTGAGCCACCCAGGTGCCCCAAAAGTAAAGTTTTTAAAGGAAGATATACTTTTTCTAATTGATGCAAAGGCATTTTTGGGGAGGTGATTGTAGTTCTTCTGTTTCTGATAGAGGAAAGACGTTAGTGTTCAAAGCCAATGGCCAAGAAAGAATTCTTGAGATGAGATGTCTTTGGTGCAGAAAGGTAGTTTTATTAAAGCATGGCAACAGGACCCGTGGGCAGAGAGAGCTGCACCAGGGTTGCGAGGAGTGGCCCATTATATACTTTTGAGTTGGGAGGGGGTTAGGGATAGCATAAGCCTCTCTGGTATTTTGGAAACAAGGTTTCCAGGAGCTTGAGGGGGCTAGCTGTTATTAGGAAAAGGTCATTTATTACTGTTTAGTAAAAACTTAGTCTTGAGACTCTTCAGATGTATATCGGTGGATCATGTGCTTGGGGGACGATTGCCAACATGTATCTTGGGGGGTAGAGATAAAGGAGGTTTCCAGAGGAATTTTTATATGTTAAAGTAGACTTACAGGATCCTGGGGGTCGGGCTAAGATTGCTTTTTGCCCTTAGGAAGTCTTAACATCAAGGCAGCTGAGTTCCTAGAGGAATGTTACTCTGCCTGTTTCAAGGATTTGCCAGTGGGCTGTTAAGTAGTAAGGAAATGTAATAATTTTTTCTTCTGCCTTTGTTTCCCACATCTTCCTTCTTAGCACTCCAATGGTTGGGCCCAGGCATTGTTCTCTTGTATGCTCAGGACTGAAAGTAATGAAGCAGCTTTAGTCAACCCTCCCCCCCCACCAAATAATGTCACCGCAGAGTTACAGTCTTCCTTGTAGTTTACTTCAGAGCCATAGGTATCTTATCCATGAGCACAGTGGGTGGTCAACACATTTAGTGATTTGAATTGTGTTCTTCGAGTCACTTAGGCCTTCGCACCGGGTCCTGAGTTGCCCTTAATGAAACTTGACCCAGGGCTGATTATGCAAGTGCTGACAGGGCCGAGTCACAGTTCACCCTTCATGTGGTACCCTTGTTCTAAATAATAATAATTGCCATTATCATTATTATTACTAATAACAGCTACCATTTATTGATCACTTTGTGTCAAGCTCTGTGTCTGTCTAGCAATTTATGTGCATTATTCCATGTGCTCTTTCCAAACATCTCTAGGAGGTAGGTACTATTATTATCCCTGTTTTATAAGGAGGAAACTGAGGCACTGAGAAATTAAGTAATTTACTTGAGGTCACGCAGCTAGTAAGTGTTCAAAGCTGAAATTTAAAACCAGTTCTGTCTGACTTCAAAGCTCTTGTGATGTGGAAATGTTGGGGTTCAGAGCCTACAGCCAAGAAAGAATTCTTAAGACGTCTTCGGTGCAAAAAAGTGGTTTTTATTAAAGCAGGGGGACAGGACCCTCGGGAAGAGAGGGCTGCCCAGGGGTTGTGAGGAGCAATTGTATACTATGGAGTGGGGTTGGGGGTAAAGACCAAGGGAAGTTTCCAAAATGACTTTCATATGCTTAAGACTCACAGGATCCTGGAGTCCTAGCTATTGTCTGGCTGAGGTGGTTTTTGCCTCTAGCAAGACATTAACAGTAAGATTGGGAGTTCCTGGAGGAATGGTCTACTTCCTGTCTGCCTCAAGTATTGGCCAATGGGCTGCAACTACATCAAAAACTAATGATGTACCGAATGGTGACTAACATAACACAATAAAAAAGAATGCAAAAAAAAAAAATTAAGGACATTTAATTTCATCTACATTTCTTTTTGCCTTTGTTCCCCACCTCACTTCTACCGTTTAAGAGCAGGACCGTGCATCTCTTTTGTTCTCTGGGGCCTGACTGACAAGTGACTACACCATAGTGGGCTCCTGATTTTTTGCCCGGACTTCCTTCCTTTGGGGAACTCCTCTGTCCACAGTTCCTGTGGTTTGTGTGGGGTGGACACTAAGCCGGGATGGTCATGTGACTTAGCTTTGGCCTATCCGAGAAGTGCCTCCACCTGACCTAGTGATTGGTTCAGAGATTAGCACATGACCCAGCCTTGCTCAATAAGGCTCCATTTCTGCTCCCATTAGGAAGGGAGGCATTCTTTTCCTCTGGGATTTTTTTTTTTCTGCTAGAGTAATTTCACCTGGAGCTCCTGGTGGCCATCTTTGCCTGCTCTATGGGGGAAGCTGTTTGAAGTAGGAGAAGAGGAATGAAGCCAGCCCTCAATGAGGCATGGCACTGAGCGGTGGTGGGAGCACAGACAGCACCATTCAGACTCCAGGATTCAGGTGTGCCTGGGTCGCTCAGCCGGTTAAGCGTGGGACTCTTGGTTTTGGCTCAGGTCATGATCTCAGGGTGGTGAGATCGAGCCCTGCACTGGGCTCCCTCAGTTGCCCCTTCCCCCTGCCTCCTGCTCTCCCTCTCAAAAGAAAATAAAATTTTAAAAAAAGAAAAAACACCCAGCATTCAGTTGTGTCTGAAGCATCCCAAGCCTGCTTGGTTTTCTGAGCCAGTACATTCCTTTTGTTATTGTTGTCTGCTTAAATAGTATTTGCAATTGAAAGAGCCATGCCTAATGTACAGACTTTCCAGAAGGTGAATAGATTCCTCATTGCCATTCTTTATCTGTCCTTTGGATGAGCCCCCTACTTCTTGGGCCATGGTGCCTTCTGTTGCTTGTACCTTGCCTGGAGGCCTTTGATCCCTGGAGACTCTAGGTCTTCATCTTGTTTTTTCCCTTTTAGGTCTCTGAGCTTCCCTCCTACCCCCCCCCCCCCCCACCTCTTCCCCCCATTGCAGAGCCCACACACAGGGACAAGTATTATGCCA
>CM052800.1:35022723-35063250 GCA_028533885.1 Nasua narica | reverse complement strand
GCTTAGGCCTAGCCTTTGCCTCTTATCCCTGGTTTCCTTGGCTCCTAGCCTTTCTGATCAGCTCTCTCCTAAATACTCTCAACTCCCCTATGATTCTGAACTTCCATTCTTCTGCTGGCTTCCTTCCCGATCTTTCCTACGGTCCTCTGAGGGCATTGTTCCACTGTGAATCAATGCTCCCACACCCCAGCCTCCTCACATGATGAGAACACTCCCTTCTCTGTAGCTCTCTCTGCTGTAGCCTTCTGGCTTCTCTTTGCTGCTTTCTCTTTTAGAGGTAAAGCCTTCATGTTGGTACCCTTGTGGACTTCCCTTTTGCCACCAATCTCTTGGTCATTCCCCCTGATACACTCACCTGGTTCATGGTCTTCTCTCCAAACTCTGCCATCTCTTCACTCATACACACAACTAACTTGATATGTCTGTGATGAGTTATCCATTTGACTTTGGGCTGGTTCAAGGGAGTGGTTAATTATGGCGGGAGTGGAAAATAAGGGAGACTTCATGAAAGAGATTACCTGTGATTAGGACCTTGAAAAATGAGTAGCATTTCAGCAGGTGCTCTTCTAGGCAGAGAGAACAACTCAAGTAAAGGCGTGGAGGTATGAAAATGCCTAGTATTTGCTTGTTTGGTTTCTCAAACACTTGGAAATAAATGGTAGGAAGGGAAGGGGGAACCCAGATTGGACCTGACATGATTATATTTACTTAAGATTAAGGAATGGTCCTGAAAAGAGTCCAACATAGAGAATGCAAGAGAAGGAACAAGCTTTATTATAAAATGGAGAAGTACTTTGAAAAGTTGCAGAGGTGGAATGATGCTACAAGTTACAAGATGGAGACATTGGGCTGATTGGAGAAAGGGGAGAGGAGTAGTTAAAGCAGTTTGAGAAAGTTCATAAGAAGGCTAGGGATGTAGAGAGAAGGAATAGAGAAAGAAAAAAGTAGAAGGATTTGCAGAGCAGATGGGTTATAGGGAGACCGGGAACAGGGCAGAGAAACTGGGCAGGATATCTGCAGAGCGTGGAGGCCCTGCATGGTCAAATCCCTGTGAGATTTGAAGGTGGAAGAAACAGCTCAGACCAGATATGAGTCAAATTAGTTGGCCTTTTATGATGTTATGTGTAAAGAGTAAGAGAACTTGTCCCTTTCATGATGGCGAAAATGACTGAAATTATCTACGCATAACATGTTTCTCAAATTGTTTTATAGAATACTACAACTCTGGGAGATGTTAATAAGGTTTAAGGGATGTGGAGTGAGTTCTGTGATCACATAAGGCTGGCAAAGGCAGCATTCTCTATGATTCACAGAGCCTGTCCCTGTAGAAAAGGCTGTGAGGAATGCACTTAAGAAACCAGTTTGACGTTGTGCAATACAGCTTGGCCCAAATGTGTGTTCATTCATTCAACAAGCCTGTGGTAAACACATCTTACGATAGTGTGTTTTGTTTTGATTTGGTTTAAATACATGCTTTTTTATTTTTTTTTTAATTGTAGTTGACACACAACGTCACTTTGGTCTCAGGTGTATGAGGTAATGGTTTGATGACCCTAGGTTACGCTATGCTCACCATAGGTGTGATTACCATGGGTCCCCATACAATGCTATAACAACAGCACTGACTATATTCCCTATGCTGTACCTTTCATCCCCATGACTTATTTATTCTAAACCTGGAAGCCTGGACCTCCCTCTCCCCTTCACTCATTCTGCCCATCCTCCCAACCTCCCTCCCCCCTGGCAACCACCAGTTTGTTCTCTGTATTTCTGGGTCTGTTTCTGCTTTTTCTGTTTGTTTATTTATTGATTGATTGATTTTACATGTAAGTGAAATGATATGGTATTTGTCTTTCTCTGTCTGACTTATTTTACTCAGCATAATACCCTCTAGGTCCACCCACGTTGTTACAAATGGCAAGATTTCATTTATTTTTTATGGCTGAATAATATTCCACACACACACACACACACACACACACACACACACACACACACACACATACACTGTATCTTTATCCATTCATCTGTCACTGGACTTAGGTTGCTTCCTTTTGTTTTTGTTTTTGCTTAGAGAGGCAGAGGGATAGAGAGAATCTTAAGAGGGGGGTAGAGGCAGAGGGATAGAGAGAATCTTAAGCATGCTCCATGCTTATCATGGAGCCTGATGTGGGGCTTAATCTCACTATCTTGAGATCATGACCTGAGCCAAAATCAATAGTCAGTTGCTTAACTGCCTGAGCCACCCAGGTGCCTCAGGTTGCTTCCATATCTTAGTAAAGTAAAGACTTGGATGTTCAGATTTAGGCTATTTTGGATGTAAGTCCAAAGAACATAGTCATAAATTAATTTTGAGGTATGAGACAGAGGAATGAATCAAAGATAACTCTTAGATTTTTGACTGAGCAGCTGGGGAGATGGTAAAGCCATTTTCTAGGATGTCAAAGACTAAGTGGAAAGGAAGTTTCAGGGGAGTATCCGGAGTTCTCTTGGAGACATGTTATGTTTGAGATACCTATTAGATATTCAAATGAAGACATCAGGTTTGCAATTGGGATGAGTAAATCTGAGGTTCCTGGGTCCAGGGTTGAAGAGGTAAATTCTGGAGTCAGCAACATGCACATGGTCTTTCAAGCTAAGCAGCTGGGTGAGGCCACCCCTGGGGAGAATGTAAAGATGAAGAAGGAAAAGTGAGCTCGGGTACACACCAGTGTTCCAAAGTAAAACAGAAAAATAGAAGCCAGCAAAGGAGACTGAGAAGGTGGAGCCTCTAAGATTGGAAAACCGTCCAGGCAACTTTGGTGTCATAGAGAACTGAGAGACACTAAGTATTTCAAGGAGAGGATGGCCAGCTGTGTTTGAACACTGCTGGGAGGTAAGATAAGAAGTGAGAGGTGACCACTGCGTGTGGCAACAAGGAGGTCCTTGGTGACCTTGACAAAGGCAGTCTTGGTGGAATGATGGAGACGGAAGCCCAACGGGAGTGGTTTGAGGAAAGCACATGAGTGAGAGCAGCCCTCACGCTGACTTTCAAGAATTTCTGCTGTAAAGGGACTCAGAAGTGATGTGGTTGTTGGAGGTGAATGTGGGTCAAGGGAATGGTTTAGGTTTGGGAACCTAAGTGATGCCACTGTGCCAAAGGGAATCAGTGACCCGCTTAGGGGATCATGTTCACAGTAGGGAGGGAGGACCTGCAGCCCAGACATGTTCAAGGTGGCAAGAGAGGCTGGGCTTGAGAATTATAATAAACTCTAGTCAGCGTGTTACCTTCTTCAGGGGATATTTGAGTTCTATATTTTCTTTCTAGTTTTTGGAACAAAAGGGTATATCTACTATTGGAAAAGTTTCAGCCATCAACCAGGGTGGGGAAGTATGAACTCTGTTGTCACATCAGGCAGCCTGAATGCTTCTGAATCAGGCTTACTCAGCTGCCATTGTAGAGGAGAGACCTCTCTGGAGTTATTCTGTCTCTATAGGTGGTGCTCAGTGTTTCCTATAATGATAGTGAAGCTGACCAATTCAGTTTCTTGAATTTTGAGATGGGTAGCAAGTTAGGCAGGTCCTGGGCAGAGCTCAGAAGGGAATGTGAATTAGTATGCCACTTCCTTGTTCAATAATCTAATAGAGGAACCAATTACACCCAGCAATATAGGTGTAACCATTTATCCATAAACTTTAGGGTGATTGCCGAATGTCATCCAGTAGATCCTAGACAAGGTATGCGTTCTGGAATCCTAGCTGAGTGATAGAAATTTTGCTTTTTATGTTTTTAAATCCAATGTAAGCTAAATTTTAAGGTGTAATGGAAAGCAAATGTATTAAGTAAATGGTAATTTAAAATGTATTTTGTGTAAGTTCAAGTATACATTTGGTGGTATTTCAGCAATTATTTTCATCAACCCTCCTGGGGTATGTAGTGTGTGTGTAGTGGGTGAGGATGGTGGTGAGAAAAAAATGCAGTACCCTGTCTTGGAGTGTTTTGACAGCTTTGGAAGGTTTTTGTTCAAATGCTTCAAGTCTGCTTTGCTATTTCTCTCATTTAAAATACTAGTATCTACTTGTGCAATTCATATTGTGAACTGAGAACCACATCTGTCGCCACTCTGCCTTTTAGAGCTTTCTGACTTAGCGGAAATAATAATGAGAAGGACACCTGCCAGGGTCTTAATAATTCTTATATATAGCAATCTGGCAAATGTTAGCTCAGTGTTCATGGAAATATCATGGAGTCAAGAAGCAGGGCTTAGATCAGATAGAGTTGGAATCTCAAAATGTAAATGCTTCTTGCGCGAAGCTATAGATCTTTGGAACTGTTGGTGTTTTCTGGGATAGTGGATTACTCAGGAGGGTACATCTGAAAATACTTGGCAGGATACAAATTAGCTCTTAAAAATATTTTACAACAAATATACTATTTCTATCTATTCTTGACATAATATTAAAATTTCTGTCACATATCAGAGAATAAATATTAAACTGAATTTCATTAAATTTTTGCCAAAAGTAAGCTTATGATAATATTTAACAGATACAGACCAAGGATCGTATTACTTATTTACCTATTTCTATACTTTATTCTTATTTCTTGAGTTAACAAGGAAGTAACCTAACTAGCTCAATCCACAAAGAAGTGCTTTTACAAGGATTTATTTACTAAGCTATTATCAAATGTTAATATTAGAAATAGCCAGGTGAGGAATGATAGTATCACTTCTTCCCAAATTTCTATCGCAGTTGTATCATGTAATATCTTTCATTATCCTTTACAATTCCATAAGCTAGTGTCTCTTTAGAATTTAATCACAGTAGGGGGGCCTGGGTGGCTCAGTTGTTACACGTCTGCCTTTGGTTCACGTCATGATCCCAGGGTCCTGGGACTGAGCCCCTCATTGGGCTCCCTGCTCAGTGGGAAGCCTGCTTCTCCCTCTCCCACTCCCTCTGCTTGTGTTCCCTCTCTTGCTGAGTCTTTCTCTGTCAAATAAATAAATAAAATCTTAAAAAAAAGAATTTAATCACAGGAAAAGTTTTCCTTTTGGTAAATTGGTGTATCTCTTACAAAAAAAGTTACTGTTCTATGAGGCTTTATATTATCCTTGGCTTCCTAGATTTTGAGAAGCTCTAAATTTAATGTGTAGTTGCAATGAATGTCTCAGTTCCAGTTATCAATGTATAGTAGAATTGTAGCATATGTGCATTTGACTTAGGAAAATTCAGCTTGTGTGGGTCAACAAAGAAAAGAAAGAAAAGAAACAATTTCAAGATGTTGGATGATTCTGTTCTCAATGAGCATTGGAAGATATGTGCACTTACTTCTCTCTCCTCTGTCTTAGTTTGCAAAGGTTTTTCTGTGAGCATCTCACAGTGCCAAATGTGATTTCAGTAATTAGAGATAAGTACTTTTTCACACAAACTGTCCCCTAAGTTCAAGCCAACTAATTTCTCTAATGCTAAACCGAAAACCCCCAAATCTATTTTTTTCCATGCTAGACTGTTTGCAAAAAGGCCTCCATAATTCCCCTCCTTGTATCTGCTCCATGTTGAGTCGTCACCCCTAATCCTGACTCTGGACTTGGCTATGTGACTTGCTTTGGCCAATGAGAGAATAGCAAAAGCAAAGCATTCAGAGACATGAAATGTGTTTGCGTACTGGGGCTTGCTCTCTCACAGCTCACGGAATCCCGAGAACTATACGAATAAACCCAAGTTGTCCTGTTGAAAAGCCATGTGGATGGGAACTGGAGTGCCCTAGCTGATAGTCTGCAAGTGCCAGAAATGGGGGTGATGGCCATCCTAGACATCTAGGTCAGAACTGCCCTCCCAACCTACAGAATCATGAGCAATGGTACATTTTTATTGTTTTTGTGCTACTAATCACAGAGTAGGGTTTTTGCATTGTTGTTGTTCTCAAAAGCCAACTGATAGAATTTCCAGTGCTAGCAGACATTTCTGCTGATGCTGTTGTACTTCTCCAGGGACAATGTGTCAGTCTCTAGTGTGGCCGTCTTCTGGGGAATAGTCAAAGCTAATTCTGGCTATATTCAGTTTTTGCCTTACGTGCTTATGTGAGAATCAACTCCCACATAAACTTTGCTTCCACTGGTGTTTTCCCACCTTTTGGTTTCCAATTTCTCCTTCTGCTTTTAATTCTTCTCTGTATATTGTTGACGTGTAGTGCATGTATTTTTTCTTAAATTTCTTTTCTCAAGAATAAAACCTAAGTTTAAACCACTTTTAAGGAGTACAGCACAGTGGTTTTAGTATATTTATAATGTTGTGCAGCCATCACCACTAATTCCAGAAGGTTTTTTTCGCTCCAGAAAGAAACCCCGTACACCCAGTTCTCCCCTCATCCCATCCAGATTGTTATGTACTTTGGTGTCTATATGGATTTGCCTCTTCTGGAGATTTCATATATATGGAATGAATACTATGTGTGGCCTTTTGTGTCTGGATTCTTTTACTTAACGTAATGTTTTCCAAGTTCATCCACAGTGTACCACGTATCAGTACCTCATTCATTTTTATGGTGGAATAATATTTCACTGTATGGATATATATATATCCATTCATCAGTTGATGGACATTTGGGTTGTTTCCACTTTTTGGCTATTATGAGTAATACCACTATGAGCATTCATGTGTGAGTTTTTGTGTGAAAAGAGGTTTTCAGTTCTCTTGGGTATATATATACTTAGGAGTGGAAATGCAGGGTTATTTGTTAACTTTTGGGTAACTGCTGAACTGTTTTTCAAAGTGGCTACACCATTTTCTATTTCCACCAGTGGATGAGGGTTATGATTTCTCCACATTTTTGCCAGTATTTCTTATTTTCCCTTAAAAGAAGTTATTGCCATTCTAGTGCGTGCGAAGTAGTATCTCATGGGGTTTTGATTTACACTTCCCTAATGACTAATGATGTTGGGCGTCTTTTCATGTGTTTACTTGCCATTTGTACATCTTCTTTGAAGAAATGTCTATTTAAGTTCTTTCCCATTTTTAAGTTGGGTTATTTTTTGTTGTTTAGCTGGAAATGTTCTTCATGCATTCTGGATATTAGACCCCTATCAAATGTATCATTTGTAAATATTTTTTCCCATTCTTTGGGTTGTCTTTCACTTCTCTGATTGTGTCCTTTGACATACAAAGGTTTTTAAGTTGATGAAGTCCAATTTATGTATTTTTCTTTTGTTGTTTATACTCTTGATGTCATATTTAAGAAACCATTCCTTAATCTAAGGTTATGAAAATTTACATCTATGTTTCCTTCTAAGAGTTTTGAACTTTTTAGTTCTTATATTAAATCTTTTTTTTTTTTTTTTTTTTTTTTTAAAGATTTTATTTATTTATTTATTAGGGAAGAGAGAGAGTGAGAGAGAGCATGAGAAGGGAGAAGGTCAGAGTGAGAAGCGGACTCCCCATGGAGCTGGGAGCCCGATGTGGGACTTGATCCCGGGACTCCGGGATCATGACCTGAGCTGAAGGCAGTTGCTCAACCAACTGCGCCACCCAGGGGCCCTTATATTAAATCTTTGATCCATTTTGAGATCATTTTTGTGTATGGTATGTGTACCAAAGTCATTCATATCCCATTATCCCAGGACCATTTGTTGAAAGGATGATTCCTTCCTCATTGAGTGGTCTTGGCACCCTCATCAAAAATCAGCTGAGCATAGATGAATGGGTTTATTTCTGGACTCTCAATTCTATATTGTTGGTCTGTACATCTATCCTAATGTATCATGCTGTTTGAATTACTGAAATATTGCAGTAAGTTTTGAAATTGGGAGTGCAGGTCCTCTGGTTTTGTTCTTTTATTTTTTAAGATTGATTTGGTGATTCAGCATTATTGTGTAAATTTTGCTATCAACCTGTCCATTTCTGCAAAAAGTGGGCAGTTGGAATTTTGATAGAGATTACACTGAATCTGTAGATCCATTTGGAAAAGATTGCCATTTTAGCAATATTAAATCTTTCAATCCATGAATATGCATGTCTTTTTATTTATTTGGGTCTTTTTAAATTTCTTTCAACAATGTCTTGTAGTTTTCAGTGCATAAGTCTTGTACTTTCTTTATTAAGTTTTGTTCATGTATTTTTATTGTAAGGTGTTTCAATTTTTCTCTGGATGTATACAGGTACATTTATATATCAATAAAAATAAATGTTTTTAGTGTAAATATTCAGCTATTTAATGTAGCCAGACTTTTATTCCAGAAGTCTGGGAGTACGGATACTAGCTTTCTAGTCTCGAAGGTATTATTATTATTATTATTATTATTATTATTATTTCAGTTACATTCTCTTTACTTTTATCTATTCATGTGTAAAATGGTACCTGCCAAGGTACCATATACTCCTTCATATTTTAATTTCTTAGTGATTAGTAGTGACACTATGGAAACTAAAATAAGGCTGATAGCAAATTTGCCTCATGTGCCAGGTACTGTTCTGGGTGTTTTATGTTCATTAACTCATTTAATAAAATTAAATACTGAGTGGGGTGTACTTTTAAAAGTTAAAGGACTGTGTGATTGTGTGTGTGTGTGTGTGTGTGAGAAACCTTATCTTTTGAGTGACATTTGGGAGAAAAAACATAATTTTAACCTAGAGTTCTCAAAAAAATAGCTACGGTGAGCAGTTAATTTTTAAAAAGTAAGATATTGATAATTCATGAACAAAGAGAGGGAGATAATATTTGTCAAGTCCCCTTTTCTGGACTTTAATTTTCCCACTTCTCAATTGAGAGGTTTAGAGCCAGTGATCTTTAATTATTAGTGCCCAGGCCTCATTTTCTATAATCACATTACCTGGATTCAATCCATCCCCTGTCCTCTGTGTGAGATTAAATAGGAGAAGGCTCCTTAAGGCATCAGATCAAAACCCCACTGGCGTATAAACTCCGGGAAGGCAGGGCCTGTGTTTTCCATTGTGCTGTTGTATCCCTGGCATGGGGCCTGATATCAAGTAGATTATAAACAAACATTGAAGACTGAATGAACAAATAAACAGAAGGCTGGAAATGAATAATTTTGGTGTTTTAGTTCTCTTTAATAGTGAGAATAGCATTCTGTCCTTTGAGAGTATGTGTGTGTATTTCGGCTAGTGTAGAAAAGAGGAAGGATTGTTGAAATAGGGTATACGTCAATTAATAGCTGTTTTTACCGTTTGCCTTTAAACTCACCTTGCATTTCATGACGCTAAGCCGTTGGTCTGTGATGTACCCTTGCCTCACCATCTTCCACGGGCGACAGCTGTTTCCGCCTTTTAGCTCAACTCAGACATCAGCTTCTCTGATGACCTTGCCATCTCCCAGCTCCAGACTGAGTTGAAGCCTTATCCGCCAGTGGAATAGCATTTATTACATGGTAATGAAGTTGTTAGCTTTGTCCTATCTGTCCCTTCTCCCAGGCTGTGGGCACCTTACTGTCTGTGTTGCATGCTTTCTTATGTGTCCCAGAGCCCGAGAACGTATCTGGCACTCAGCAGATTCTCAGTTAAAGGTTGTCCAATGTGCAAATGTGTATCATTTCAGAACAAAGTTAAGGTAACAACGAACTGGCCCGCTGCTTTCCTGAGTGTTTGCAATGTGTAGGAAACTTTATCTACTTTTTCTAATTTATGGCTCATGATACTCCTTCAAGGTTGGTGCCATTGTCCTCATTTTACAGATAAGGAAATAGTCTCAGAAGAATTAAGTAACTTGCATAAAGTTAAACAACTAATAAATGGCAAGGTAACGATTTAGAACAGGTCAGTCAGGCTGTAAAGTTCAGGTTCCTTCCAGTAAGTCGTGCTGCTTAGCCAGGAGTTCCAGTGTAAGTAAATGGTGGAGTAAGATCATGGAGGGTGACATAGCAAAAGAAATCTTTAGGGGCACCTGGGTAGCTGGGTCCATTGGGCATCTGCCTTTCGCTTGGGTCGTGATCCAAGAAGGGAGTCTCCTTCTCCCTCTCCTTATGCCTCTCCCCCTCCTGCTCTTGCTTTCTTTCTCTCTCTCTAAAATAAAGACATAAAATCTTTTTTTAAAAGATTATTTATTTATTTACTTGACAGAGAGAGAGAGAGATCACAAGTAGGCAGAGAGGCAGGCAGAGAGGGGGAAGCAGGCTCCCCACTGAGCAGAGAACCCGATGTGGGGCTCAATCCCACGACCCTGAGATCATGATCTGAGCCAAAGGCAGAGGCTTTAACCCACCGAGCCACCCTGGTGCTCCAAGAAATAAAATCTTAATAAAGAAAGGAAAGAAATCTTTAGGGTACTGTTGACAGAACCATAGTTTCTGTCTTTTCCAGCTCTGTCAGGAGACAAATTAAAATTTTGATAGTTTAACATATCAACTGCCTTCTAAATGGTTGAATTTTCTGTTTTTCAGACAGTAGTGTATGGGGAGCAGGTGGGTTTCTGGGATATCAAGCTACTAGAATTTCAGGGCTACCAACCGTGAGAGATACCAGCTTCGGGGCACTGATCTGTGGATGACATCACTGAGGTTGCTCAGTTGCATTTTCGGTTCAGGGCAGAGAAGTTTCCTCTACACCGTGAGGCTCACAGGGGATTCAGAATAGGCTTGGACAAAGACCTGTCACATTAAAGAGATGAGAACAGGAGAGCTGGGTGGACACAGTGTCACCTGACACGGAGAGAGGTCGGAGACTGGGGCCTGGGCCTCTGTGACACCCAGCTCTAGGCTGTCAGCCCCTTCAAAAAAAGAACCGCTTGCCTGGGGCAGAATTAATCCTCAGGAGTGAAAAAGGATCCTGTTGACTGTTTGCTAATTTGTGATTCTAAAATCCTGCTGATTTTTTAAAAAAGATTATTTATTTATTTGAGAGAGAGAGAGAGAGAGAGTGCAAGTGGGCAGGAGCAGGGGGAGGGGCTGAGGGAGCAGCAGGCTCCCCACTGAGCAGGGAGCCCACAAGTAGGCAGAGAGAGAGGAGGAAGCAGGCTCTCCGCTGAGCAGAGAGCCCGATGCGGGGCTCGATCCCCAGACCCCAGGATCACAACCTGAGCCCAAGGCAGCTGCTTAACCGACTGAGCCACCCAGGCACCCCCAGATCCTGTTGATTCAAAATGCAGATGGATATACTTTTGATATGAGGTTTTTCTTTCAAGTGTGTCCAGTGACAATAAGAGCAACTAAAAATAGTGAAGGGTCTAAAGTAGATCCTTCCGTTACCTTTGAGGTTTGGCTTCTGAAGTAAAAAACCATCAAAGGCGTAAATAAAGTGAAATCATTAAGTCCTGAATACACGTTGTGTTTCACGCAGTGTACTGGATGCTAGATGATGCCAAGTATTATATTTTCTTGTACATGACTCGTGTCCAAGTGCTCAGAGGATAAAAAAAATCCAACAACTTGGAAATATGTTTTTGAGAAACTTCTGTGAAACAAATGATTCATATGTCTATGTAACACATGTATACACACACACACACATATTAACTAATTGTTTTGTGGGGCTCTCTGAATATCTGTACTGCTTATTTAAGTAAATTTGATTTTCAGAATTTCATATAGTACCGGAAAGAAATTGGGCATCAATTTTTTCTTAATAGAAGATGATTTCCCAAATAATGGAACTTCCAGGCTCACTGAAATATGTGATCCCCTGTTGGCAAAACATGATATTGAGAGTTAATGCTCAAGCATCACCCGAAAAGAAGTATTTTGGTTCAAAATCTTTGTATGGTTAGGGGATGTTTATGAGTGAGAAACACTTTTTCTGGAGAAAGTAGTAGAAAGTGGTGGCTCCTCATCTTGTGACTCTTCATCTTGGGATTGTGAGTTTGAGCCTCGTGTTGGGTGTCGAGATTACTTAAAAAAATAAAATAAAATCTTAAAAAAAAAGGGAATAAGCAAGCAAAGGTGAACCAGACCTGCAAATACGGAGAACAAACTGATGATTGCCAGAGGGAAGAGAGATGGGGGGTTGGGCCAAATGGGTGAAGGGGAATGGGAGATATAGGCTTCTACTTATGGGGTGAATTAGTCACAGGAATAAAAGGCACAGTGTGAGGAATATAGTCAATGATATTGTAATAGTGATGTGTGGCGACAGATGGTAGCTATACTTGTGTAGCATAATGTATAGACTTGTCAGAACACTGTGTTGTACACCTAAAGCTAATGTGGCATTGTGTTCCAACTATACTCAGAAAAAAAGTCATTTTTCCATAAATCAGGCTATTTTCTGTTTACATTCTCTTCTACACTAACAAAACACTCGAAATTAAAACTCGTGGTGGAGAGCCACTAAAAACTTTAAAATGACATAGTGAACACATGCCATTTTTAATTTTTTTTTTTTTTATTTATTAGAGAGCGAGAGACTGAAAATGAGAGGGGAGAAGGTCAGAGGGAGAAGCAGACTTCCCGCAGAGGGGGAGTCCAATATGAGACTCGATCCCGGGACTCCAGGATCATGACCTGAGCCGAAGGCAGTTGCTCAACCAACTGAGCCACCCAGGCGCCCTTCATTTTTAATTTTTTAAAAAGCTTTTTTTTTTTTAAGATTTTATTTACTTATTTGACAGAGAGAGATCACAGGTAGGCAGAGAGAGAGGAGGAAGCAGGCTCCCCGCCGAGCAGAGAGCCCGATGCAGGGCTCGATCCCAGGACCCTGAGATCATGACCTGAGCCGAAGGCAGAGGCTTTAACCCACTGAGCCACCCAGGTGCCCCAAAAGCTTTTTTTTAAAGTAGGCTCCACGCCCAGTATGGAGGCCAACATGGGGCTTGAACTCAGTGGCCCCGAGATGGAGACCTGAGCTGAGACAAAAGTCGGATGCTTAACTGACTGAGCGACCCAGGCACCCCCTATTTTTAACTTTTATTTCCTGTTTGCAATTATGATTAAAATCAAACAACTTTTTTTTTGTTTCATTTTTAAGTAATTTCTATACCTAACTTGGGGCTTGAATCTAAAACCTTGAGATCAAGTCTCATGCTGTACTGACTGAGTCAGCTGGGTGCCCCTAAAACCAAACAACTTTTAAGAAAGAATTTTCATATGCTTTATATGTGGAAGTCATTATAAAGGCTGAACATTAATATCTACTTTTATTCATGTGTTGATGTATCTCTAGCGAATTGTCAAAATTCTGTTCACATGTCATTTCTTCATTGAAGAGGTCCATAATACTTTTGAAGAGGGGTAATTGTTTCCTCTTTAGTCATCACACAGCAGTGATTTCTGGGGGCTTTTAATGTTCTAAAACACTTTGCCCATACTACTTTTATAGCCTTTCATAGACTATATTGTCGCTCTTTGTTTTTAAGTCACTTGTTCCGATGCCTCCCTAGAGCAAAGATCATGTCTTGTTCATCTTCGTAATGCATAGTTCCTCATACATTATGGCTGTGCAATAAATGTCAGAAGGCATGGTCCCGTGGATGCCTGAAACCCTTCCGGTGAGCTCGTGAACTGTTGGGGCGCCTGGGTGGCTCAGTCGGTTAAGTGCCTGCCTTTGGCTCAGGTCATGATCCCGGGATGGAGCCCTGTGTCGGGCTCCCTGCTTAGCCGAGTGTCTTCTTCTCTCTCTCCCTCTGTCCCTCCGTTTCCCCCTGCTTGTACACACTCTCTCTCTCAAATAAATAAATAAAATCTTTGAAAAAAAAAGCAACAAATTAGCTCACGAACTGAAAATGGTGAAAAGAAGGATGTGTGATGAAGAGGAAACATTTAAGGGAAGGAAGAAGGTTGACAGATTAGAGATGAATGAAATGAGAGAGAATGGGGTCGCCAAGAATGATAGAGTATATTATATGCCCCAGTTATCTGGTACTATGTAACAAACCACCTGAAATGTACAGACACACAACGACCGCCATTTTGTCACATGGCTGGATTCTGTAGGTTAAGAATTGGACAGTGCAGTGGGAATGTCTTGTGTCTACTCCATAATACCTCCTTTCTTGGAAAACTTGATAAGCTGGGAATGACTTGGACAACTTGGGGCTGGGATCCTCTGAGAGTTCTGTCCCTCATTTGCCTGGCTCCTGGGCTAGGATGATTTGAAGACTGGGTTCAGGGGGAATTCTGCACTAGAATGCCTATATGTGGCTTCTCCGCATGGCAGGGGCTTCTTCCAGTATGGTGACTAGGTCCCAAGATGAACTGTCCAGAGCAATAAGTCCAGAAGAGCCAGACAGGAGGTACTTGGCCTTTTCTGGCTCAACCTCAGAGATCTGTATCAGATCCTCAGGGATAGAGCCTCAGTATCCCTTCTGCTGTCCTATATTAGTCAAAGGAGTAAAAAACCCACTCAGATTCAAGAGGAGGAGATCTAGATCCTGACTGTCAGTGGGAGGAGTGTCAGTGAATTTGCATCTGTTTCTAAAACAGCAGCATTACAGTATCAGAAATGGGTCAGATCATGACAATGTTGGGTAGAGCAAAGAACAGGAAAGTATATTACCAATTTACTTCCTTAGAGATGAGACATATTAGAAAGGTCATTGGACATTTTCCAAACAATAAATAGAACATGGCTTATATTCATGACACTTTTTGAATGTAGTTTCTAATTTTTATTTGTTACAAGTGATGCATGAAAATATTTTCTTTGAAATTAGCATTTTTATCAGTTTATTTTTTTCCTTTTAGAGATCAGGTATATAATACCTGGCATTTCAGTTTTGGAATTCTCCATTAATTGAGCCCCATAAGCCTTAGAAGTAAGGGTGGATACTTCTCTGGTCAAATTTGCCTTCTTGCTTTAGAGTGCACTGTAGTTTCAGCGGTGATGCTGTTGTGATCTTTCTAATTATTCTTTTATAAAAAAGCTTCAGTTTGAGTATACTCTCTTCCCTGCCCACTGTGCTTTGGTATTTCATTAATCTGTACAGGATTCTCCTCTTATCATGCTGTAGACTCGAAAAGCTAACTTCTACTTCCATGAAATTCAAACAGGGAAAAGAAAAGGAAATAGAGAAGAGAGAGGAGTTATAGCAGGGACAAATGTTGCAAGGACTGAGATTTTATGTTTGGCTGCTGGAGACCACATATTTCTGTTTCTCAGAGAAGAAATGGTATCACATTTTATTATCATCAGGCTCTACTGACTGGTGGAATCATTAGAAGAGCTTTTGGGATGAGCTAGGTATGGAGGTAATAACATCCACGAGGAAGAAGAGCCCACCCACCTTTTTCTATTTCTACTTGTCTGCTTTGGGTCTTATTTTTTCCCTTCTTCCCTTCTCTTCTTCTTTTTACCTTTTCTCTTCTCTTTCTTACCAGTTGCAAAGTGTTGGACAACAGGGATGTGGAAAACCGTGCTGTTTCCTTAAGCATATTTTAGAAACGTTTTATTGTGGAAAATTTCAAACACAAACAAAAATAGGATATTATGATGAACTCCATATGTCTCACCCAGCTGCAATAGTTATCAACTCATGAACAATTTCATTTTGTCTACACCCTTGTATTCCCCTTCAATTATGAAGCAAATCACAGACATTAATTATCTCTAAATTTTTAAATATGTATCTCTTAAGATAAGAAATCTTTTTTTTTTTAAGATTTTATTTATTCATTTGACAGAGAGAGACCACAAGCAGGCAGAGAGGCAGGCAGAGAGAGAGGGGGAAGCAGGCTCCCAGCTGAGCAGAGAGCCCATTGTGGGGCTCGATCCCAGGACCCTGAGATCATGACCTGAGCCAAAGTCAGAGGCTTTAACCCGCTGAGCCACCCAGGTGCCCCAAGATAAGAAATCTTAAGAATACAATCATAATACCATAATCACCCTTAGAAAAACTCTGAAACAACCAAACACTATCTTAGTATTATCAAATCCTAATAGCATCAGACAAATCTTAGCAAACCTTCACGTCACCATTGCCACAGTTCTCTCTCACATTTCTTTTTCTTTCTTTCCTTCTTTCCTTTTTTCTTTCTTTCTTTCTTTCTTTCTTTCTTTCTTTCTTTCTTTCTTTCAGATTTTATTTATTTATTTGTTGGGGAGAGAGAGAGAGAGAGAACACAAGCAAGGAGAGTGATAGGCAGAGGCAGAGGGAGAAAGCAGGCTCCCCGCTGAGCAAGGAGCCCAATCTGGGACTCAATCCCAGGACCCTGGGATCATGACATGACCCAAAGGCAGATGGTCAACCGACTGAGCTGCCCAGGCATCCCTATCTCTTGCATTTCAACTGGCTAAGATGTCTCCTAAGATTCTTAAATCTATTGGGTCTTCCTTAATCTCGCTCTGTTTTTGTTCTTGAAACTTTTTGTTAAAGAAACTTCTTCACTTTGTAAACACATAGAATGCGATAAGGGAAATTTGTTGATATAGATGGATGCTTCGTATTAAAAACAGTTTAGAGTACCATGACTGAAGAACACATATTGGTATTTGAGTATTTTATATATAATTTCCAAATTACTTTTTAAAAAATTCTCATGTTTTCTTCTAGTAAAAGGTGCTAGAAATCATCTACCCACTTGAGAGGCTTGTTATTCATGGCTTGTTTCCACACGTTATTGTTTCACTCTGAAGTTGCTAGAAGCAGAAAGAGAAACATTTGTTGAATATCAGCAAACGCCTGAGGGGAAGAGGATTAGTGCCAGAATATTGTCGCTTAATGTGAATCCATTTACCTAGCATAGTAAGTAGTAAAAGGAAAAAAAAAAACTGTTATGATTAAGACTTTTTCCTGAATAATAAAGTGAAAGCATGTGTGGCACCACTTAAATTATAATTGCTATCTCTTAGAACAAAGTGTGAATCAAATATTAGTTGCTTCCTTGAAATAATTCATCTGATGAAAAGGCACGGCAAAAAAATTTGACTGCCTTTACTTTACATTTGAATTTGTCAGCACAGTTCTAAGGAGGGGGATTTTTTTTTTTCCCCAAAAGCATTAGAAAGCTTTATCAGTTTTTACAAAGGTATATCTGGTAGGTAGAATAAAGGTTAAGGTACTATAACAGGGAAACCATTATAGGTAATTTCTAAAATAAGATAGAAGTATATTTCTCCCTTAGAAAGTAGGTTAGTGAGTCTGGGTTGGTGGGGCAGCTCTGCTCCTTAAAGTCATTCAAGGACCAGCTTGATGTCTTGAATGCATGAGGAAAGTTGGGTTTGTTAGGTGTACTTTCCAGCTGGTAAGAAGGTGGAAAATGCCCCAAATCCAGGGAAAGTAGCTTGTGTTGAAATATTTTTTTTTTAAATTTATTAGAGAGAGAGAGAGAGAGAGCATATAAGCAGGGGAGTGGGAGAGGGAGAAGCAGGCTCCCCACTGAATAGGGAGCCTGATGCGGGGCTTAATCCCAGGACCCTGGGATTATGACCTGAACCAAAAGCAGTTGCTTAATCAACCGAACCACATGGGCTTTTTTTTTTTCTTTTTTTTTAAGATTTAAAAAATTTTTATTTATTTGATAGAGAGAGAGAGAGAAGCTTGTATTTACATTGAAGATGACCCACATAACACTTCTGCATACATCTCTTTGGTTTAACTTATGTGGCAACACCTAACTACAGAGAAGGCTGGGAAATATCTCTAGCCCATATGTCCAGGATGAAGGATGAAATAGATGGGGCAGTTACAGGGGCAGGGAGGAAGCACAGTGTATCTTTTTTTTTTAAGATTCTATTTATTTATTTGGCAGAGACAGAGAGATCACAGGCAGGGGGAGCAGGAGAGGGAGAAGCAGGCTCCCCGCTGAGCAGGGAGCCCGATGCGGGGCTTGATCCCAGGACCCCGAGATCATGACCTGAGCCAGAGGCAGACGCTTAACCGACCGAGCCACCAGGTGCCCCTGTCGCAGTGTGTCTTAGTATTTTAGTTGTAAATCATGTTTTGGTGCTTCAATTGTATTATTTTTTTTTTAATTGTTTTTACAAGCTAACTAGAATGGTAAGGCCCTCATTTGCCAGTGGCATTGAGTATGATAAAAGCAAATCTCCAATAGTACTCTCATTATTGACTTCTCGAAGTTATTCATCTTTGGAATATTTGAGATTATTGACTATTATATTTCCTCACCTAGTGATATGGAAGAGATATTTGATTGAGGCCTTTGTGGTCAGTTCATGAATGAATATTTTCATGTGCTGACAACTTTTACTCCTCTCTAGAACCACTTAACTATGAATCTCCTGTATAGTAATTTATACTTGTCAATACTTAGAGGTATTGCACATGGTTTCTTTTCTCAAAGCTTCTTTCTCCATTCATTGTTCTTATCTCTCTCTCTCTCTCTCTTTTTTTTTCTTCTTTTTTTACCAGTGGGGAGGCCTCCTACCCCAATCACAGCCAAAGACGGGGAACCTCCAGTGTGAGTACACGTTAAAGCAATGCGTTTACCTGTATTATATGGACAAAGAGAAAGAACTGTCCTTAGGACAGCACTGCTCAGTCTGTTTCCCGTTTCCGTTGCCCCAGTCCAATGCCTTAATCATCCACTATATGGCAGTGGGGGTGGGGGCTGCATTACCAGGAGAGATGAGGCAAGTCAGCTGACTTCTGTAACTTCTGGCCTTTGATCCATGAAGTCTCCTCTTCTTTTTAGATGTTGTTAGTACTAAGTGATTATGGCTTTACTAGGTTTTTGGATTTGTTTTTTAGAGGGAGAGCAGGTGAGTGCAGGAGGTGAGGAGGGAGGGGGAGAAGGAGAGATAGAATGTTAAGCAGGCTCTAAACCCAATGCCAAGTTCAAGAGGCGGAAGGGATGGGGGGGCTCCATCTCATGACCTTGAGATGATGACCTGAGCCAAAATCAAGAGTCAGCTGCATGCTTAAACAACTGAGCCACCCAGAAGCCCCTACTGGGTATCTTGGTGGTTACAATCCTCAATGGTTCAGCTTTAATAGGTCAAGTACTCAAAACTTTGTAGTCTACTACATGTCAGCTGGCTGAAAGGAAGAAGAGTTCACCTTTTAAGCACATACAGGTTGTCTCAGTGCCTTTTTTTAGTAGACAAGGAGACAGAAGGCTACAGTGTTACTTTCTTCTGAGAGCTAAAGTGCTGCCTAATCCGGGAATAGCTCCGATTCATGATGTTAAATGGTAAGCCTAGACTGTACTCTTTCTTTCTTTTATTTATGTCATTGAAGTCATCCTAACATGTTTTTTTCTTCTGCTTCTTGACTGCTACTTATTCCCCCCTTTACAAAAGGAAACTGGGGCTTATGCTGAGATTATACATTGCAGAAGAGAATATGGTTATGTTTGTTCTCATGTAATAGCTACCTATTTTAGGTACTTTGGAACTGAAATATAATCTACAGATACTGTTGGCAGGTGCAGAGCATTTGATTTCTCAGATAAATGTTGGTCCGATGTTTATTCATGCTAAATTTCTCAATATCATGAACAGAAACTTTGTCATAAACCTATGCTGAGATGTGTAATAGGCAATGTGCTCTGACGTAGAAGTTCAGAAACTGAGGGAGCTAATAATCTGCTTATCTTAGGGCATTAGCTGGTATTAGATCGAATTACATGATATTGATGATTTGTAGGTAAAATATTGCTGGATATTGGCAATATCATATGATTCAACCTAATAAGATGAGAATTTCAACAACCTTAAGTCACTCTTTCCTCCTTCCTGTAGGGAGTTCCTCTTTTCCCTACTCTGATAGCTAGGCTGTTTTTTCTTGTTTACTGTGCTCTTTACCATCCAATCATTTGGTAACTCATATTCACCTTTGTTTTCATCTGTCTCTGACTTCCTTTCTGGGTTAGCACCTCTGTTCCCCTGATTAAAAATTTTACAGAAAGTTATATGAACTAGGATGGACAGCCCTAGTACCTTCTTATTTAAATACCACCCCCCCTTTTATTCTTTTTTTTTTAAATTTTTTTTTAAAGATTTTATTTATTTGAGAGACAGAGAAAATGAGAGAGAGCATGAGAGGAGAGAAGGTTAGAGGAAGAAGCAGACTCCCCGTGGAGCTGGGAGCCCGATGTGGGACTCGATCCCGGAACTTAAGGATCATGACCTGAGCCGAAGGCAGTTGCTCAACCAACTGAGCCACCCAAGCACCCTTTTTTTTAATTTTATTTTTAATTTTTTAAATTTTTTTTATTTTTTTAAAAACTTCTTTTTTCTAAGGCAGAAACTTTCATGATGAAAAAGGTTCTGGGAGGGCGCCTGGGTGGCTCAGTTGGTTCAGTGACTGCCTTAGGCTCAGGTCATGATCCCGGAGTCCTGGAATTGAGTCCCACATCGGGTTCCCAGCTCCACGGGGAGTCTGCTTCTCCCTCTGACCTTCTCCCCTCTCATGCTCTCTCTCACTCTCTCTATCTCTCATAAATAAATAAACAAATAAACAAATAAAATCTTAAAAAAAAAGAAAAAAGAAAAAGAAAAAAGTTCTAAAATCTTTTGGCTAAAATTACCAGACCATGAAATTGAGAGCCATTAGTCTGATACCCAGATTTGCAAACTTGACAAAGAATATAACTTGGTGATTTGGGTTTCTCATTTGTGAAACAGTGACAATTTCTCTTATCTACTTCAGAATACTGGTGTTCAAAGACTAATGTGTTGAGTTTTTTAAACTTTAAAAAATTTTTAATTGAAGTATAATGAGTCAATAATGTTGTATTAGTTTTGGCTGTACCACATAATGATTCAATATTTGTGTACATTATAAAATATTCACCATAATAAGCCTAGCTAACGGTCCATCACTATACATAGTTACATTTTTTTTTTTCCTGGCGAGAACTTTTAAGATCTATTTCTTAGCAACTTCCAAAGAGGTAATGCAGTATTATTAACTATAGTCATCATGTTGTCCATTACATCCCCGAGACTTATTTATTTTATAACTGGAACTTTGTAACTTTTGATTTGCTTCACCTATTTTGCCCATACCCATCCCCCATCAATCTGTTCTCTGTATCTATGAGCTCAGGGTGGGTTTTTTTCTTTTTTTAAAGATTTTGCATGTAAATGAGATCATATGATATTTATCTTTCTCTTTCTGACTTATTTCACTTAGCATAATGCTTTTGAAGTCCATCCGTGTTGTTGCAAATGGCAAGATTTCATTCCTTTTTATGGCTGGGTGAAATTCCATATATATATTCCATATATATATCATATTTTTGATATATATATATTCATTCATTCCATATATATATATACACACCACGACTTTAATTCATCATTCGATGAACACTTAGTTTTTTGATGTCTTAGCTACTATCAATAGTGCTGCAATCAACATGGGGGTGCAGATATCTTCTTAAGTTAGTGTTTTTGTTTTCTTTAGATAAATACCCAAAAATGTAATTGCTGGATCATGTGATAGTTCTGTTTTCAGTTTTTAGAGGAACCTCCATTCTGTTTTCCATAGTGGCTGCACCAATTCACATTCCTGCACAAGGTTTTCCTTTTCTCCACATCCTTGCCACTACTTGTTATTTCTGTGGTTTTTTTTTTTTTTTGGTTGATAGCCATTCTAACAGGTGTGAGGTGATATTTCATTGTGATTTGGATTTGCATTTTCCTGATGATTAGTGATGTTGAACACCACTTTTTCATGTACCTTTTGGCTAACTGTATGTATTCTTTATAAAAATGTCTATTCAGATCTTCTGCCCATGTATTTAATCAGGTTTTTTTCTACTGAGTTGTATGAGTTCGTTATATATTTTTGATATTAATCCCTTATTGAAATTATAATTTGCAAATATTTTCTTTTTCTTTTTTAAAAGTTTTTATTTATTTATTTGACAGAGAGAGAGATAGCGAGAGAGGGAACACAAACAGGGGGAGTGGGAGAGGGAAAGGCAGGCTTCCCGTCGAACAGGGAGCCTGAGGCAGCGCTGGATCCCAGGAGTTGGGATCATGACCTGAGCCAAAGGTAGACGCTTAACTGACTGAGCCACGCAGGCGCCCCTGCAAATATTTTCTCCCATTGAGTAGGTTGCCCCTTTCATTTTGTTGATATGGTTTCCTTCGTTGTGCAGAAGCTTTTTAGTTTGATGTGGTCTTGATCTTATGCTTGGTCGATGCTTATTTATTTTGCTTTTGTTGCCTTTGCTTATGGTGTCATATCCAAAAAAATCATCATCAAGACCTGTGTCAGGGAGCTCAGGGCCTATGTTTTCTCTGAGGAGTTTTATGGTTTCAGGTCTTATGTTTAAAATTTTCATCCATTTTGAGTTAATTTTTGTGTATCATGTAAGACAGTGGTCCATTTTCATTCTTTTGCATCTGGCTGTCCAGTTTTCCCAGCACCATTTGTTGAAGGACTGTCCTTTCCCCTTTGTATGTTTTTGGCTTCTTTGTTGTAAATTAATTGACTATATTTGTGTGGTTTTTAAAAAAAATTTTTTTAATTTAAATTCAATTAATTAACATACAATGTATTATCAGTTTCAAAGGTAGAGGTCAGTGATTCATCGGTGTGATATGATACCCAGTGCTCATTACCTCATGTGCCCTCCTTAATGTCCATCCCCCCACCCACCTCCCCTTCAGCAACCCTCAGTTTCCTATGATTAAGAGTCTCTTATGGTTTGTCTTCCTCTCTGATTTCATCGTTTTATTTTTTCCTCTCTTCCCCTGTCATTCTGTTTTGTTCCTTAAATTGCACATATGTGAGATCATATAATTGTCTTTCTCTGACTGACTTATTTTGCTTAGCATAAGACCCTCTAGTTTCATCCACGTTGTTGCAAATGGCAAGATTTCATTTTTAATGGGTGAGTAATATTCCATTGTGTGTATATCTGTGTGTGTGTGTGTGTGTGTGTATACACACATATACCACCTCTTCTTTATCCATTCATCTGTTGAGGGACAGCTAGGCTTTTTCCATAGTTTGGCTGTTGTGGACATTGCTGCTATAAACACTGGGGTGCATGTGGCCCTTCGGATCACTACATTTGTATCTTGAGGGTAAATACCCAGTAGTGCAATTGCTGGGTCATAGGGTAGCTCCATTTTCAACTTTTGAAGGACCTCCATACTGTTTTCCAGAGTGGCTGCACCAGCTTGCATTCCCACCAACAGTGTAGGAGGGTTCCCTTTTCTCCACATCCTTGCCAATATCTGTCATTTCCTGACTTGTTAATTTTAGTCGTTCTGACTGGTGTGAGATGCTTATTGTGGTTTTGATTTGTAGTTCCCTGATGCTGAGTGATGATGAGCATTTTTTCATGTGTCTGTTGGTCATTTATATGTCTTCTTTGCAGAAATGTCTGTTCATATCTTCTGCCCATTTCTTGATTGGATTATTTGTTCTTTGGGTCTTGAATTTGATATGTTACAGATTTTAGATACTAGCCCTTTATCTGATATGTCATTTGCAAATATCTTCTCCCATTTTGTCAATTGTCTTTTATTTTTTGTTGACTGTTTCCTTTGCTGTGCAAAAGCTTTTTATCTTGATGAAGTCCCAATAATTAACTTTTGCTTTGTTTCCTTTGCCTTTGAAGACCTGTCTGGCAAGAAGTTGTTGCAGCTGAGGTCACAGAGGTTGCCGCCTGCATATTTCTGGGTTTATTGCTGGGTTCTTTATTCTGTTTCAATGATCTATGTGTCCTTTTTATGCCAGTATCAGACTGTTTAGATTTCTATAGCTTTGTGATATAGTTTGGAGTCAAGGGGTGTGATGCCTCCAGTTTTGTTCTTCTTAAAATTGCTTTGATATAGAGGTCTTTTGTGGCTCCACAGAAATTTTAGAATTGTTTGCTAAATTCTCCAAACTTTTAATAGTTAGCAGCCAGGGTAAAGAGAATAGTATTCTTGTGTTCTTTTCTAGTGGGACAGACAAAAGGTCTTATGTTGCAGCTCTGTCTTGTAAGACGAAGATATTTGTAACCCAGAATTGGTTCCTTTGTGAGTCTTACTTCTGAATGGGTTAACTCTTTTTCTTGTGGAGAATGGCTGGGAGAGTAAGCTGAGAAATTCTAAAATTTTGTTTCGTCTTTGTTTTCTAATTTAGAATATCAAAGCTGTTATTGCCTTCACTCAGAACATCTCCCTTTCAGTTTTGGGTATTGAGAGGTTGGTGTGCCTCTCGCTTAGTCATGCCTTGGAAGTCATAAATTATTTCTGATCAAGTAATTTGCTTTTAGCAATCTCCCTAAACTAGGAGGCTGGAAGTGACTTACTATGCTTTTCCTTCGGTTCTTCCTCTCCTTCCATGAGAGAGACCATGTAGTGTAGGCTCTGTAGTTAGACTGCCTGTTTTAAATCTTGGCTTTTATTCTTACAAAGTGACTTGTAAAATAAATTGTAAATAGTAATAGTACCTACTTGAGAAGCTTTGTTAAAAGAATTAAATTACTTAATACATCGAAAGTGTTTAGTGCTTGAAATAGTGCTAAGACATGGCAAAATAGTAAAAGTTTGATAATGGTGATTATAATAATTTTTATTATTTTTCTGTATAAATAGGAATTCTGTGGGGATACTTCTTGATTCTCCCATGGTCTGCCTATCTCTCTGGATTTCACTGATCTTGTCAAAAGGTCATTGGATTGACCTTTTAGGACAATGATGTTTATTTTTAGGGAACTCTACCTAGCTGCCTTCTCTGTTTTGGTCTAGTTTTCAGAGTGTTTCACAAATATGTGTTTCACGGTTTGGAGTTTGGAGTTAGAGACCATCATTTTGTTCATTAGACAATGGGATTATTTTCCTCTGGTTTTCATGTTTTATTGTTTTAACAGCGTTTTTTAAGGAAGGAGGGTAGAGAGCACATAGCTTTACACTGCCCTCTTCCAATCTAAGAGGCGACGACTTTTGTCTTAAAATATTTTTGTACTGTCAGTCTCTAAGTAACATAATTAAGTTGCCACTTGTTGCTTTTTCTGTTTGAGGTATGATCCATTTGCTTCCTACTGGTACCATGGACGATATAACTCTCTTTCACAGTTACTCTCCCGCCCACACACAAACACATTTCCTGCACTCACTTACCCCCAATGTATTTATATCCGTAATAAGAATTTTATTTTTATTTACATTATTATGACCTCTGGACCATGATATGATTATTTTTCCTTTTCTGCACACTTTTTTGTTTTCACTGGAATTCATTGATTTATTTTTTGAAGTTGGCTGAGTTTTACTAATTCATTATAAATCTTCTCCCAATGCCTTCAGGTTCATATCCTGGAAGAATTTTTCCAAGAACCTTCTAACTTGATCTAGTGTGGCCTAGTCACTCTGTTGGCCTGCAGCTCAAGGTCGCTTAGGATTTCCCTTCACCATCATCTAGGAGATGGTCCTTACCCCTCTTTTGTGTTGGAATCCTTGTTTCCTGGATTCCATTTATTTTGTGACTTACTTTTTATTTTCATAGACTACATTCTCAAGTAGCTTTTTGAGAAGGGTGAACCAGAGAGAAAATTTTTCAAGCCTCGTGTGTCTGGAAAATGTCTTTCTTCTCTTATTACTGCATTGATAGTCTGGCTGAGCATAGAATTTTAGGTTAGAAATCAAAATTTTTTGGAATTTTTCTCCATTATCTTCCAGCTTCCAATATTGCCTTGATGATTGCCATTTTGAAGCGTGAGTCTTTCCATGAAACCTATGTATAAGCTTCTTAAATCTTAAGAAGATTTAAGATTTAAAATCTCCATGATTTTGAAATTTTATGAGTTGTGCCTTGATTTGGTTCAATTTCAATATGAAGATAAACTTCCATGTGGGGAAATTTTCCTAAATTTCTTCTCTGATTAGTTTCTCACTGTTTTCTTTGCTTTCAACTTCTGGAACTCCTCTTTTTTCAGATCCTGAACTTTCTGGATGGGTCCTCTAATTTTATTGTATTTCCTCTCCAATTTTTAATTTTTTTTGGCTCTTTTATTTCCTGGGAGATTTCCTCAACTTTATATTCTACCTCTTCTGTTGATCTTTCATTTCTTCTATCTTATTTTGTCTTTACCAATGCTCCTCTTTTTTGGTTCTCAATTCTTTATTTTGGCTGTATCCTGGCCTTGTTTCATGCACCCAGTATCTTCCCTTAGCTCTGATTTTATTACTTTTTTTTTAAAGCATTTTCTCTTCTCTTTAGAGTCTTTGTTTCCTCTGAGTGACTCCCCACCCCCCATTTGTTATTTGACCTTGAATTCATATTAGAATCTTTTCTTTGGGGCTTAATGGTTCTTGGCTTTCTCATATTCATGAATTGGGCTCTAAAAGTCCATTGGAAACTTTGTGCTGTGGGTGGAACTTGCTGACTATGGGCTTTCCTATAAGGTAATCTGGCTGGGCCATTTCTGGGCCATAGGAGCTCTCTTGTGTCTGTATCTGTAGGTCTTTTTATTCTTTAGTCTGTTCTTTAGTCTTTAGTCTAGTATTGTGGAGTCAGGTGGGAGAAAAGAGCTGAGTGATCTCGACATTGAGTATATTTGCTTGTGTGGGTTTACTTAAGGCCCCCTTTGCAATATGGTACCCTTACCCTCAACTGTTTGTGGTTTCTGCTAGTATAGAGACCTTCTGTATTATGAACCCCTGGTTTTCTCCTAGGTTTGGGGAGGATTGTTCACTTGGCTATATGGTACGGGAGAGGGGATGGGGGACCCTGTTTCTTATATAGACCCGCAAACAATCCTTTTCTTTTAAGTCTTCTTCACCATCGCTTGTAGACATACAAAGTTCTGCTGATTCTTGAGTTATCTGGAGGCTTTGCAGCATACATTGGGTTGTTTCCAGGCTTCTTCCCAGCTGGAACTACCACATGTTTATTTGCTTTTCAGTTTCTCGAATTTTGTTGATATCTCCTGTCCTGTTTTCTGTTTCCATGAGAGTTAATTCCTTAATGATGACAACAGCAAAAACAAAGGACTGACTTAGTGGGATTTCAGGAGGGAGCTAATGCAACTGTATACATACAGCAACTCTATCTTCAGCTGCAAGTCTGTATGAGGAGAATTTTCCTTTGTTTTAATCTCTGTGTACCTTAATACTTTTCTTTGGCCAGAATTTTCCATTAAGCAATGAGTTATTGAAACAACAGTGAGCTTTTAATTGTATGGTAGGGAATGGTGGAAAGAGCCCTTCAGGCGAATGGGGAGAAATCGGAGGGGGTGTTGAACCAGGAGAGACTGTGGACTCTGAGCAACAAACTGAGGGTTTTGGAGGGGAGGGGGTGGGGGGGGTGAGCCTGGTGGTGGGTATCGAGAGGGGCACGTACTGCATGGAGCACTGGGTGTGATGCATGAACAATCAATCTTGTAACACTGAAAAATTAAAATAAACAAATTTGGGGAGAAAAAAAAAATAAATTAAAAAAAAAAAAAAAGAGCCCTTCACTTGGGACCAGGAGACTTTTCTTCTAGTCTTGGCTTGGGTGACTTTGGGCAAGTTGCTAAACTTTTCTAAACCCCAGCTTTTTAATTGGTAAAATGAGTGAAATAGATGATGTCTAACACTGATTTCAACTCAATTGGTATTTTTTTTGTAATACTATTTAATATCTCTTATAAATCAGAGAAGGGGATATTGTTTTCAATGCATTTAACATAATGTATTTTCTCCTGCGCCCCGGATGTTGAGACTTTTGCTTCTAAAACTGCAGATGAGCCACACCTCATTTCCATCTTCCAAAAATCTGCCTTTTATTTGGAAACTGGTATTACTCACTGGCCTGGGAACTACACATTTGCATATGGCCTGTTTTCCAGGGCATAGCTTGCTTTTCCCTTACAGTCCATTCTGTAAGTTGTCGTTTTCGCTCTGCATTGAAAATGTGTTGCACAAAGATGAAAAGATGATTTCTGAAGTGATATTTACACACCAACTGGTTTCTCAGGGGAAAAAAAAAAGAGTACTAAAATTTTAATTTAGAACAAGTAGGACCAACTGAGATACAAAAGGAGCAAGAGATTTTCTTTGGAGCGAGAGGTTTCCCCTGACTTCTTAACTTAGAATAGCTGATGGCTTCATTGGGTCCGTTATCTAGCTGCTTGTTGGGAGGCTGCCATAATTACCAGGAGTGCTGTAGTTACTTTGAGAGCCCAATCTCTTACTTTAAGACAGTGGCTCTCCAATCTACCTGCCCATTAAATCGTGATGCCCCGGGCCCCACCCCAGACCAATTGAATAAAAATATCTAGGTGTGGGGCCTGGACGTTTCAAAACATCTCCCTAGGCGATTTTTGAAATTAATTAATTAATTAATGATTTATTTGTTTATTTAAGAGAAGGTGTGCACGCATGAGCAGGGGAAGGGCAGAGAGAAAGGGAGAGAGAGTCTTTTTTTTTTTTTTTCTAATTCAAGGAGTTTTAATACATTTATACATATTCATGTAATCTCTACCCCAGTTGAGACATAGAAAATTCCCTCATGCTTCCACCTGGTCCACCTCCACCCTACTCCTCATCCATTCTTCTAATTTCTATCACCATAGATTAGTTTTTTGCTTGTTCTTAAACTTTATGTAAATGGAATCATATGGCATATACTCTTTGCCTATATATATATATATATATAGTCTATTTTTGGACTCTAGTCCATTCCTTTAATTAAGTAAGTAATTAATTTCCTTCCAAATATTTATTTATTTTTAATTTAAATTCAATTAATTAACATATAATACATTACTGGTTTCAGAGGTAGAGTTCAGTGGTTCATCAGTCTTATATGGTACCCAGTGCTCATTTCATCACATGCCCTCCTTAATGTCCATCAGTCGGTTGCCCCATCCACCCACCACCCAGCAACCCTCAGTTTGTTTCCTATGATTAAGAGTCTCTTATGGTTTGTTTCCCTCTCTGATTTTGCTTTGTTTTATTTTTTTCCTTTCTTCCCCTATGATCCTCTGTTTTGCATCTTAAATTCCACATATGAGTGAGATCATATGATAATTATCTTTCTCTAGTTGACTTATTTTGCTTAGCATAATACCCTCTAGTTCCATCCACGTT
The DNA here is from genome assembly GCA_028533885.1 of Nasua narica. Taxonomy (NCBI): domain Eukaryota; kingdom Metazoa; phylum Chordata; class Mammalia; order Carnivora; family Procyonidae; genus Nasua; species Nasua narica. The sequence continues at coordinate 35,034,405 of CM052800.1, read as the reverse complement.
GTTACAAATGGTAAAGTTTCATTTTTTTGATGGCTGAGTACTATTCCATTGTATATATATGCCGCATCTTCTTTATCCATTCATCTGTTGATGGACATCTGAGCTCTTTCCATAGTTTGGCTATTGTGGACATTGCTGCTATACACATTGGGGTGCAGATGCCCCTTCAGATCACTACATTTTATCTTTGGGGTAAATACCCAGTAGTGCAATTGCTGGTTCATAGGAAAGCTCTATTTTCAACTTTTTGAGGAACCTCCATACTGTTTTCCAGAGTGGCTGCATCAGTTTGCATTCCCACCAACAGTGTAAGAGAGTTCCCTTTTCTCCACATCCTTGCCAATATCTGTCATTTCCTGACTTGTTAATTTTAGTGATTCTGACTGGTGTGATATGGTATCTCATTGTGGTTTTGATTTGTATTAGGGAGGGAGAGTTTTTTTTTAAAATATTTTATTTAATTATTCGAGAGAGAGGGAGAGAGAGAAAGAGAGCACTTGAGCAGGGGCAGAGGGAGAGGGCGAGGGAGAAGCAGACTCCCTGCTGAGCAGAGAGTTCAGTGGAGGACTCCATCCCAGGATGCTGGGATCGTGACCTGAGCCAAAGGCAGAGGCTTAAACAGTCGAGCCACCCAGACGCCCTTAGGGAGAAAGAGTCTTAAGCAGACTATGCTGAGTGTGGAGTTGGTCTCAGGGCTCGATCTCATGACCTTGAGATCATGACCTGAGCCAAATCCCAGAGTGGTGCCACTTACTGTGCCACCCAGGTGCCCCTCCCTAGATGATTTTAATGTGCCCTTAAGGTTGAGATCTTTTTCCTTAAGAGCTTTGAAACTAGTTGAAAGTTAAAAACCGTACATTAATTGCTGTAGAACATGGAAGACTATGATGAGCCCTATGATGAGTGATACAGAGATCATGGGTGCATGAATTAGAAGGCATTTAATTAATTGGAGACATCAGGAGAGGCTTCATCGAGGAGGTAAGTTTTGAGTTAGTGGACTTTTCATACCAACTATTTTGACTGGGTATGGACTATTTGAAGAGCACTGGAAGCAAAGATTGGATGATAGGTTGTTGTAGCCAGATTGTGATTGCCTGGTGTTAATATGGGAATTTCGACTTTACCCAGCAGGTGGCCAGGAGGCTTTTGAGGAGGCATTGAGGATTTCTGGTGAATGAAATGGTATGATGCAAGGTGGTATCTTTGAAGATTGATTCAATGGGAATGAGGGGTATGTCGTTTGAACAAAACGAGGCAAGAGCCTGTCAAAGAAAGACTAGTTGGAGAGCTGCCTTCATGGTTCAGACTATAAGATTCTGAGCTAGGAAAAGGCAGTGGAATTAAAAAAAAAACAAAAAACCAAAAACATTTGTATAGAGTTTTCATAAAAAGCAAGTTCTTTCCCATATCTCATTAAACCTCACAATAACCTTGGGGGTATTTATCTCCATATTTTAAAAATGAAGGAACTTATATACAGAGGTTAAGCTGTTATAAAGTAACCTTACAGAAACGGGGGGTTCTGACTGGATATGATAGATCAGTAATAGGAAGTTGCAGGGATTCTTCCAAGACATCAGGTTGGGTATGGAAATGGTGGAATTCCTAGTGGCTAACTCAGTGTCAAGCCTCTGGCTCTGCTCTCAGGTAGCCACTTAAGTTCTTTACGTGACTCCTTTTACCCCTATGGTGTTATGTGCAATGACTGTACACATGTGGTGAAGGGAAGGGAAGAAAAGGCTGCTGTCTGTTCAATTTCTGTCAAATAAGAATCGTCATGTGTTTTCTGAGTAGTTTTGGGTTTTCAGAGAGTTAAATTTTGTTGAATTTTAGAAGGCTTAGTCTAGGTGTGGGGATCCAAATACTGGGCTGAGGACCTCGTCCCAGTGGGCTCTTACCTGAGTCTTAGTTGTGACGAGGTAGATTTCCTTTTCTCTTGTGGTTGAGACAGGAACCCTAGGAAAGAGAACCATGGAGAATGGTGTAGACATTGGAGAACATCCTCGTGGCTATGGTAACTAGGATGTTTGATCAAGATTACATCCTTATCAGAGCTGGAGATTGACTCATACCCACCACTGTGGTAACTCACGTTGTCCGCAAGTCCGCTGGGGTCCATGTGCTCATCCATTTTGGGTACTAAGGTCCAAGGCCATTTAAATACCAGCCTAAATCAGCCACGAAGGCGATGAACATACTTTTTCATCTGAGATATTTGTTTGCCTGCAATTAGGTAGCAGAAGAATGTGCCAGAAACCTATGGGACGCTGGGGGAGGTACAAAGGAGTGACTCATCATCGTGGCAAACCTTGATTAGATTTTCTTGTGAAATACTGGGTTATGGAGGAACAAGACAAGTCTGGGGATAAAGAGAGGTTGAGTTTTTGTGCCCTGGGCAGTTTCAGTCCAGGTGCTAGACTAACATTTATTAGCTCCAGCTGTGATGAGGGTAAATTCCACTTTGGTAATTTGGCACGAGAACATCTTTGGAAAATTAAGATGTTACATTTTATTTCAGCTGTTTTTTTTCCCCCCTCTCACTTTAGAATACTGGGATCTTCAATGGCAGGAGACAGAGTGATCAGAAGACCGAGATGAATTTTAACACTATCCTAGAAGAGATTCTTATTAAAAGATCACAGCAGAAAAAGAAGACATCACCCTTAAACTACAAAGAGAGACTTTTTGTGCTAACAAAGTCCATGTTAACCTACTATGAAGGTCGAGCCGAGGTAAGAGACAATAAAAATTTACTATGCTGCTTTCTGTGTTGATAATATTTAATAATATTGTTCCCCCTCTACCCTCCCCCCATCTTATGGAATAAACTTTAGGCAAATGAAGGTAAGGTAATAATTTGTTATCATTTGGGTCTGAATGATAAGGCTTAGAATACGGTGTGAAATTATTCGCAAGTCTCTTGATTACGGTGTAGTATATATGGGTGTACATTTTATATCAGTCCACTGAAGTACTCTGTTCAAGAAAACAGATTTCCATATTGGTTTTAGATCCTTGTGGAATATACACATGGCTCCTTCCCGTAAACTACTGTGTAGTGTATCAAAATTGTCTCTAGCACATATACACTGTGTCTGTGTCCATTGCTTTATGTGAGTAGTTCATCGTTACGTGGAAATTATTTAAAAGGGTTGGTGATTTGGTGGAGCCAGCATATTCCTGACACTGACCTGAAGCCGAATTGTTCAGCGATTCTTGTGATAAGCCGCTACTGCAGAGGGCCTGTTACGGGAGCGGGGAGAAAGGGCTTCTCACAAGCTCCTCAGCTTGGGGCACAGGGAGGGCGTGTCGGCAGCCAGCTCCTGGCTTTTCAGTTGTTTTAGTCTCTGCTTTTCCACTGGAGGAGGCGTGTGAGTGTAGGGTTGTCTCCAGCCAACCTTGTTTTCTCCTGACATCTTGGGAATGCAGCATCTCGTCCTGCAGGTCCAGCCATAATCCTCCCTACTAGAAATATTCTCTGATTCCAGGGGATGACTGGAGAGTGTGTTCCCTTTGTTGCCCACATGCTATAGTCTAGTTGGTTATGGTCGGATTTTTTTGATAATCTTATTGTTTGGTTTTATTTAATGGTTGTTTTTCTTTTTTTACCTAGAGTGCCTTCCTCAGAAATTGATGTACTTTTTTGGGTGGTTTGTCTTGTTTTTGTTTTTGTTTTCTTACTCCCACTGATTTCTCTGTGTTTTTGTTCTTCTAATTCAGAGAGAATGGCATCATTGATTCTTTCTGGTTGTCCTTAAGTCTGTTAATTACTGTTTTGGCTTGTCACTGTGACTTGTGGATTTCTGCAGGCTGATGTAATTTAGGACTCAAGTCCTTTGTCTTGCTTCCTAAATCCCTGAAATGCTAAAGACCCAAATTTGAAAAACTCTTTTAGTTGTAAAACTTGGCCTTTGATGAATCTGGTTTGGATCTTAATTTATCCTAGTCGCTATGAGGGTTTTTTTTTTTTTTTGGCATTTTTGTGTGCAGAAATATTAATATGTTTGTTTATGTGGGGCTGTCCTGGTCCCTGCTGGGAGTGTGTGTGTGTGTGTGTGTGTGTGTGTGTGTGTATGTGCTATATATATATATATAGCAAATGTGCTATATTTCAGTTATGAAATGTGAAAAAATCAAAGTTCCAAAAGGCTTACAGATAAGACCAGAAATACGAACATTTTAAAATCTAAAATAGATTTTAAGGGAAAATAATATGTTTTGCTATATGGTAATTATTTGTTATAATTTGAATTTAATGTAGTAAGCCTAAGAAAAGAATAGAAATGTAACCATGAAAGTGGTAAAACGTGGTAGTTTCTTAACCACAAAGAACCTCAGGAATCAATATTATCTGCTTAGAAAATATGGACTGATACAATTGAAATCTGTTGCAATTGTTAGGTCACTTGGAAGATGGTAAATATACAAAGCTTAAACTGCCCTAATTGTTTTAGATTAAGTGGAATGAAGAGAAGAGTGGGACCCCTTTTTATTTTAGAATCTGGGTGACCGTCTTGCCTGGGAGAAGCCTCAGTCACTGTAAGAACCACAAAGGACCAAAGAAAACCCACTTAGTGGTAGGACCCACTTAGGGTCCACCTCTTTTCTGGTTGCTGATCACCCCAGGGAGCCTTGTTCTGCTTTCATCCCCACTCCTGCGATGATCCCTCCTGGACTCTTTTTCCTAGGGACAGACGTTCACTAACATATTTAGGACTTTCAGCTTGAAACATGGTTGCAGATTTGTTTGCCTCTCACAGTTAAAAATAAATCATTGTCCGTAGTAAGAAGTTAGGAATTTTAAGATAAGAATCTGAATTTTTGTAAAAATAGAAGTCTGACCATACTGGGCTGAGTTCCTGCTTGACAACTCTCCGCCTGGCTTCTAGGTAAGCCCAGTAGCACCCCATTGTCGTGTTCCTTCCCTGTTTCAGTTGAAAAGCTCTGTCCTCTGTTTTCCATGGACGAATATTCTGGTTTCCATCTTCCCACCCCTAGAAGCTGTGATCCAAAAAGAGGTGTGATGTGGGTAACTCGTAAGAATCAATAGGTATTTGAAATATAATAATTTTTAAAAAATGTTAGACTAGAGATAGATCAGAAAAACCATGGTGGGGGGGCTACTCAGGGGTTGAGATAAATAGCCCTAGAGATAAATTTATTTTAGTTGTTCATAGTTTTGTTTTTAAAAGAAAAACTGTGGGTGGGCTATCAGTTGATCTAGCTACTATGATTCCTAGTGTCTCCATGGCAATTAAGTGCCCCTGAGGCTTTATTGAAACTCTCAGTTAATCATAATGTGGCTCAGACACCCATCCTCCTCTGGTTCTCTGAACCCCAGCTCCTTCAACATGATGGCAACAAGCGTTTCTTCCTATTAAATATAGTTTGTTGTGCTTTTCAAAGTATGCTAAGGAATTCTGTTTTAGATGATGAGAAATTCAGTCAAGCTGTTTCTTCCAAGTCTGATATTGGCAAAGATGTGTTTCAGTTTCTGCTGTGGGCCATTCTTCTGTTTGTCCTCCTTGCTCTTACTGCCCTCAATTAGCTATTATTTCTGCATATTCTAATGAACTGATGAGAGATCTTCCTGACTTTGATGTCGTTTGATGTTACCCAGAATACAAACAGAACATAGGACCTGGGGTTAGGGAGCGGTTCATTAAGTGATCTCATTCTCTGGTCCAGGAACAAATGACACGGTGGGTTAGACCCCCCCCTGGCCTGTCAGGGAAACCTCCATGTGGAATTGAGATGGAATTCAGGGGTGAACAGGGCTGGAGCTTAATCAGGAAAAAGGTCTATTAAATAATGGTGAGAAAACAAGGAATGGAGAGATTTCTAGATGGTGAGATTTGGAATAAAAAAATTCAAATAGTGTGTAAATTTAGAGTTATCATTAGCTAAGAAACCAGGAACTATTTATTTTTTAAAAAGATTGATTTTATGTTTGAAACATAAGCTTTGTTTGAAACAACCTTGGTACTCTGGAGAATATTAGGAAAAAAGTCTATTCGATTTCTCTGTAACACAGATAAAGCTTTATTTTAAAGCTTTTGAGAATTTTTAAAAAAAGATTTTATTTTTTTATTCATTTAGAGTAAGTGGGGAAAGGAGTGGAGGGAGAGGAGAGAGAGAATATCAAGTTGACTCTACACCGAGCATGGAGCCTGCTGTGGGGCTTGATCTTATGACCCTGACATGATGACCTGAGCTGAAATGAAGAGTCAGATGCTAACCAACTGAGCTACCCAGGCACCTCGAGAATATTTTTATTTACTATTTTCAGTTATGATTTTTTTAAAGATCTTACTTATTTATTTGACAGAGAGAGAGAGACAGCAAGAGAGGGAACCACAAGCAGGGGGAATGGGAGAGGGAGAAGCAGGTCTCCCGCCAAGTGGGGAGCCTGATGCGGGGCTCAGTCCCAGGACTCTGGGATGACCTGAGCCGAAGGCAGATGCTTTATTAATGACTGAGCCACTGATTTTTTTAAAAATTAAAAAAAATTTTTTTAAAAAATTTTATTTTGGTAGAGAAAATTAGCACTAGGCAGGGTTTTTTGTCCTGGCTCTGCCACTATCTAATTGGGCTTTATAAAACGATACTCTTCCACCCATATATCTCTCTACACTCTGAACTCCTTTGTCATTTCGGTGTCAACCCAGCACACATCCAGTCTTTTACCTAATGCCGTGAATTCTCCTTGCTTTAGTTACAACCTTATTGCAGTTCCCAACTCCATTCTCTTGATGAGTTACTGACCTATTTGATTCTGCTCTTGGCCTTAATATTTTATTTATGCAGCCATCTTAGGGGTATTTAAAACCTATAGCTTTGTATCTTCTCTAGGGTCAAGTATAAACTCCTTAGCTTGGAGTGCAAGTTACTTGATGCCATTTTTCCTTGTCTTCCCTCTTTCCTTCCTCCACCTCCTGCTGTGTTCTGCCTACAGTTGCTCTTTCATGTTGTGCCTTTCTTAATGTTGTCCGGTTACTTGGGGTGATATATTCTTCTTCTAGCCTGTGAGGATTCATCTGTCCATCCCACTATCTATTTTATTCATCAAAAATGTGTTGAGTGCCTAGCAAATACTCATCTTTTCTTTTTTTAAGATTTTTTTGTGTGTGTGTGCATGTGCGAGAGAGATCACACGCAGCAGCATGAGCGGGGGTGGGGGAAGGGCAGACGGAGAAGCAGGCTCCCCACTGAGCAGGGAACCCGATGTGGGACTCCATCCCGGGACCCCGGGATCATGACCTGAGCCGAAGACAGACAAGATGCTAAACCCACTGAGCTACCCTGGCGCCCAATACTCATCTTTTCTGACTCACATCAGTGCCTACCTTCTCTGATGCTTTTCCTGTATCTCTCCCACCAAAGGTAGAATCCCTACCCCACCTCAGCGTTCTGTGCCCTGTACACGTCTTGGTTACCTGCCTTTACTTACATATCTGTCCCCGCCACCCTTGGACTTTAAGCTCTTTGAGGGCAGGGCTCATAGCTTTTCCGTCTTTGTATTTCTGAGGTTCTAGAGCAGAGCTGAGTACTCAGAGTGTGTTGGATGACTGGATGGATCAAAGGAGGGCTGGGCAAGCCTCAACCTTTAGAAGCAGGCAGGACAGGTTTATCTTAAACTTACATCTCGAACAACCAGAAAGGTTGTCCCACGGCTCCTATGTATAAGAGCCAGGGTCTGAGTCTCCTATAATGCCACAGGCGCTTCCCTTGTTTTAGTCAAACGTCCTTTGTACTGAGATGCTTGGGATTTTAATCTTTTACCCAGGTTAACTGTTGGGATGGTGGAGGCAATCAGTTACAAGTATAATGACGCATGTTTCTTGAATACCCTGGTCAACCTCCCATTTTTCTGTCTTTTGGGTCATATGGGGTTGTTCTCTTGACCAGCCCTGGGAACCTGGAAATTCTTAGTGATAGAGGGATAAGAGCCTATTAAGGTTCTGATGTTGTGATGGTGTGATGTTCGTCTTTTAGTTATTGATCGTTAGACTAGGTAGACCTCCCAGTGGGAAGCATAGCTTTATAGGGCCCTTCTAATCACATGTCTAACTTCCAGCACTTCTTCAGATTCTGGGAAGTGGGTGTGGAGTGGAAAAAACAGTTTCTTTTATAGGTCAATTGGAAGCGTTTGCAACAGACTTTGGAGGTTATACATAGCTCACCAGCTTATAAAAAGTACTCCAAATACTCCACGACCGGTAGAGTGGTTAGTGTACTAGGGCATTTTTTTGAGGTTTGAAAATTCTCAACTATATTATCCCTTGAAAACTCATTTTCTTATTGGCAGTCGATTTTCCTTGTTTGTGAAAGTGGGTTGTATCAGCTCCTTGTCTTGTGTCTCAGTTTCCTTTCTTATGTCTCTTCTCTCACTTCTCACTCATATCTGTTTTCTTACCTACTATCCTGAATCTGAGTTTCCTCATCATTAGTCACATTAAAAGGCCAAGAGGCAGGTCTGAAATCTTAGGGTCTGATTTACTGCCCTTAATTTGCCAAATTAATCTATTTTCATATAATCATATTCACTATATATATTTTTTTTCTCTAGGAAGTAGAAGCCTATTTAAGACAGAAGAGGGGCTAAAATACCATTCCTAAAATTTTCTGGCTAACTTTTTATTTTGCTGTTGTTTCAGCTTACAGAAAAGTTAGAAGAATAGTACAAGGAACTCTCAAGTAACTTTACTCAGATTCACGAATTGCCTCTAGTTGTTGCCCATTGGCTCTGTCATCCTCTTGGTGGCCGTCTTTCTCTTTAATTGCGTGTTGTTTACTGAACCATTTGAGAGAGAGTTGTAGACATTGCCCCTTTTACCACGAAAAAGTTCTTTATTATCTAGGAACAAGGCCATTGTTCTTTATAACCGCAGTATGATGATCAAAGTCAGGACCGTTAACACTGATACAACAGTATTATCGAATCCAGAGTCCGCAGTCAGATTTCATTCATCATGCCACTGACGACTTGTTATTTCTCAACCACCCCCCTTGCCAAGTCTGAGATCAAAGCATGGGTTATGCATTGTATTTGGCTGGTCAAGACATAAAGTTTTTAAATGTCCATGGTGCAAGAAGGACAAATGTATAGAAGAGATGCTATTTTTTTTTTTTTTAAGATTTTATTCATTTATATGAGAGGGAGAATGAGAGAGAAAGCATGAGAAGGGGGACATTAGAGGGAGAAGCAGACTCCGCACTCAGCAGGAAGCCCGACGTGGGACTCGATCCCGGGACTCCAGCACCATGACCTGAGCCAAAGGCAGCTGCCCAACCAACTGAGCCACCCAGACACCCAGAGATGCTATTTTTTTGTTATATATTATAGAATGGCAACTACCTTATGAATACTCAGTGATTGTGTTTGAATGTCCACAAACATGAAATTGGCTTTAAAAACCATTAAAGTCTGTTCTTCTCTTATTCTCATGGTCATGGTTAGGAGCTGAGGATCCCTCTTCCGCTAAAGAAATTATTTTAGCCTGGTCTGCTAGGATGAGTAAAAATGACTTATTCCTGTTTCCATAATCTCCTCCCATCTTCCGTTGTAAGTTTTTATTCTGTGTTAAAAAGTTGGGCACCTAGAGCATATTTTGAAGAACACTACAGTATCAGTAATTACTAGTAAGCGAAGAGGGAGTTTAATCAAAGGTTTGGTCCTCGTGCTACGTATAAGTAGAAATAATAAAAATAGTTTGGATTTTGCAAAACACTCCTGGTTTGCAAGATCTAAACTAGCTGTGTTTTATTCATTGATTATTTGTATTGTGATGAGACGAAGAGTATAAAGAACATCAGTAGTTTTGGTCAGAAATGGCATTACCTAGTTTATTTTATTTGTAAGACTTAGCTCTCAGAGGGGTGCCTGGGTGGCGCGGTTGGTTATGTCTGACTCTTGGTTTCGGCTCAGGTGGTGATCTTGGGGTCACGGGTTGAGCCCCACACTGGCTCAATATAACATCTGCTGAAAATTCTCTCTCTCCCTCTGCCCCTTCTCGGCCATGTGCACTCTCTCACTCTTTAAAATAAAGAAATAAATCTTAAAAAAAAAAAAAAGACTTAGCTCTCAGCAATTTTTAGTGGATATCAAAAAATCAAATTTCCTTCAAAGTTTTATTTAGCACTTTTCCCACTGAATATATTCAAAAGACTGTGTCATAGGCGCTGAAGACAGTTAGGAAAAGACCAGTTCCCAGAATGTTTGGAAATGACATCACTTGAAATAAACATAGTGTTTCTCCTTACTTTTGTTTTTCCCCTGTCTGTCTTGAAAGAAACTTCTCTTAACTGGAAATGTGTGAAACTCCTTGTAGTTTTTTAAAAAAAGAACTGTGTTTGACATCATGATTTTTGTAACATGTGAGTTTTATTTTTCTCTGTTGCATCATGAACTGGGTTGGGGATTCTTAGAAGTCTTTGAAGCTACTTCTGTAATTAGTAGTTTCTAGTAAGTGTTTATTGGAGAAGATAGTTATGATAGCACTTATCCTAAGGGACAGTTAAAGAGACCAAATTATATGTGTGGAGGAAGCTTTGATGACACAGGTGTAGATTCCATAGATTTTAGGGGGTGGTGGAGGTTGGGGAGGAGCTAGAGGCCTCCACTTGGCCAAGGATTGGAGTATGAGCAATGTTGGGCAGGGAGTGCCCATTCCATACAGTGGGAGCAGCATGTGCAAAGGGTTAGAAGGGGATTTGGTGTATCTGTGGAACTGTTCTGTTCTAGACCCATCTAGATTTCTGTAACTGACAACTGCCCATACAAGGGGATAATTAATTTGTTAGTAATAAAGAAGAATCATACAATTTTATTTTATTTTATTTAGAATCATACAATTTTAGAGCTTGAAGGTATTATAAAGAATGACCCCCACGTTTTTCACTTGTGGGAACTGAGGGTACGGAGACAGTCTGCTCGAGTTCACCCAGTAGGCTGATGGATAAACCCAGACCAAAACTCAGATCTGAATGTTTCTGAGTTAATCGCTGATTATACTGCCTCAGTTCTGGGAAGGATATGTTTGGGTTGCCCGAGTGGGTGAGAGCACTTACACAGTTAGTACAATACGGTTATTCACAGAATAGACACTATCTAGTGACTGTTGAGGCACTTTTGCTTAAAAATACTGATCTCTTTTGGGGCGCCTGGGTGGCTCAGTCGGTTAAACCGCTGCTTTAGGTTCAGGTCATGATCCCAGGGTCCTGGGGTCGAGTCCCATGTCAGGCTCGTTAGTCGGCAGGGAGCCTGCTTCTCTGTCTGCTGTGCACGCTCTCTCTAATAAATAAAAAAATTAAAAAAAAATACTGATCTCTTCTCTCTGTCTTTGCAGCTTTGCTCTTATTGCACATAATGGTTTCCTTCCCTTTATCTTTAGTCCTCCCCTCCCCCCCCACATGTCAGTTATAAGTGTCTTGCCCTTTTAAAATTACTGTTAAATTTATTTGTATTTTTATTATTATAGTCTTTTTTTTCCCCTCACAAACTACATAATTATCTCTTTGAGAGCAAAGTTTTTGTCTCATAACTGAAAGTTATCACACAATGCCTTGCACCCATTAGGCTCTCAGAAAAGTTTTGTTGGCAATAATTATGATGGCCATGGTCCCTGAATGTTTTAGGGAAGCAAAAAGATCTTTAGAGACATTGTGATAGTTACTTCT
>CM052800.1:34976230-35022223 GCA_028533885.1 Nasua narica | reverse complement strand
TTTAATACTTTCAGAGTTGTTTTTAAAAGTACCATACTTTCATGTTAAACGAATTCCCGAGTGTTTTATGGTTAGAGTTACCCTGGTGAATAGGTTTTCATAGTATGTTTGTTTTAATTAGGAATTGTTAATATATAATCAAGCTCTCGATCTTTACAAACGTGTTATGTAACTGACCAGTATACTAGGCTATTTCTAAATATGACATAGTGGCACAATTTTCTCTTATCAACTTTGCTACAAAGGCTTATTTTTCTATAAATTTAGCCCAAATCATGAGAGGAAAACAATTTTTAAAAAGCTAACAAAAATAAAAGCATTTTAAATTTGAAGTAGGAATATACAAAGAGGTTGGGTTAAATATTTCTTTGCTGAGCAAGTTATAAACTGTGTGTGCTAGAGGGAAGTATTCACGGGGGATGGTAGAAGAATGTAGATAACCAGTAACAGTGAACTTTCTGAATCAACTGAAATAGAAAATTTAAAAGGAGAGAAATTTAGATTTGTTTTTTTTTTTTTAAAGATTTTATTTATTTGACAGAGAAAAAGAGATCATAAGTAGGCAGCGAGGCAGGCAGAGGGAGAGGGAGAAGCAGGCTTCCTGCTGAGCGGAGAGCCTGATGGGGACTTGATCCCAGGACCCTGAGATCATGACCTGAGCAGAAGGCAGAAGCTTAACCCTCTGAGCTACCCAGGTGCCCAGAAATCTAGATTTATAATTCATAATCACTACCAGTTGGTGGAATAATAAGGTTCAAACCCAGGTGATTTGACTTGGAAGTTCCCTAGATACCTCTACCCTAGTTTTCTAGCCAAAAAAAACCCCTCAAAAAACAAAAAAACCCCAAATTTTTACTTGAATCAATAAATTTAACAAAATTGTTTTTAAGTTCCTATTTGTGGCAGATACTGTTCTAGGCTCCAAGGACACAAAAAAGTATCTAAAGCAAATGTCCAGTTCTCAGGGACTTACATTTTAGAGGAGAAAGATAGACAGCATACAAATAAGCCAATTGTCTCCCACCTTGGTGGAAAGCAGAGTAGGATGAGAGGGGTGGGGCCTTACATGCTTATTTGTTTTTTTGGTTTGTCTGCTTGTTTTTGGGTTTTTTGGTAGGTGATGGGGGTGTGGGAGGAATGGCGATCTTAAGAAGAGCGAGGCCGGCCCTCTGAGAACTCTGGGGGAGGGGAAGCCAGGAATGCAAGACCTCAAGAGGGGCAGCAGGTGCTTCATTACCAAGGAACAGCAGAGGGGCCGAGGGCCTGAAACCGGAGTGGGGGTGTGGGGGTGTGGTAGGGGAGGAGGTTGGAGACCTGGGCAACATCATGCATGGATGGCTTTGTGGCACATGGAAAAGGCTTTGGATTTTTTTTTTTTTTTTTGATGTGATAGGAAGGTTTTAGAAGTTTATGAGTGGCCAATGACAAAATTTGGCCCTTGCACATCAAGACACTGGGGCACACTGGAACATGAAATGGCAGGGAGGAGGTTGAAGGTTGAGTTTTGGCTCTGCTAGCCAGTTTGACCTCGGGGAGATCATTAATCCAATCAGTGCCCAGTTTCTACATTAAAATGAGGAAATTGGATTTATGTGAATAATTCACCAGAATCTTTTTCATGGCCACATATGATTCTCAGATCTTAAAATAGTTATGAAATGTTCACATATATCGGCGTGGTTGTTGGCTATGGGGAATAGGAGACCCTCCCCTCAATACTTTCTGCTCAGACTTTGGAACTTCCTTGTTCTCAGCCCTGAGCCTCACCCCTGCCTCAGAGCAGCCATGTTCTGGTGTGTGGATAGTGGTGTTTCACTGCTTTTCAGCCTGCATTTCTCTGATTACTACAGAGAATGAGCAAGTCTGCATATTATCAGGGTCTGTTGGCATTTACTCTCTGTCGAGGTGCCCATTTAGATATTTTTCCTCCTTTTTTCAATTAGGTTTTCTACCCTTTCTTATTTACTTTTAAAAGCTATAACATATATATTCTAAACCAAACTCGTTGTCTGTATATGTTTTGCAAATACTTGTTTGCACTGTTTGCATGTCTTTTAATTCTCCTATTGCTATTTTTTTCTTTTTGTGCTAAAATAGATAAAATTTACCATTGTAACCACTGTTAACTGTATAGTTCACTGTACAGGCAGTGAGTGCATTCATCATGTTGGGCTCTAATCACCACTCTCTAGTTCTGAAACTTTTCATCACCCCAAACAGAAACCTTGAGAAAGTTCAGTGTACGCATTGAGAAGAATGTATATTCTAGTGCTTTTGGGTGGAATGTTCTGTAAATATCTTGTTAGGTCCAGGATGCCTGGGTGGCTCAGTTGGTTAGGTGTCTGCCTTTGGCTCAGGTTGTGATCCCAGGTCCTGGGATCGAGTCCTGCAGCAGGCTTCCTGGAGCTTGCTTTTCCTTCTGCCTTCCAGTCCTGCTGCTTGGGCGCTCTCTCTCACTTTCTCTCTTTGACAAATTAAAAAAATATATATTTGTTAAGTCCATCTAGCCTAACATGTCACTTAAGGCTGGTATTTGCTTATTGATTTTTCTGTTTGAATGTTCTATCTATGGTGCAAGTGGGGGTATTAAAGACCCCTACTGTTACTGTATTTCTGTATATTTCTACCTTTAAGTCTGTTAATATTTGCTTTGTATATTTAGGTGCTCCTATGTTGGGTGCATGAATATTTATAAATATTATAGCCTCTTGTTGGAATGACCCCTTTATCATCATGTAATACCCTTCTTTATCCTTACTATAGTCTTTGTTTTAAAGTCTATTTTTTCTGAAGTAAGTATAGCTATCCTAACATTCTTTTGGTTTTCAATTTGTATGTAAATCTTTTTCCATCCCTTCACTTTCAGTCTGTTCGTGTCTTTATTTTTTTTTTAAAGATTTTATTTATTTATTTGACAAAGAGAGACACAGCGAGAGAGGGAACACAAGCAGTGGGAGTGGGAGAGGGAGAAGCAGGCCCCCGGCCAAGCAGGGAGTCCATTGAGAGGCTTGATCCCAGAACCCTGGGATCATGACCTGAGCCAAAGGTGGACGCCTAAGGACGGAGCCACCCAGGCGCCCCTGTATGTTTACATCTAAAGTGAGTCAGTCTCTTGGCCTCAGTCACAGAGCCACTTCTGAGGACTCAGTGGCCTCCTCCTCGAGCCCCCTTGCTTCCTGATGCTTCTTCCCCTGTGCCTGCCATTTCCCACCACCGTCTTCCACAGGCCATTTCCACCCAGGAAAAGAAATCCTACCTTATATCTGCTATCTAGAACCTCTCCTCTTTTGACCCCTGAGGTGATATAAGTAAGGGTGATAATCTGCTTCCTGCTGGCGCTAAGGATTATGTCCATATAAGAATTCAAAAGAGAAACAGCAGGAAGACCCTTACTACTGTCCAAGGGATCACTGATGATTGTGATAAAAAGAAACTATGAAAGCGTTCAAGAAGAAACTTGCTTGTGATGGTGCTGTAATTGAGCATCCATAATATGGAGAAGTAAGTCACCTACAGGGTGACCAGTGCAAGAACATATGCCAATTGAGAGTGTTTGGACGAGCTGAGGGCGACCAGCTGAAGGTTCATGGTTTTAAGTGCTTTTGGCTCACTGAAGCTTAAATGAGGATTTCCTCGAAATGAGTAGAATTTCCTTTCTGTCTTTTGTCACAAGTTTAAAAACCTCACAGCTTGTATGATGTAACCATTTGGGATCTGCTTTTAACCTGGACTAGTGTTAACTCCTTCATGCAATAAACTGAAAAGAGCCAAAAAGAAAAAACAAATGTGAGTCTCTAACAGACAGCATATAGATAGGTCTTATTTTTTTTATCCACATAGTCACTCAGGTCTTTTGATTGGAGAATTTAGTTCATTTACATTTAAAGTAATTATTGATAGATATGTACTTATTGCCATTTTGTTAATTGTTTTCTGGATGTTTTTGTAGTTTCTTTTCTGTTCTTTTTTTCTCTTGCTCTCTTTCATTTAAGGACTTTCTTTAATGGTATATTTAAGTTCCTTTGTCTCTATCTTTTATGTATTTACTATAGGTTTTTGCATGTGATTATCATGAGGTTTATATATATAACAACAGCTTATATATTTTAAGTTGATAATAACTCGTTTGATCACATTCTAAAACTCTACATTTTTATTCTCCACCCATGATTTATGTTTTTGATGTCACATTTACTCCTTTAATCTTATGTATCCCTTACTAATAATTGTAATCATAGTTATTTTTCCTACTCTTGTCTTTTAATCTTCATACTATATTTGTCAGCAATTAACCCACTACCTTTACTATATATTTACCTTTCCAGTGAGATTTATTCTTTCATGTTTTCTTGTTCCTAATTAGTACCCTTTCTTTTCAGCTCAAAGATGTTCCTTTATCATTTCTTGTAAGGCCATGGGATACCTGAGTGGCTTAGTCAGTTGAGCAGCTGACTCTTCATTTCAGCTCAGGTCATGATCTCAGGGTCCTGGGATCAAGCCCCACCTTGGCCTGCATGCTCTGTGGGGAGTCTGTTTGGGATTTTCTCTCTCCTTTTTCCTTTGCCTCTCTCCCTGCACACTCTCTCTCTCAAATAAATAATTAAATCTTTTTAAAACATTTCTTGTAAGGCCAGTTTAGTTGTGATGAATTCGTTTGGCTTTTGCTTGTGTGAAAAACTCTCTCTCTCCTTTAATTCTGGATAACTCTTGGGTGGAATATTCTTGGTTGGAAGTTTTTTTTCTTCTAGCTCTCTGATTTTTTTGTGCCACTCTCTTATGGACTGTAAAGTTTCTGCTGAAAAATCTGATAGTCTCATTGCGCTTCCCTTTTATGTAATAATTTTTTTTCCTTGATGCTTTTAGATTCTTGGTCTTTAACTCTTGATATTTTAATTGTAATGTATCTTGGTTTGGGTCTCTTTGGGTTTATCTTATTGAACTCTGGTCTTCTTGCCTCTGGATGCCTGTTACACTTCTCATATTAAGGAAGTTTTCAGCCATTATTTATTTAAATAAGATTCTGTCCCTTTCTCTCTCTTCTTCTGGGATCCCTACAACACGAATGTTCATCTGTTTGATATTGTTCCATAAGTCCCTTAAGCTATCTTCACTTTTTAAAATTCTTCTTTTCTTTTGGTTGCTCTGATAAGGTGACTTCTACTGACTTGTCTTTGAGTTCACTGATGTTTTCTTCTGCATCATCTAGTCTGTTGTTGAACCCCTCTAGTGTATTTCTCAGTTCAGTTATTGTATTATTCAGCTCTGTGACTTTTGCTGATATTTTTGTATATTTCCTATCTCCTTGTTGAAATTCTCAGAGAGTTCATCCATTCTTCTCCCAATTTAATGAGCATCTTTATTAACCATTACTTTGAACTCTTTATGAGGTAAATTACTTATTTCTATTTTATTAAGGCTTTTTCCTTAGGTTTCATTTTGTTCCTTAATTGGAAACATATTCCTCTCTTTCTTCATTTTTCTTGACCCTCTTTTTTGGTTTCTATGCAATAGGTGAAATGTCCACCTTTCCCAGGTCTAAAGGAGTGGTCTTATGTAGGACATGAACCTTGTCATTTAACCTTGCTCTAGATCTTGTTTGTACTTGTCCAAGCAGACTATATATTTTTGATATCTCCCAGTAGTTGACAGTGTGCCAAGACCTGTCAGTATCCCAAAGAGGAAGAGGATCTCAGCATCTAGATTTAGGCTGATTGGAAGGCAGACCCATAGACAATAGTTTTTAAAATATGCAAAAATACACAGTCCTATTGGACCATGAACATAAGCCCCACTGGCCACCAGAGCCAGGCTATCTGGAGGTGTCCTTTGGGGAGCAGTTCCAAAAACTGGGGCTCCAGATGAGAATATAAGCTGTTTTCTTGGAGAAGTTTTCTTCCGGGATAGATCATATGGTAGAAACAAGTCTAAATAAATGTAAGAGAATTAAAATCATATCAAGCATCTTTTCTGATCACAGTGGTCTGAAAGTACTAATTAGTTGTGTGAAATAAACTGGAAAATTCACAAATATGAGGAGATCAAACAACATGCTACTGAACTATCAATGGATCAAAGAAGAAATCAAAAGAGAAATAAAAAATACATTGAGGCAAATGAAAATAAAAATTAACATACCAAAATTTATGGAATTCAACCCAAAAAGTTCTGAGAGGGAATACACAGTGATAAACATATATAATTCAAGAAACCGGAAAGGTCTAAAATAAATAGCCTAACTTTATACCTCAAAAAACTAAAAAAAGAAGAACAAATGAAGTCCAAAGTTAGAAGAAGGAAGGAAATAACAAAGATTACAGCAGAAATAAAAGAAAAGGGACTAAAAAAGCAATAGAAAAGGTCAATGAAATGAGAGCTGGTTCTTTGAAAACATAAAATCAGTAACATTTTAGCTAAACTCATTAAGAAAAAAGAAGGCTCGAAGAAATAAAATAAGAAACAAAAGAGCTGTTAATAACTGACACCACAGAAATACAGAGTATCATAAGGACTACTATGAACAATTATATACCATCAAATTGAACAACTTAGAAGAAATTAATAAATTCCTAGAAACACATACCCTACCAAGACTGAATCATGATGAAATAGAAAATCTGAACAGATCAATTACTAGCAAGGAGATTGAATAAGTAATTAAAAACCTGTCAACAAACAAAAGCCTAGGACCAGGTGGCTTTACTGATGAATTCTACCAATTACTCAAAGAAGAATTGATAGCAGTCCTTCTCAAACTCTTCCAAGGAATAGAAGAGGAGGGAACTCTTCCAAACTCATTTTATGAGGCCTGCATTACCTTCATACCAAAACCAGACAAGAATATCACAAGAAAAGAAAATTACAGGGCAATATCCCTCATGAACATAGATGTAAAACTCCTCAACAAAATATCAGTACACTGAATTTAACAATATATTAAAAGTATTATATGACATAATCAAGTGGAATGTATGCCAGGGATTCAAAGATGGTTCAACATCTGCAAATCAGTCAGGATGAGATGCCACATTAACAAAATGATGGATAAAAATCCCATGATCATCTCAATAGATGCTGGAAAATCATTTGACAAAATTCAAATTTCATTTATGATAAAAACTCTCAGTGGGGCAACTGGGTGGCTCAGTTCATTATGTGTCTGCCTTCAGCTCAAGTCATGATCTCAGGGTCCTGGGATCGAGCGCTACATTGGGCTCCCTGCTCAGTGGGGAATTTGCTTGTCTCTCTTCTTCTGCCCGTCCCCACACTCAAGCTCTTTCTCTCTCTCTCTCAAATAAATAAATAAAATCTAAAACAAAAACAAAAACTCTCAGCAAAGCAGATATAGGGGGAATATATCTCAACATAATAAAGGCTGTATATGACAAGCCCACAGCTAACATCATACTCAGTAGTTAAAAGCTAAAAACTTTCATCTAAGATCTGGAACAAGGCAAGGATGTCTACTCTCATTAGTATTACTCAACACAGTATTGGAAGTCCTAGCCAGAACACTTAGGCAAGAAAAAGAAATAAAAGACTTGCAAGTTGGAAAGGAAGAGGTAAAACTATCACTATTTGCAGATGACATGACATTATATACAAAAAACTTGAGAGTCCATAAAAAACTGTTAAAACTAATACATGAATTCGATAAAATTGTAGGACACAAAGTCAATACAAAAAATCTGTTGCATTTCTATACACTAATAAAAAACTATCAGTGACAGTAAGAAAATAATCACATTTAAATTCCACTAAAAAGAGGGTGCCTGGGTGGCTTAGTTGGTTAAGCGGCTGCCTTCAGCTCACGTTATGATCTCAGGGTTCTGGGATTGAGTCCCGTGTCCAGCTCCCTGCTTAGCAAGGGAGCCTGTTTTTCCCCGTTTGCTGCTTCCCCTACTTATGCTCTCTCTCTCTCTGTGCCAAATAAATACAATCTTAAAAAAAAATTACATCAAAAAGAATAAAATTCCTAGGAATCAGTTTCACCACGTAGGTGTAAAAAAAAAAAAAAAAAAAAAAAGACCTGTTAGCTGAAAACTACCAGACATTAATGAAAGAAATTGAAGATACAAATAAATGGAAAGATATTCCATGCTCATGAGTTGGAGGAGTTAATATTGTTAAAATGTCTATACGACCCAAAGTGATTTATATATTCAGTGCAATCCCAAATAAAATTCCAATGACATTCTTCACAGAAATGGAACAATCCTAAAATTTGTATGGAAACACAAAAGACTCCAAATAGCCAAAGCAATCTTGAGAAAGAAGAACAAAGCTGGAAGTATTACACCCCCGATTCCAAACTATATTACAAAGCTATTGTAGTCAAAAATAGTATGGTACAGGTATAGAAACAGACATAAAGATTAATAGACCAGAATAGGGGCCCCCCAAATAAACTTACACATATATGGTCAATTAATTTATGAAAATGAACCAACCAAGAATACACACTGAGGAAAGGACAGTCTCTTTAATAAATGGTGTTTGGAAAACTGGACAGCCACATGCAACAAAATGATATTGGACTACTTTCTTACACCATACACAAAAATTAACTCAAAATGGGTGAAAGACTTGAATATAAGACCTGAAACCCTAAAAATCTTAGAAGAAAATATAGATGATAATCCTTGATAAAGTCTTGGTGATGATTTTTTTGGATATGACACCACAGTCAAAGGCAACAAAACCAAAAATAAACAAAGGAGACTACCTCAATTTCAAAAACTTCTGCACATCAAAGGAAACCATCAACAAAATGAAAAGGCAATCTACTGAATGGGAGAAAATATTTGCAAATCATATATATGATAAGGGGTTAACATCCAAAATATATAAAGAATTCATGGAAGTCAATAGCAAAAAATAAAAAACCAATCTGATTAAAAAATAGGGAGAAGATCTGAATGCATATTTTTCCAAAGTAGATATACAGATGGCCAACAGGTACATAAAAAGATGCTCAACATCACTAACAATCAGGGAAATGCAAATCCAAATCACAATGAGATATCACTTCACATCTGTTAGAATGACTATTATCAACAACACAAGCAATAACAGGTTGGTGAGGATTTGGAAAAATGGGAACCCTTGTGCTCTGTTGGTGGGAATGTGAATTGGTGCAGACACTGTGGAAAACCATATGGAAGTTCCTTAAAAAGTTAAAAATAGAACTACCTTATGATACAGCAATTCCAGGATATTTATCTGAAGAGAAAAGCCACTAACTCAAAAAGGTATATGCAATCCTATGTTCGTTGCAGCATTATTTACAATAGCCACAATAAGGAAACAACCTAAGTATTCATCAATGGATGAATGGTTGAAGAGGATGTGGTATGTATATATAATGGAGCATTACTCAGCCATAAAAAAGGATAAAATCTTGCCATTTATAGCAACATGGATGGACTTCAAGGGCATTATGCTAAGTGAAATAAATCAGAGCAAGACAAATACTATATGAGTTCTCTTATATGTGGAATCTAAAAACTAAAACCAAAAACCCAGCAGTGACAAGAAAAACAAGCTTATGGATATAGAGAAAAGATTGGTGGTTGCCTAAGGTGGGGGTTGGGGGTGGGATAAATGGGGAGCAGTGGATGAAACATTAAAAATAGTTTAAAAATAGGGTGCCTGGGTGGCTCAGTGGGTTAAAGCCTCGGCCTTTGGCTTGGGTCATGATCTAAGGGTCCTGGAATCGAGCCCCACATCAGGTTCTCTGCTCAGCGGGAAGCCTGCTTCCTCCTCTCTCTCTGCCTGCCTCTCTGCCTACCTGTGTTCTCTCTCTGTCTCTGTCAAATAAATAAATAAAAAATCTTAAAAAAAAAGTTTAAAAATAAAGTGATCGGGAGCAAAAAAAATTGCAGTAAAACTTAGGATTCATAGATTCTCTTGTTTTACATAAAAAATTCATCAAAGCATCTTTTGAAAGTAAAAATGAGCTGCTTCCCATAAATTTTGTGAGATAATCCATTGGTTCCTAAATTGCAATAAAAATTGCATCTCCTTTATAGGGACACCTGCAATCATTAGAAATATATTTTGTTCTGTTTGTTTTTATTTAGAAAGAGGTTTAATTAGATTCTTTGCTAATTCTTTTTAGTCCCTAAATTTAAATTACTAAGCTCTACATATAGCATTGTGCACTTTTACCTCTATCCTCTGTGACTCTCAAATGCAAGAATCAGGAGTCAGCATTGGGGTCCAGTGTTGGTTTGGTCTTTGGGGACCAGGGAGTCACATAACTACTCTGAAGCTCAATAATCTTGTGCCTGAAGGGCAGAGGCAGGGGGAGTAACATCTTCCTTACCTATTTCACACAGTTATGAAAATCTTCTTAGAAAATGGCGCTGAAACAATGATATTGTTAATGCTCATTCGATTGTCATTATCAATCATTTGAAAAGTCAGAAAATATTAGATCACATACATCCAGATGGCACAAAATTACATAATTAACACTTGAAAAACTGCATGTAGCTTTGGTCATTCCTCAAAACAGAAGAAGAAAGAAAAAAAAAGTTGGAAGCTATCAAGAAGGTCACTAAAGGGAAGGGGTGCCAGTGTAAACAAATAGACTAAACCTTATAGAATCCTAAGGATTGATGATACAAGGAGGGCCACGAGAGGAAAGCAATAGATTTAAGAAAGAAAAGGAAGAAAGGAAGGAAGGAAGGAAGAAAAGAAGTAATGAAGGGAGAGAGGGATGAAGAAAGGGAGGGAGGGAGGAAGAAAGGGAGGGAAGAAAGAAAGAAAGAGAAAAGGAAAAGAAAGATCATATGAAGGAAGGAAGGAGAGAAAGAAAGAGAAAGGAAGAAAGAAAGAAGAAAAGGATAGGAAGGAAGGAGAGAAAAAGGAAGAAAGGAAGGAAGGAAGGAAGAAAAGGAAGTATCAAAGGGAGGGAGGAAGGAAGGGAGAAAGGAAGGGAGAGGGGAAGGAAGGGAGGGAGGAAGGAAAGAAGAAAGGAAGGTTGGTCATATGCATTAAGCAGTCAATCCCTAATTCGCCCTCCTCACCCAGCAGCCTCTGTGAACCACTAATCTTGCTCCTATCCTTATGGATTTGCCATTTTGGATATTTCATATAAATAGAATCATAAATATGTTACTTTTTGTGTGTCTGCTGCCTTTTACTTAGCATAATGTTTTCAAGATTCATTCATATTGTAGCATATATCAGTACCTCATTCCTTTTTATGACTAAATATTCTATGACGTGGATGTACCACATTTTGTTTATTCGTTCATCCATTGATGGATATTCAGGTTGGTTTTACCTTTTGGTTATTGTGAATAGAGCTGCTCTGAATATTCATGTACATGTTTTTGTGCGGACCTACATTTTCATTCCTCTTGCTAGGTCATGGGGTAACTATATTTAACATTTTGAGGAACTGCTAGACTATTTTCCAAGGGGCTTGCAATATTCTATATTTCCCCTAGACGTGTATGAGGGTTTCAATTTCTCTACCTCCTCGGTAAGACACTTGTTATAATCTTATCTTGTTGATTCTAGCCATCCTACTTAGTGTGAAGTGGTAGCTCCTTGTGGTTTTGATTTGCATTTCCTTTATGGCTAATAGTGTTGAACATCTCATGCAGCCTATTTCTTTTTAAAATGCATATATGCTTGCTGTCTTTGCTTAGGCAAAGAAACCCATCTGGCAGGTTTTATTTCTTTGATTTTTTTAATGAAGTATTAAGTGGTGTGGTAAATGTTTAGCAATTGGTAGTCAAGGGAGAAGTCCTGATTTTCAGTGTTTGCTAGTTTCTGGGTGTAAGTACTCCCATTGTGGCAGATTTCCAGCCACCAACATAACACTGAAAGTGGAGCAGGGAAGTGAGATGCACAGTAGGCTCCCATGAACTAGAATGAGTTGACTCTATTGCATAAGTGGAGTGAAGTGAGCTTCATTAGGGCTCCCTGGTGTTGTGCAGGATGGGCACTGCACAACTATAGGGCTGCCATTCACATATTAGTCTAAAAAGGAAAGGATATAATGTCATCGAATGTCTACCACATATTTAATCTTCATCACAGTCTTTTTTTTTTTTTTTTAAGATTTTACTTATTTATTTGGCAGAGAGAGAGAGAGAGCACAAGCAGGGGGAGAAGCAGGCTAGAGAGAGAGAAGTAGGTTGGAGAGGGAGAAGCGGGTTCCCGCCAAGCAGGGAACCCGACGCGGGGCTCAATCCCGAGATCCTGGGATCATGACCGAGCTGAAGGCAGACACCCAACCGATTGAGCCACCCAGGCGCCTCTTCACCACAGTCTTTCGAGGCAGGTTTTCCTATCTCATTTTCAGAGAAATCTGTAGTTTAGAGAACATGTTGACTAACTCAGCGATTCCCAGCAAATAAGCATCAAAGTTGGGATTTAAACCAAGTCATTCTTACTCTGAAACTTTTACCAGTTCATCAACTGCTTTGGAGGGATGGAGGGGGTGTCTCCAAGACCACTCCCAGGTTCCATTAATTGCTGGGGGTCTCACAAGACTCACCATTTGGTGTACTCATTACTACCATTTGTTACAGCAAAAGGATACAACACGAAATCAGCGAAGGAAAAAGGCACATGAGGTAAAGTCCAGAGGAGACCGGGCACAAGCTTGCAAGAGCCCCTTCTCAGTGGAGTCATATAGGACACGCTTAAAACCTCCAGCAGTGAGTGGTGACCATACACGGAACATCTAGAAGCTCATTGGAGACTTACTCTGTGCCCAAGGTTTTTTACTGGGGACTGGCTAGTGATACAGGCACCCTCTGTCTAGCACATCCCCAAATTCCAGACTCGAGAAGGCAAAAACAGGTGCTCAACATAAACCGTATTGTTTGTACCAACAGTGTAGGCACAGTGAGCTATTCTTATCAGTGCTGGAAATGGTGGGACCTTCCCAAGGTCCAAGTTCTCAGATGTCAGCAAAGGGCCCACTGTAGAAACGCAACGAGGCCTTTCTAAGAATAGCAGTCTCAAGCCTGCTCTGTTAACTCTTTTTCAGCACACTCACTAAATGCAAAAATAGTAAAGACAATTGAGAAAGTCCAGAGACTGTGCTTACTTATATCTTATGATGTCCGCCTTCCTCTCCCAGCGCCTGCATACAACTTGGTGTATGGTCGGTTTCTAACAATGCCTTCCTGAGTTGTGCACACCCTCATTTTGATACTCAGCTTCTGTACATGTGCACCCGTGTGCGCATGTGTGCACTGTCTGGAAAGCCTCTGTGCTTGGAAGGTTCTCTTCATTGACCCAAATCATCCTTAATGATGACTGATTAGCCCAGACATCTCACTATAGCTTCATAACCAGACTCTGAACTCTTCCTTAAAGTTCTCTCCTGAAAGGCCTTCATTCCAAACAGGGAGGTTTGCAATCTGTGTCTCCAGTGGAAATATTGTTTCTTGTTGGTTGCAATCGGTGTCTCCAGTGGAAATATTGTTTCTTTTGTTCCAAAGGTGCAGACACATTGCTTCAGATTCACTTTTACATCAGTGAACTAAAAGGGGAACAGTTTCCTACATCTGACCTCCTCCGTGTCTGGGTCGCGTGTTGGGGTGACACCTTGCCCTGTTCCCCGGGGGGGGGGGCTGGCTGAATTGTCTGCACAGTATCCCATTGTCACAAGCAGTTCAAGGGGGCCTGGCCATAGAGGTACAGGTCTGGGCAAGAACAGACCAGGATACCGTGAGCTGACCAAAATCTGGGTTCCTTTTTTGTTGGGTTACCAAACAGATCAGTTAAAGAAAAGAAAAACAACTTACCTTCTCTTTGGCCAGTTCCCTCCGTTTTTAAGTGAAGTAGAACTTATTTTCCTGCCTACGGTTTTGCATAATTATTTTTTCCACTAACTACTGTAATGTAATGGCTGGAAATGTTCTCTTTTAGAGTTAAGAAAAGCACATTTTCTGAATAAAACAAGAAGCATTGGTTCTGATGTTAGACGGCCGGTGCCCGCATCCCAGTCTCTGGCATCCACTAGTTTATATGATGCGAGACCAATGGGAACCTTAATAACTTTGCACCTCAGTTTCCTCATCTGTGAAATGGGCACGATAGTGGTTACTACCTCGTAGGGTTGTTAGGAGACTCCGTTGAGATACACATCTAAAACATGCATAGAGTAAGACTTGCAGTCAAGTTAGCAATGCTGCTGTTGCTGTTAAACCCTCGGTGTCTTTAAAAATCTGTTCTCCTTTTTTGACTGCTTAGGTCAATTTGAAAAAGTTAAATTCCATATCCTCTACCCCTACTCTTCTTTAAAATTTTATTTAATTAACATTGGAAAATTTAAGATAATTGTTTGAAAGATGTTCCAATGTGGTGGATGAAAGCCTGCTCACCTAAAAACCAGCCACCGTTTGATGGAATCGGGCAGCCTAGGGCTGCACCTGACTCTGCCTTTGTGAGTTGACCAACCACTGACTGGGCTCTTGGCTTTCTGGTGGGGGCAGGGAGGAGACGACTTCTCCTCTCCTTCCCCTGGAATGTAGCCCCCTCTTGCCAGGCCAGACTCTGAGAATATTTTTCTTTCCCTGTTCCTTTTGCCTCTTCCCTTTTCCTTCTTCTGGCCTGTCTGTGTCTCTTAGATCCTGCTAACTCGTTTTTACATTACCCGTTGGAAGTGATAGCCCTGAGCCCCCCATTTTTTTTTTTTAGATTTTATTTTTTTATTTGACAGAGACAGTGAGAGAGACAGCAAGAGAGGGAATACAAGCAGGGGGAGTAGGAGAGGGAGAAGCAGACTCCCTGCTGAGCAGGGAGCCCTATGTGGGGCTTGATCCCATCCTGGGATCCGAAGCATTAAGCAGACGCTTAACGACTGAGCCACCCAGGTTCCCTGCCCTGAGCCCTTCTTGTTCATGGAATGAAGAATTGGCATTTATTTCCTAATGTGAGCTTCCTTTCTGGCTGCTTGTTCTTGTCTCCTTCAGGAGCTGCTGTTCCTCGAGGTTCTAGTCCATGGAATTTTCTCTCCTTCTGTACTTGCTTTAGGAGGCGTCATCCATTCCAGTGGCTTTGGTTAGCAGCTGTGTGTCGATGACTTCTCCAGTCTGTATTTCCCAGCCTGATATCTATTCTGTAGTCTAAGAGTTTTCTCAGGCATCTCAAACTCAACATGTCTGAAAAGAAATTCAAGATGTCCCCGCCGTCTCTAGCTCAGTGATTGTACCACAGTCTACCCAGGTGCTTGTGCCGGAGACCTGGGAGTTGATCTATACTTACCTTCTCCTCACCCTCTCTCATGTCTGGGCTCTTGACAGGTTTTTCCAATTCTACCTTCTAAATATAACTGTTTTGCCCTTCTTCCCATCTCTTTACTACCACGATCCAAGCTGCCATTGCCTCTTCTTGGGTGAATACAGTAGCCTCTGAAACAGTTAGGTTTGACTTTGGCTGCATATCACAGAGGACCCCTCAATCATAGTAGCTTAAAGAAAAAAGAATTTTTTTTCTCATTCAGTGTTGGGGGAGGACTGGTGGAAGATGGGAAGCAGGCTATCCTGAATGGGCACGGTAGATTCAACTCAGGGATCTTGGATCCTGTCTTTCCCTTCTGTCATCTTAGCTTATATATTTTATTTTGGCTCAAGATGACTGCTGGAGTTCCAGCCATCTAGACTGCATTGCAGGCTGGAAGAAGGAAGAAAGATAGAAAAGCAAGACAGGACTTCTGCATCTGAGTTAAGTTCCTTCACCAGCTTTCCCTGATGCCCCACACGGGACTTCTGCCTAGGTCTCATTGACTACAGTGTAGCGGCATGGCCATACCTGGGAGGCAAGGGAGCTGAGAAAGTCTATTAGTCTTAGTATCAATGTATCCAGCTAAAAGTCAGGGTCCGTTACTGAAGAGAGGTGGACACTGGGGGCAGACAACTGGGGATCTCTGCCACATCCTAACAGGCTCCTCTTTTCATGCATGTCCTCTCCAGACTGTTGCACACAAAGGCCATAGTGATCTTTAAAGACACAAATATGATTGTGTCCCTCTCCTGTTTAAAGCCCCTCAGGAGCTTCTCATTTCCCCAGTTCAAATCTTAAAAGTCCTCAATATGGCCTGGAGTCCAGCAGCCTGCCCGCTTGTCTCCGTGAATCTGCAATTCCTTTCATTCCTTAGTCCATCCTTCAACTCAGCAGTGTCTCTGTTCCTTGAAGGCATCCTGCTATTTTCTATCTTTACAGCGTATTCTTTTGCTGTGTCCCCTCTCTAGAATCCATGGTCCCCTCCCTCGACTGGCTGGACATCTTCTTTCAGGTTTCAACTTAAATGTCACTTCTCAGTACAGTCTGTCTGATCTTCCAGTTTAGACTAGCTTTCCCTGTATAATATCATCTTTCACTTTTACTCTGTACCACCTGTCTCTAATAAGTTATTGATGCAATGATTTTTTAAAAGATTTTATTTATTTGACACAGAGAGAGAGATTATAAGTAGGCAGAGAGGCAGGCAAAGGGAGAGGGGAAAGCAAGCTCCCTGCTGAGCAGAGAGCCCCATGCGGGGCTTGATCCCAGGACCCTGAGATCATGATCCTAGGACCCTGAGATCAGTGGCTTTAACCCACTGAGCCACCCAGGTGCCCCTGGTGCAATGATTTTAATCTGTAAACTTCACAAGGTCGGTGAAGGCATTGCTTAGCAACCTGTGGCAAGTAATAAATGGTTGTTGAATGACTGAATGGGATTCAAGTTCAAGGATGTACAGGATTAATTTAAGGACATAAAGAGAGGTATCTGCTAGGCATCAGCTACTCAGAATCAGGCACAAGTAAGACATTGGGGATTAGAGAAGTAAATTTGAAATCATCAGCTCTCGTCCACTTAGGGCTGTTTATCTAGGGAGGCAACTTCCTGAGGGGCTGTGCAGTGGGCTTTGAAGCCAGACAGATCTGCTCTGAATCCCAATCTGTCATTTACTAGCTGGGACATTGGGCAGTTGACAAAACTCTCATTTTCCTTCTCTAGAAGTGGAGAAAATACTTATCCTGCCAGGCCATTTGTGTGCGAGTATCTGGCAGATGGGAATATTATAAATTTTTCTGTCTGATTGGTTAAAAAAAAAAAAACACTTTAAGAAGGACAATATTTCTACTTTAAAAGCAGAGACAGTAGATAACATTCTGTCACTTCCTGGTCATCCTGAATGCACGTCTCTTTGCACAGTGAAAATGAAGACTGCCTTTTGGTCTTAGGAGGCAAAGGGCTTTGGAGCCTTTCGTAAGCCTTTTTTCTTTCTTAATTTACTAAATCTTCCATAGTGCTTACCATGCATAATGCAGTTATGGGCTTCCTAATCATTAACTGCAATCCTCTTAACTTTGTAAGGAAGACCCAGTTATCGTTCCCATTTCACAGCTCAGAAAGCTGAAGGACTGAGAGGTTGAACACCTTGTTCAAGGTAATAGAGCAGCTAGTACGTGGCAGAGCCAAGAACCCAGCCCGGCTGCCTGATTCTTAAGCTCTGAACCCTTACACAGCACGGCTTCTGGGTAATTTCATGAGACTTTCTATCTAGCTAAATGTGTATTTACGCAGGGATCAGACCTATATTAATCTTTATGCTCACCAGACCATGAGTTGTTAGGCTTTTAAGAAAACCTAACAAACTGGTAAACGTGTGTTATTGTAATATTACTATTATTCTCTGTTAGGAAGGGAAACATTGGCCAGATTTTGACCAGATGTGCTCTCTGCTGCTGTGGGTTAAGGCTGTGAGTTACCAGAGATTAACTGTTTCCAACATGAAAAGGAAGTACTAATATAGTCGCTTGCTGATTCAGTATTGGTTTCATACTGTAAGACAGAACTAAAATAACAGCTTCAAAGAGTAAAAATAGTACAGTCACATGAAGCAGCAACCGTCCTTCTTAAAAACAGAAAGGCAAAACCAATGAAGTAAAGGTTAATCTCTTTTTTTCCAGTTGGAAAGAGTCGATATTGATAGATACTGGTCAGCTCTCTTGGGCCCCGTAATTTTAGGGTACTGGAAAGGAAGACTCTCATTCATGTCATTTTAGTTTATGAGTCAAATTTGACCTCATTCTCAGATCTTTCTTGGAGTCTAGAAGGGAGGTACGAGGGACTTTCTCGAAACAGAACTCCTGTGGCTTTTGCTTTTATTTTCCCTAAGGGTTAATATGGTTTTGAAAAAACATATATTAATAGCTCAATTGTGGAGCACTCATCACGTGTCAGTTTTGTTCCAAGAGCTGGACATGATGTGACTTTTTTACATTCTTACGACCAACATATGAAGGTATTTGCCGTCACCGATGCCCATTCTATCGCTAAAGAATGGAAGCACAAAGAAGTTAAGTAACTTGGTCAAGGAGCCACAGCATGGAGGTGGCAAAGCCACACTTAGGCAGTCTGGCTGCAAAGTCTTTGCTCTTAAGCAATAAGAGCTTTGTTACAGAATCCTGCTGGTTCTTAGCCTAAGGAGATACAGGATATGTAAAACAAATAAAGTGGTTCATCTTTTTTTTTTTTTAATTTGTTAAAAACCTACCCATTTTTTTCTTTCTCCAAATAACAGCGCACCAAGTAACAGAGCCAGACTGAGCTTTCTGTCTTTAGCAGCAGGGACCCTTGTGTGTTAAGATATAATCCCTTGGGGCCACAGTTCGTCTTTGCTTGGAAGACTAATAATGTAACTCCTTAGCATTACATGCAGAGCCATTTATAATATGATCCCGACTGGACTTCTTGATTTCCTCTCCTGCCTCTCCCGCCTGCCCTAAGAGCGTCAGAATGCGCCACGCGCTGACATGCTTGCAGTCCTCAAACCTCCCATGCTCTTTTGCAACTATCAGCCTTTGCCTGTGACACTCTTTGTAAAATCTTCTCCCCTTTCTTTGCTGGGAAAACTCTTATTCATGATTCGAGGCTCTGTTCAAAGAGGCACCTCTTCAGGGCAAGCTTCTGGAAGAATTAACCTCTTCTCCGTTTATGTCCCCACTGTATTTTGTTCAGTGAAGAACTTTCCACATTGCCTTAGGAGTGATCATTTCTTCCAAGTCACTCGGAAATTCCCGAGGGCAAGAGCAGATGTTACATAAATGTTGTCCAGAAGAGCGAAAGGGTAAGGTGGTGTGAGGGAGACAATAGAAGGCGTGAGGCTATTTCAGTTAGTTCCTGATTTTGTTTATTATCTTGTCTATGGGCCATATAAGACTCTTTGATTTGGGGACGTAAACAATTCCATGTGACCTGTTCCCTTTCGTAACCAGGAATAAAAAATATACAAATTGCGACGTTCACAGTCCTGACATCCGTGAAACATGCAGCGTGGAAAGAGCTCTCAAGTTGGTGATCAAAATAGCGTATGATTTAAAAGAGCCATTATCGTTCTAGAGGAACTCTCTGGTTTGTAAATTTGGCTCACTCAAATCTAATTCAAATTCCAACATTTTCCTGGGACTCAATACTGACTATTGACTGGGTTCTGACCGTGCTGGGTGCTGGAGGTGATGGCACCAAGCGGGCCCCGTTCCCATTCTCATGCACTGTTCCGTCTGTTATGGGCATCGGGTGCCTACCAAGAGCCCCGCAAACCCTAACTGTGGTTGTGATTACGTAGAAGTTAGGAACAGTACAAACGGTTTCTATTTCAGCATGTCAGGTATGTGAGCAGGACCAAAAGGTACTAAATAATACAAAATGTATTAAGCCGAATGATCGGAAATTACCACTATTTGACCCTTTTGGATTTAACAGTTTCCTATGATTTGATATATTACCTTGGTGAATTGATGAGAAAAGCCACCTCTCTTTCTGAATCCACTTAAAAGCCTGTGCCTGGTAATATGAAGGTTTCTTTTCTTTCTTTTCTTTTTTTTACTTTGAAGATTTTATTTATTTGTTCGATAGAGAGACACAGCGAGAGAGAGAGCACAAGCAGGGGAAGTGGGAGAGGGAGAAGCGGACTCACTGCTGAGCAGGGAGCCCGATGCGGGGCTGGATCCCAGGACCCTGGGATCATGACCTGAGCCCGAGGCAGACGCTAAACGACTGAGCCACCCAGGTGCCCCAATATGAAGCTTTCAGATGGACTCACTAGAGTTACGACAGTAACTCCTACTCATTCCTCGAAAGTCTTCCAAGGCTGGTTGCTATCCAGGTGGTGCAATGTACTTCTGCACTTCCAGAAGGGAGGTGAGGGAATGAGGAAGAGAAAACCCAACAGATTTTGTCCCCATTGCAGGTGCTGGTGGGCTCGCAGAGAGTAAACTGGCTATTTGGGCCATGGGCATCTTGTAATTGGTGTTGGCGGACATCTCTTAGAATGTATTTTGCAACATGGATTAACTTTTGCCAGAGTATCTGAGAGTTAATTGCATTAGCGATAGCGAACTAGGAGGGGATGAGGAGTTTAACGATGGCCCCCGGCGGTGAGAGCCAATGAATAGCATGGCAGGGCAGCCTGGACTTACGCATCTTCATTCATTCTTGGTCAGTTGTTTAGTCAGTTGTAAAATGCAGATGCTGCACAACTGATCACTTCAGCAGGGTCAGCCGTTCTGTAGTTAATTACAAAGTACTTGGAGATGGATGGATGCAAGAAGCTGTGGAAATGTGGCCCCTAAGAGCAGTTGCATGAACATCTGAGATTGTTTCGCCTTCTGAATCGAGTGTATACACTACCAAAAGTGTAGCCAAAGCTATATTAGAAGCAATTAAATAATGCGATCACCTCTGCTTTTTACCAGTTTATAAGGGAAACTTCTTACACTTTTTGTCTTACACTTTTTGTAAGTGGATCCTGCAACTTTGATCGGGATTTTTAAAAATGTAGGGGCGCCTGGGTGGCTTCGTCTAAGCATCTGACTCTTGATTTCAGCTCAGGTCTTGATCTCTGGGTCGTAAGTTCAAGCCCTGCATGGAGCCCACTTTTTTTTTTTTTTAAAGACTTTAAAAAAATGTGAGGGACTGAAGTATTTTTTTGCCTTTTATTACAGAAAGTTTCGAGTGTAGAGTAGATAGAGTAGCACAGGGCCCCCCGTGTCCCCAGCACCCAGCCACCTCACCCTGACTCATACTTGGCCCCACCTCCGTCATTGTGTGGCGAATCCTGCCTGCTCCCATGACTTCCCAGAAGTCGTGCCGTTTTTTCTACAGATGCTTCAGTACTCACCTCCAGAAGACAGGGGTTCCCATCTTACATGGAACCTTAATGCTCTCACCCCAAAACATAGCAACAGAGCTTCCCTGATGTCATCAAACACCCAGTCAGTGGATGAAATTGTTTTATTTTTAAAAATTTATTTATTTTTATTATGTTCCATTAGCCACTGTACAGTACATGGAGTGTTCAGTGATTCATTATTTGCAAGTAATACCCAGTGCTCATCACAACACGTGCTCTCCTTAATACCCATTGCCCCCATCCCCCCAAAAAATACCCATTTCCCGGTTATCCCCTCCCCTCACCCCTCTCCCCTTTAAAACCCCCAGAGTGTTTCCTGGGGTCCGTAGTCTCTCATGGTTTGTCACCCTCTCGGATTTCTCCCCCTTCAGATTTCCCTTTCTTCCCCTATGGTCTTCTATGCTATTGCTTATGTTCCGCATATGACTGAAACCATATAATAATTGTCTTTCTCTGCTTGACTTAATTCACTTAACATAATCCCCTCCAGTTCCATCCATGTCAATGCAAATGGTGGGTATTCATTGTTTCTGATGGCTGAGTGATATTCCATTGTATATATGGACCACATCTTCTTTATCCATTCATTTGTTGAAAAGCATCTTGGCTCCTTCCACAGTTTGGCTCTTGTGGCCATTGCTGCTATGATCACTGGGGTGCATGTACCTCTTCTTTTCACTACATCTATATCTTTGGGGTAAATACCTAGTAGTGCAATTGCTGAATCATAGAATAGCTCTATTCTTACCATCTTGAGGAACCTGCATACTGTTTTCCAGAAGAAATTGTTTTAGAAGTAATTTTATCTATAGAAGTTTCCCAGTTGAGAGGTTGTATTACAAAAATTTTCTGTAAATTATTTGCAACACAAAGCGAATATTCCTGTAGAAACTATAGAGAAGGAATGACGAGTACCCATCAGGCTCACAGAAACCCATGGAACATGTAACGAGGCCACTCTGTAGTTTTCTTTGAGTATCTTTCTGAGGGGAAAGTTGACAGACAACTCCTCTTCTCTTAGTAGAGACCTTGCACTAAGTCTCACACTTTTTCTTTCTTGCCATTGTTCTTGTGGTGATTTCTACTTCCCACCTCCTTCCCCATCTTCCTTCCTCTCCTCCCCCTCTCTTCACTCCCATCCCCACCCGTAGGCTTGGGTAGAAGCAAAAGGAAGGCATTGTTTCCAATGTGGCTGATTGTCTTCACTTGGGGGGGGGAGGGAGAGGGGATGGCCCTCCTAGAGAAGCTGCCATTATATGCAGCTTAATATTTGGAGGTATCTAGAAAATAGACTGCAGTGTGGTCCTCTGAACACTAGAGAGAACTAGAGAAATGTAGAGGGGTCCTGTAGAAGTTTATTTAAAGACTGAGTTAATGTTCTGCTTTTGCAGGACCCTAGCAAAGCTCGGTTCAGTTGTAAATAATTCACATTTCCAAGTCATACTGGTCTGTATGCATCTCTGCCGTCCACACATGTTAGATTAGGAAGGAGCGGTTTTTCTTAGTGGAGGACTGGCCAGGGATGAGCAGTGAGGAGGTGAAGTTCTTGAGGGGCCTGTGAGCCCCCCAACTTTTCACCTGTCTGGACAGGCGGTCCTAATCTCAGGCACAGCCCGGCCCCCTGGTGTGAGGCTGTGGGCCAGTTGCCACAGTGCTTTCCCGCCCCAGGGGCTGTTGTTTCCCTGGCCATCAATCACTTCATCAGTCCATTGGGTGGTGATAGTGGGGCTGGGGGTGGGATGGGGGAGAATTGTGTCCCTCTCGCTGCAGTCACAGGTCCGAACTGCATGCACAAAGCCACAGAGTGTGCCCTGTGTGTTTACCAGTTGCCACTGCCACCCACCAGTCTACCGGAAATTGTACTTTCTATCTTGCCCTGTTAGCTGGCTGCTGAAACTCATCTGAAACTCACAAAGCTTCTCTGAAACTCACAAAGCTTCTCTCTCCTGAGTTCCTCTTAATAAGAGATCAGGATTGTGTGATTCGAGGTATTTCCCCTTTCATAAAGATTGAAAAAGTGTCACTAAAAAAAGCCTGCACACGTGCCATGTCCATTGGAGAGCCCCCCCCCCCCCCCCGCACATGCACACACATGCACATACGTACGCATGGCACTCGGAATCTTCGGAATCTTAGTGCTAAGGCACGCGCCGATAGTCGGTGTTAACCATACAGATGCAAGAACCGAAACCTAGGTTATAGGGGCTTCCTTCTCTTTTGCTGCTTAAAAAAACCAGAAAGCAGACAGATTTGCAGTGACATATCCAGTGATTGCCATCTGCGGTTGAGCAAGGATCCCTTGACAGTAGTTAAGGACTGTCTCTGACAGTTGTGTAACGTGACCTTTACTCTACTCATTGGGTGTTCACTGGTGCAGCAGAATGCTTGGGTGGAACAGGGGGGCCGAGGAAGCCGGGCATCTTCGATCCCAGCGATCTGGGCATGCCTGCAACCACTGCAATGGTGTATGTCTGAGAGAGCAGTGACAAACATAAAAGCAGCCCAATTCTTCTCTGAAACAGTAGAGTCAAGAGCTGGTTCTGACTGAATAAGGTGAAATGAAACCTAAGGAAGCCCTCCTGTCCGCTTAGCTGAAGCCCTTCCTGTGCCTGCAGATCCTCATTCGCTCCCTGACTTACTCAGCGGAGTCAGAGAGCCCCTGCTCCGTGCCAGGCTGTCTGTCGCATGCCAACGTGGCTGGAGGTGCTGGGAAGGCACTATGTCTATTCTCCCTGTGCTCCCATTTGGTGTTTATCACGCCTGCCTCAAGAAGGGAGTAATGAGAAAGGAAGAAAGAGGGTAGGACCAGGCACCAACTTTGGGAGAAGGTGTGAAATGAATTTCATTTCTCTACCAGAAATTCATTTAATGTTGGATGAATTGGATGGAAGGATGAGTTGTTTAATTAAATCTCATTTAAATGGGAGCTGATTGATTGCCTACCTCTGGCCCATTATAGAGTGAAATTGTTTTGCTTAATCTTCATGTCTATTTTTCTCTTTTGTTGTATTCTTGGTTTTTCTTTTATTTATTTATTTATTTTTAAAAAGATTTTATTTATTTATTTGAGAGAGAGAGAGAGCATGAGCAGGGAGAAGGGGAAGAAGCAGACTCTCCACTGAGCAGGGAGCCTCATCCGGGGCTCGATCCCAGGACCTGGAGATCATGACCTGGGCTGAAGTCAGATGCTTAACCAACTGAGCCACCCAAGTGCCCCTAGTTTATCTTTTAATCTATGATTTAGAGCACTAAATTATTAGCAGAGAATTTAATAGTTTCCAAGTCTTTCCAGATTTCAAGTTCCCTGAGGGCAAGGGCCATATTTTCTTTGGTTTTATTGTGATATAATCAATATACAATGAACTGTGTATATTTAAATTGTAAGTTTTGATGTATGTACACACCTGTTAAACCATCACCATAATTAAATAATGAACACATCCATCATCCCCAAAAGCTTCCTTGCACCTCTCTGCAATCGATAACTCTCCTTTTATTCCCACTATCCCTGGGTGTTACTGATCTGCTTTTTTATGCTACAGATTGGTCTGTGTGTACTAGTATTCTAGAATAAACAAAGTCATATGCCATGTACTTTTTTTTTGCATGTACTCTTTTTAAACTAACGTCTTTCACTCAGCTGATTATTTTGAAATACACCTATTTTATTGTGTCAGTGTCATATTTTTTATTATTACTGAATAGCATTCCACTGTATGAGTATACCACTATTTGTGTATCCGTTCACCTGTTGATGGACATTTGGATTGTTTCCAGTTTTCAGCTATTAAAAATAAGCTGCTCTGAATATTCTCTATATTGATAGAATGTATATATATCCTATATATTTTTATAGATCAATATATATATAAAATATCAACATATTTTATATTGATAGGATATACATATTCTAATATATATATTATGACACATCTTCATGTGGTCAGATGCCGTCTGTTATCTTGGGTAAATATAATGGCTGTAGGGGCGCCTGGGTGGCTCAGTGGGTTGAGCCTCTGCCTTTGGCTCAGGTCATGATCTCAGGGTCCTGGGATCGAGCCCCGCATCAGGCTCTCTGCTAGGCAGGGAGCCTGCTTCCCCCTCTCTCTCTGCCTGCCTCTCTGTCTACTTGTGATCTCTCTCCTCTCTGTCGAATAAATAAATAAAATCTTTAAAAAAATATATAATGGCTGTATTTTTTAAGTGCTTTTGATGATGTCACCCTATTGGGTATACTACATATTTTTAAAAATATTTTATTTATTTGAGATAGAGCAAGAGAGAGCATGAGCAGTGGGAGGGGCAAAGGGAGAGGGAGAAGTGATCTCTCCACTGAGCAGGCAGCCTGACATGGGGCTGGGATCATGACCTGCGCTAAAGGCAGATGCTTAACCAACTGAGACACCCCAGTGCTCCATAATGACTGGCTGTATTTTTTAATCTCCGTATCTTTTGTGGTTAGCACATTATCTAGCATATAGTAGATGCCTAGCAAATGTTGTCCTTACTAGTTGTTGAGCTTTCCCTACATTTCTATGGTAATTAATAGGTAAGACTAACTTTTAAAAATAGCTACTCAAAACATTATTTTGTTTCAAGAGAAAGAGCAATCCTGCTATTATCCTGTTTGCCTCCGTGGTATTTTATGCACTATAGTCAAGCTTAATTGTCTACTCCTATATTTTTTGAGTTCTCAGAATATTTACTGAATTCCTCAATGGAGAAAGTGAAGAAATATGTATGTTTCCTAAAGAAATAATGTAAAAGCCAGTAAAATATTCAAAATTAAATCCTTTTTTCTTACTGAATTCTGTAACGAAGTTAGACTATATGAAGGGGGGGAGAGTTTCAATGCTGAAAATTTTAGAAATCTTATTTTTAAAGGCAAAAAGGATTCTAAAACAAACTTGTGTTAGTGATTGCGATAGGTCAGATGTTGCGCTGAGTGCTTTAGGAGCATATCACAGTTAATCCTCAGGATAGTCTAGGTTGAGTTATTTTAATATCTCCATTTTAACAGAAGAGGAAATGGAGACTAGAAGAGGTTGGTTAATTTGCATAGGGCCGGGGAGTCCGCGTTGGAACCCAGGTCTGCCTGACTCCGAAGCTGGGCTCTCGGCCATTGTGATGCGTTGGCTGTGCTCTGTCAAAACACGAAAATTACTCAACATATTGTGGAGAGGTCAGTAAGTTAATGAAAAGATTCTTTTCCGTTGTTTCACACATTATTCATGTAAATTTCTCTGAAAGTTGATCGACTTGACAAGTTTCTTCCCTAATAACTTCTGACTTTATTATTTTTTTAAAGATTGATTGATTGATTGATTGATTTTAGAGAGAGCGCGTGTTCAAGCGGGAGGGTGGGGAGGAGGAGAGGGAGAGAAACAGACTCCCCGCTGAGTGTGGAGCCCCATGTAGGGCTCTATCTCTCGACCCCAAGGTCATGACCTGAGCTGGAATCAAGAGTGGGACACTTAACCGACGGAGCCACCCAGGCTCCCCGTAACTTCTGACCTCATATTTAAAGCTGCTTTTGGGACTTGTCTCCTCACTTGCATTGGCCAGTCTGTTTCTGATCATCTATTAGGCAGAGTTCTCAGGTAGACAGAAATATCCAGTCCCTTTTTGTCTAGCAGTGGAACCACTGAGAAATTCTCTGGAAGTTGTGGCTGTTTGGGACCCCGGAGACTCAACAGATGGAAGATAATGCTTTGTTTGTGATGACTTTTCTATTTCTTGCCCGAAATTTAAAATAACTATTGGCTGAGAATGCTCATTGGTCCTGGTAGGACATCAAAATGGTGTGTGTGTGTGTGTGTGTGTGTGTGTGTCTTATTTACTACCTATATTTTGAGGTCTTTGCAGGTGGTAAGTATATCCCAGATCCCAATTTCTTGATTCTTGCTAAAGAGTCTTCTGACATTACTCTAGCTGGAAATCTTGGAGTTACAGAGAAATTCATCTCCCAGTAAGATTTCACATGAACCTGGGAAGAACATGATGAAAGTAAGAGCACTTTGTTAATCTGGGGTAATAAAATAATCAGAATCGACTGTAAGGTGACTCTGGGCTTCTGTTTTTTTAAAAAGAGGCACCGTGACAGGTCAGTGTTTAGGTATGGCAATTACTACAATTAATTATATTTTAAAAACTGGAAAATTCATGGTTATAGTCTGATAAACACTTAGGTGTTATTTCAGACTGTATGAAAGAAGGCTCCAAGTATCAGCATATATACTCAAGTTATAGGAAAATAGTCAAGAGAAATGAAGTATTTTCATGATATTATGCTTGCACACCTAAATATTAAAGTATATAGTGGTGGTAAGCACCCTGAATCCCATGATATCTAGCTCAGCTTCCTAAACATATGGCATGTCGAAGTGCCTGGGTGGCTCAGTCGTTAAGCGTCTGCCTTCTGCTCAGGTCATGACCCCAAGGGTCCTGGGATTGAGTCCCACATTGGGCTCCCTGCTCGGCGAGTCTGCTTCTTCCTCTCCCTCTGTCTGCTGCTCCCCCTGCTCTGCTCTGTCTCTCTCTGTGTCAAATAAATAAAATATTAAAAAAAATAAACATATGACATGTCATATACCAGGTACTGGCCATGGGCTGTCCTCTGTGATAGATCTGCCATCTGAGAGCCGCTTCTTCCTCTGTGACCCAGTTCCAGATTTTCCAGTGTTTTTCCCTTGACATTTTTGGAGAGATGGAGTGGTATAGTGGTTATTGGAAGGTGTAAATGAGCTCATCTATGTAAATTCGTGAGACAGTAACTGGTGCATGGTGATGTTTAAGTATTAACCCATTAGGGGCACCTGGGTGGCTCAGTGGGTTGAACCCTCTACCTTTGGCTCGGGTCATGATTTTGGGGTCCTGGGATCAAGCTCCATATCGGGCTCTCTGTTCGGTGGGGAGCCTGCCTCCCCCTCTCTCTCTGCCTGCCTCTCTGCCTGCTTGTGATCTCTCTCTGTCAAGTAAATAAATAAATCTTTAAAAAAAAAAGTATTAACCCATTATTGTGTCTATTATTCAAATATGTTTATTATTCAAATAACCTATTATTGTGTTTATTATTCAAATATGTTTCTTATTCAACTAACCTATTATTGTGTCTATTATTCAATTATGCACCCAGGAAGTCTCATCACTTTATACGTAAGCCATCAGATTCAGAGCCCAAATCCCAACACCGAGTTTCATATAAGTTCTTCCCTCCCAGTAAAACATATGCCTATGTACCAGTCTCAGGAGTAAATGTGTCCAGGTGAGAGGTCTGCCCCAGAATTCAACATTGGTATAAAAACCCATTCTCCGATTCTGCATTTTCTGTATCTTATCAGTAAGGGATATTGAAACTTGGTGGGGTAGGAACAAAAAGGCATTTCAGAATTATGCAGGAATGCATATCTTTGAGAAAAGAGGTAGCTGAGAATTATTTATTTGTTTTAGAGAAAGAGAGAGCATGTGAGAGTGCGAGCAGGTGGAGGGGTGGAGGGAAAGACCCTTAAGCAGACTCCCTGCTGAGTGAGGAGCCTGATGTGGGGCTCAGTTTCACCACCCTGAGATCATGACCTGAGCCAAAACCAACGGTTGGATGCTTAACTGACTGAGCGAGTTGGGTGCCTCAGGTAGCCGAGAATTATTATGTGTCACATTTATGGGGTTTTAGCTGAATATATCCCTGTGATTGAATCTTGTTATAACTAAGTCAATAACCCCACTGTACTCTTAACTCATGGAGTGGGGGGTATACCAGGCAGGCCAGGTGTTGGAGGAATACAGTAGTAACTACACAAGAACAAAAATCAAGGAATGTTAGCATTGGAAACAAAGAGATAATTTAACTCAGTGTTGTCCAAACTTCAGCCATTGTGCATCCTACTTATGTGATTTTGCTGTATGTATGTGCCATCTGTCTAGTATTGTTATATACTTAATGTTTCCTGTAAATAATTTCATATCTTTTTTGCATAAATATTTACAAAAATAAAATTTAGGAAACTGTATCCCTCAGTAAATGGAAAACCATTAATAAAAGATAACCATGAAGCTAAAGACAATAAAAACAAATGTTTGTCCAAGTTCCACCTAAAGTCATGTCAGATACCGCCATAGCATACTTTGGGAAACACTGATTTAGTTCAACATGTTTCCTTTATGGATAAGGAATCTGAAGTATGAATTAGTTGAAATGTCGGATCTTCTTATTCTGGAAAGTGTTTTAAAAGGTAGCTAACTGCTATAACACACAGTCCCCAAAACCCAATAGAAAGTTTATTTCTTACTTGCATTACATATAACTACCCTCCACTTTAGACTCAGGAATCTAAACACCTTCTATATTGGCTCTGTTGTCTTTTTTGTTTGTATTTAAGAACAGCTTTATTGAGATATGATTCACCTACTTAAATTCTGTAATTCAGTGATTTTTAGTAGGTTCACCGAGTTGTGCAACTATCACTGCCATCAATTTTAGAACATAGTTATCAACCCAAAAAGAAATCTTTTTTTTTAAAAAAAGATTTATTTATTTATTACTTGAGAAAGAGAGAGAGAGAAAGAGAGAGAGGGCATAAGCCTGCTTGGGGTGAGAGGCAGAGGGAGAGGGAGAGAGAGTGAGTCTCAAGCAGGCTCCTGGCTGAGCATAGAGCCAGATGCAGGGCTCAAGCCCAGGACCCCGAGATCATGACCTGAGCCAAAATCAAGAGTTGGATGCTTAACCGACTGAGCCACCCAGGGGCCTCCCCCCAAAAAGAAATTTTATACCCATTAGCATTCCATTGTCTTGTGGTCTTCTGAATCTTCCCCTGGATTTTCTCATCCAGAGGGACCACAAAGGAGGAGATGGACCATGGAAGATGGTATGCAAGGTTTTAGAGGGGAGGAAGTGGCCTTACATTGCTTCCGCCTGCACTCCCTTGGCTAGAATTCATTCCTGTGCCCTCACCTAAATGCATGATGATGAGAAAATGCGGTGGAGTTGGGCACCCAGGAAGAAGAAAACAGGCCACTCGAGTTCACTGGCATCATCTCTGTTCCAAGGGATTTGTAATCTTTGGATTGAATTTATTAAGTCTGTAATTTCATGAATTTGGAAGTCTGTTACGTGAAATTTATGAAGGATCCATATACATTTATTTCTCATATAAACTCATTCTAGTTTTTACTAATTTTAAAAATTAAACCAGGTAAATCCCTTTTAGACTTATTTCAAAGCACATATGTTAGTAAGTTTTGTTTTCAACTGTGATAAACGTATCTGATAATAATTTTTAGAAGTGTTTTTGGGCCACAACAGGGATTTGGGGAGAGGGTTGCCAGAAGTGTAGAGAAGTCCTAAGAGGGAATGGCTACTCAAGAAAAAACTTTTTATTTATTTTATTTTTTTAAAAAAGATTTTATTTATTTATTTGACTAGGGTGGGGGGGATCACAAGCAGGCAGAGAGGCAGGCAGAGAGGGAAGTAGGCTCCCTGATGAGCAGAGAGCCCGATGCAGGGCTCAATCCCAGGACCCTGAGATCATGACCTAAGCCCAGGGCAGAGGCTTAACCCACTGAGCCACCCAGGCACCCCAAGAAAAACTTTTTAAATACAGTGAAAAAGTATCTCCAGAAACCTTATGATTGTTTACATTAGCATTTCATGAAGATTATTCTGTGAGCTCAGAAATGAAAATCTCTGCCCTCAGATTCCTTATAATTTATAACAGTTTTTCAACATCCTGTTTTTATGCTGGATATTATGTTAAAAACCATAATCGAACCATGTTTGCGTAGCTGCTGGCTTCTTTTTGTAAAAGTGCTGGGTGGTTTTGTTGTTGCCGGTTTTTATTTATTTATTTATTTTTGTCGTGTCAAAGCACTCTACAAAATGTAAAGCACCTATGTCAATTATTATTATAAGTTGTTGAAAAGGAAGGAAAAAATGTTCGATGCCAAGTTTTTGTTTTTACTTTCTTTCGTTTGTCAATAGTATTCAGCCCTTGGAAAAGAGGGGGCGTTTTACCTACCACCATCAAGTTGGAAATGCCTTTGGATTTTATGTATTCTACTTCTCCTGATGCCAGAGATGTCTACATCAAAATTGTTCTCAATATCCACAAAAAAAAAGCCCTGCCAAATCCATCCTGGGGATTTCCTGGTTTCTCGTGATTAATGTGTCCTGTTCCTTTTACGCCCATTCTCTGAACTGTGTCCTGAGTGGAAAGGGGAAAGAACTACCCTCGTGAATAAAATGGGCCTTTGGCTCATTGGAGATTTTTAGCAGACTGTGTCATTTTCTTTCCCTTTTAAGAGTTGACTGAACGCTTCAGCTCTGTGGTATTGACCCATGTGAACTTTCATTGCAGACAATTATTGGTCTTCTCCTTAACCTTAGCAAATGTCTGCTTGCAGACTCCTTAAAACCAAGACATTTTGAACTCGTGTATCTCCATTATGGTTCTTTGGTGTCTGTGCCTTGCCGGCGATAGGGGGAGGTGGAAATCCATCTTGACGAATATGGCCGAATGAAGGAACTGTCCCGATAGAACACAAGGAACGTTAACAGCAGCTTTGGTGCTCCCCACCTGCTGAGGACTGCAGGTTCTAGCAATTTTAAGCTTTGTGTTCTTAATTTGATGGCAATATTATACACAACTCCCCCAGCAATATAACCTGTGTGTGCGTACATATGTATGACATTACGTGTTATATATGTGGGTGTATACACACCCACACCCACACCCACACACACACACACTTTTTGTCTCTATTTTTTGGGTAGTTCCTTGTCACTGAATGTGCCATGTCAGCAGCCCATCTCTGGGTTTATATTTATGGTTTAATCGTTGTGGCCTGTTGAGAAAGAACAGTGGCTGATCAAACACTAAGCGATTCGGTAGTGCCAAACGCAGCCCTAATGCTCAGATGGTGCCATGTGTGCGGTAAGCAGAGGTTCCCTGTAGCAGAAATGGAGAGAAAGGGTAGACGTGGTGGTCACGTGGCCCACAGTAACACGAGCTTGTTGGTGTCAGAAGAACTGTCTTCAGGGCGAGATTCAACTCCAGCAAACGCCCATCCATCACATCCAAGTCACGGTTCATTTAAATCTTATTTTTGGTATCGTTTTGTTTGTATTTAATTTGTGAACTAGCTTTGGTCTTGGGGGTATTAAGAGCTGTAAGCAAACAACGGTTCCACCTACTTTATGTGAGCACTTAGTTAAGTGCTATCAGGTTACCCAGTGCGTGTGACACTTAAGAATTCAAGATTGGAATTAGACACAAGTTCAAATCCTGGTTTATGGTGTGACTTTCGGCAGTTAATTCTGCCCTTTCAGTCTTGATGTCTTCATCCGTTAAAAGGGATGACAACCGTTCTCATGTAATGCCGTGAAGATTCACTGAGTCATCCTTGTGAAGAGGTTGACACAGTGCCTGATTCAGAGTGAGTGCTCTACAGTCGTTAGATTTCGACATAAGTTGATTTTATTTTTTATAAGAAGAGTCGAAAAATACTCCAGCTGGCGAGACCTGGAGTCAGGTAAATGCGTCCGTGTTTTTGAGAGCTCTGGGTTCAATTGTGGCTCAGCCTCTTGGCCCATCTTGTAACTCCTCATATGATCAGTTTCATGACAACTTTCCAGGGTTGTTATGAAAACTAATTAATAGTAAATGCTGCATTTAGGGAGTGACTTCATACGCTAGACGTTGTGCTTAAGCACCTATGTGTGTTATCTTTATTTCTGCTAAAAGCTTAGCAGAGTGAGTAGTAGTGGCCTATTCCTACAGACAAGGAACTGAGGGGGAGGGGACAGAACTTGCCCTAGGCCATACAACTTCTAAGTGGCAAAGCAGAGTCTGGACGCAGGGTATCCCTGTTTCCATAGCTCCCGCTCCCTTCCTGAGATCCTATTGCAATGCGAGGGTGACTCATCCAGAAAATTTCTTCTGTGGCATGTGGCTGAAAATAGTCACATTAGGAATAAAAGCTGTGATGGGGAAAAGGGGAGGGATCATTTGCAATACTGGAAGAAGATTGTGGTAGGTCTTTCACTGAGCCTAATGGGGATACAGAGGCCTGTAGTAGGGT
Source organism: Nasua narica (assembly GCA_028533885.1). Lineage (NCBI taxonomy): Eukaryota > Metazoa > Chordata > Mammalia > Carnivora > Procyonidae > Nasua > Nasua narica. The sequence goes on along the minus strand of CM052800.1, from coordinate 34,988,997 downwards.
GTAGAAGAAAGACACACGGTGTCCTGAAGATAAATGGCTGACTTCCCACCTTGACCTGGGGCCAGCCCTGAATGCTTGTACACATTTAGAAAAAAATGTTATTTCATTAATTTAGGATTGATATTGGTATTCTTAAAACACTGAGTATTCTGGAAATTAAAGGAAAACAGTACTTTGAAAGACTTGCTGGGGGGAGGGGTGCCTGGGTGGCTCATTGGGTTAAGCCTCTGCCTTTGACTGGGGTCACGGTCTCAGGGTCCTGGGATCGAGCCCTGCATCGGTCTCTCTGCTCAGCGGGGAGCCTGCTTCCCCCTCTCTCTGCCTGCCTCTCTGCCTACTTGTGATCCCTCTCTCTCTCTCTGTCAAATAAACAAATAAAATCTTAAAAAAAAAAAAAGAAAGACTTGCTGGGGGACAGGATTTCTTGCCTTTACCTCCCAGTTGTGCCATTCAGTTGATATGCAGTTTTGTTTTGTTTTTAAGATTTTTTATTTATTTATTTGAGAGAAAGAGAGACACAGCAAGAGGGGGAACAGAAGCAGGGAGAGTGCAAGAGGGAGAAGCAGACTTTCAGCTGAGCAGGGAGCCCGATGCGGGGCTCCATCCCAGGACCCTGGGATCACAACCTGAGCTGAAGGCAGGCGCTTAACGACCAAGCACCCAGGCGCGCCGGTTGATGTGTAGTTTTAAGCAAGTTATAGTTCATCTCTAGATCGAGTTTCCTCACTTGTGCTGGTTGCTAAGCGCCAGGTAGATTTTTCAGCTTGGATGACTCAGACAGGAGTAAGGTGACGTCTTGGCTTAATCGTGATCTTCAGTTTGGTGGGCAGGGTGAAGGCTATAGAAATAAAAGGGCAACTTCGCATGAAACATGTAATGACCTTGGGTATTTCTCTTTGGGCCACAATAGTAACAGTAATGCATAGCATACTTCAGTAATCATGAAATAATTTTCTTATTGAAGGAATGATAAGTAGGGCGAATGGAGAAAACACTGTGTGTTCTATGTCCCTTCTCCGTGTTAACTCTGGTTCGCCAGCCTTCGACGACCAGGTGTTAAGAGGGGCGGGCACATGGCTCTTTCTGTAACTCTTAGGGTTCCCTATGGCAAGTCTCTTCCTTGGCCTTGCCTAACCTGCTAGGGTTCCCTGAGGTGTGGCTAGAATAAGGTTCCACTATGTACACACAACATATGTGTTGAGAAAAGCAGAATTCTCTTTCCTATAAAGAAAATGATACACACTGCTGAGTACGGCCTCATATTGGCAACTCCCTCCAAACATTTCCAGTGGGTTGTCCAATAGTCAACTCAAAAAGCATTTCGCCACATGGCCTCAAACCTGATTCTTCTGTGTTCCTTGTGGTGATTCATGGTGTTGGTGTCTACTGGTCACTCAGACTCAAAATCCCTGAGGTTTCCTAACTCCTGCCTCTCAATCTCCACATCTAATTGATGCCAGAGTTATGTGGACTCTCTCTTCTCATGTTCTGGCGTCCCTGCTTCCGTCCCCTGATTCACGGCCATTGAGTGCGTTCATGACGTCGTCCGCCCTCACCTGAAGACTGCAGCAGTTCCTGGCTAGCCTCCCTGTCTCTACCCATTCGTCGCCCTGCTATTAATAATTACCATTTCAAAAGCAAACCCCGGTACACACTCTTCCTTCCAAACTCCCAGGCCTGGCATATAGGCATCTTCCTAACTCGGTCCCGAATAACCTTTTTGGTGTCATTTCCTACACTTCCCCTGAACCATTCTGAGCCACGGTGGATTTTTTTTCTGTTCCCTCAATGAGCTCTTTGTTGCTTCTGCTGCCTGGAATTTTTTTCTTCTACTTTCTCTATAGGAAAACTCCTACTTATCCTTTAGAAACCAGATCAAAGCGGTGCTTCCTCCCTGAAGCCTCCTCAGCTTCTCCTGGTCCAATCACTGCCCTGCTCCATAACACGCCGTGAGTTCACACGAGTTCATCATTGTCTGATTCTGGGTCATTTCCCTCTTCTCCTTCCACTCAGTATATTATTGTGAACTCCTCTTAGGGAAACCCTCAACCCCCTTGCATAACTTTGAAGCTACGGCACACAGTGCTGTACTCGGTGTCTGATCAGTGTTTGCCGGTGGGGTAGATCAAATCATGCCTGAGCAGCTTATATCTGAACCTTTGTCTGCAAACCCCAATGTTAGTACAGTACATGAATAGACGGTATGCCCCAGAACATGGATTTAGGGGGCATAAGTCAACCCAGTATACAGGCCATCCTGAATTTTCTGGTATAGATTGACCTGCATTTTTTAAAATTTTATGTATTTATTTGAGAGAGAGAGATACACACAGCGAGAGAGGGAACACAAGCAAGGGGAGTGGGAGAGGGAGAAGCAGGCTTCTCTCTGAACAGGGAGCCTGAGGCGGGGCTCGATCCCAGGACCCTGGGATCATGACCTGCGCCAAAGGCAGATGCTTAATGACTGAGCCACCCAGGCGCCCCTAGAATGACTTGCATTTAACAGCTGCACTTAATAGCAGGGGCAGGTGGTGGGTAGAAACGTGTGTCTTGGAAACAGACCATATATAGCCTACTGCTCAAGGGCTAAGAGAGTTGGCAGGTGATAAGTGACCCCTGAGAGCAATGTTGGGAAAACTCCATGATGTCAACTGTGATTTTCTCCAGGGTTAGGAGATTCAGGGTCATTCGATTCTCTTTGTGCTGTTAGTATCTACTAAGGTTTCAGCGGGGAACATGTGTGACTTGTTAATAAGAGGATGGTGCTCTGGCAATTTCTCCCACCCACTAACTGGCCCAGACCCCAGGAGCAGGGCGGGAGGCCCTGTCTGACCAGACCTCTTCACATGGTGCAGTAGGTTCTTTGCTGGTTGGCTCTGCTCACCTTTCCATCCTGCCTCACGCACCCTGTGCTTCAGCCACACCGGTCTGGTTTTTTTTGCTACTTATCTATTTAATGTAGCCAACACTTACAGATACCATATTATAGGCCACACACTATCCTAAGCATTTGGCAAATACTAAGTCATTTAATTCTCATAGCTGTTATTATTCCCGTCTTACGCATGAGGCAACCCAGGTCATTCTGGATTATGTTTTTCTTCGTATGTGCTGCTTACTCCTTCCCTGTCATGTGCCATTCAGTCCCTCCCTGTCGCGTACCGGAATTTCTCTTCCAGAGTTGGCATTCAAGCTTCATCTCCTCTGTATCCATGACCATCTTTTTTTAAATATACTTACAACATTGGATCATGAATACTGTCTGTCTGTCTTAATTTTAGTTCCTTCCCTCTGTACAGTGTGTCTGGTCATGTTTACCTCACCGAGTTTGAGAGGATTCAATGGCGCGGTAGTTGAGCTGTATGCTCAGGAAGTGAGCTTCCCTGATCTGGACCGCGTGTCCCTTGACACAGCTGCTGACACAGGACAGGTGTGGTCTGTGGGACACTGAAGGCAAGGGACAGCAGGAAAACCCAGGATGACCCAGCGTCAAGGCTGCTCAGGGAGAAGAGAGTGGTGGCTCTTTCGGATGCCTCATCGAGGTGTGAGTGGATGACAATTGAGCAAAGACTGTTGGGTGGGGTCGCTGGTGACAGTTTTTGAGACCGGCTTAGCTGGCTGCGGTGAGGTGGATGTAGAGGGCAAGTGGCCAAGGAGGAGGAGTGGGTGGGAAGGAACTGAAGGCCGAGGATGTAAGTAAGCATCTTCTCTTTCAGGAAGGGAAGAGGAAATCGAGGGCAATAGTAGGGCCAGAAGAAGGGTTCTTGGTCTGGATGGGAGAGGCCCGAATGTATCTACAGGTAGAAGGAAGTTCCTCAGAAAAGCACGGGTGGGGAGAATGTTCTTCTCTCTACTCTGGCTGAAGCTCGGTCCCTGCTCAGAATCCTCATTGCCCCCCCCCCCCCCTTGGGGACTTAGCGTCATTAAAGCTATTACTTGTTTGCAGCTGGGGTATCTCAGAGTCCACTGGGCTTTGGGGTCAGTTGGGGTCCTTTCCTATTTAACCTGTCTGAGCTGCAGTTTCCTTAACTTCTTCAAGAGACAGGATGAAAGAGAAGAGAGAAAAAAAAAGATAAATCTTAGAATGCTTTTGATCTCCAGAAGGAAGAGGTTGCAGGGCGTGCTCGTGGGATGGTTGCTCTCTTCTCCGGAGGTAAAGCAGTGAGGGAGCTTGTCTGCGGGGACGGAGGGAAAGGGAAGGGTTTGTAGTTCTGGTAAAACTGGCATTCCCCGTGGAGGCCACCAGGTTCTCTCCACAAGACACAGACAAAGGAGATGAGGAGCAGCAGCCAAGGCCCAGGGAAGCATAGGGGAGAAAATTAGGATTATCATTGGTTTTCTGCAACCAGGTATGAAGGAATAGGGAGGGTGTGGATAGAACTGGGCACTGACAAGATTGTCAAAGGCTATATGAGATTTGGGCAGGGGTTGGGGGAGAGAGGGAAGAGAGAGAAAGAGGATACTGTGGTGAGATGACCTCCGGGATAGTCCAGTCAGCTGTCAGATGGGAGCTGGTGGCCTGGGAGAGTGGGCAAGTCTGAAGGTCTCCCGGTGACAGTAAAAATGCAGAGCAGGCTCCTAGGAGCAGGGTAGGGGCCCCAAAGGTTGTGACCAGAGGACACTTCTAGAATATTCAGTGAGGCAGATTTTGAATGACCAGTGCCAGGGGTTGGCTGGGCCACTGCAAACATTACAGTGTTCTTCATTTCTCTACTTATCCTTCTATTCTTCGTCATATGAATATCTACTGTCCTCTCTCCAAAGGTAACTTTCATCTTTATACAGCTTTTCGTGTGGAATATATCAGTTAATATTATTCAGTAAACATTTTTTTACATTGTGTTTGTGATTTTTTTTATTAATATATAATGTATTATTTGCTCCAGGGTACATGTCTGTGAATCATCAGGCTTACACATTTCACAGCACTCACCATAGCACATGCCTCCCCAATGTCCATAACCCAGCCGCCCTTTCCCTAATGCCCTACCCGCCAGCAACCCTCAGTTTATTTCATGAGTTTAAGAGTCTCTTATGGTTTGTCTTCTTCCTGATTCCATCTTGTTTCATTTCCCCCCACCCCCCAGGAGCCCCCACCCTGTCTCTCAAATTCTTTATATCAGAGAGATCATATAATTGTCTTTCTCTGATTGAGTTATTTTGCTTAGCATAATACCCTCTAGTTCCATCCACATTGTTGCAAATGGCAAGATTTCATTTCTCTTGATGGCTTCATAGTATTCCAGTGTATATATCTACCACATCTTCTTTATCCATTCATCTATTGATGGACATCTGGGCTTTTCCCATAGTTTGGCTATTGTAGACATTGCTGCTATAAACATTCGGGTGCACGTTTGGATCACTACATTTGTGTCTTTAGGGTAAATACCCAGTAGTGCAATTGCTGGGTTGTAGGGTAACTCTGTTTTCACCTTTTTGAGGAACCACCATAGTGTTTTCCAGAGTGGCTGTATGTGTTTGTGATGGTTTTTAATGGGTGTATTTTATCAACTTACATTTGCTCGTGCTACTTTGTATTCTTTTGGACTTTCCCTGTGATGAATTCTCAGGTGTGAGGTTACTGTGCTTAAGGGTGGAGGGAGGTCTTGAAATATCCATAGTTAATTGCTGTAGGCAGAACTGCAGCAAGCAGAGAGAGGGCAATAGAGAAGAAGAGTAGAACATCCAACTTCTGAATGGAAGTTTTATGTGAATACCTTAAGTCGACCTCACATCCTCCTGAGTTATATGTGTTGTAGGAGAAAAAGTAACTGGCTAGAGTTTGTATCTGTGATCAAGTACCTGGAGGTTTTTTGTGTTTTTTTTTTTTTTTTAAGATTTATTATTATTTTTATTTACTTATTTGAGAGAGAGAGAGAGAGAGAGAGTGCAAGGGGGGGGGAAGGGCAGAGGGAGAGGGAAAGAATCTCAAGCAGACTCATTGCTGAGCATGGACCCCGATGTGGGGCTTGATCTCACAATCCTGAGATCATGACCTGAGCTGAAACCAAGAGTAAGACGTGTAACAGACTGAGCCACTCAGGTGCCCCGCAAGTACCTGGAGTTTTGTTTGGTTTGGTCTTTGATGCTATTTTGTCAGGGGTGGGGATAGAGTGCTGTCATCAAGATGTTAAAGAAATTGAAAAGATGTATGTCTGAAAGGGGAAGGTGACAATAAAAGGGAGTCCATTTCTGTGATCTAGAGTGTTTTGGGGGCAAGGATAGGAAAATTTAATCTTTAGAAATAAATGGAAGTAATTAGTTTCATATAATACTATTATTTCATTACAATTCTCACAATGTTAGTATTTTGAACAGTTTTGACAATAAATGGAGACATGATTTAGGAAATTATTAAGAAAATTGTAATATTTTGAATCCATGATTTCATTAACAAATATTTCTATTTATTATATTCTTTTCTTATTATGATTGTAATGGTTTTCCCTTTGTTTTTCTTTTAACAGAAAAAATACAGAAAGGGATTTATTGATGTTTCAAAAATCAAGTGTGTGGAAATAGTGAAGAATGATGAGGGTTTTATTCCCTGCCAAAATAAATATCCATTTCAGGTAAGTTGGCATGATTTTTTTGCCACAGTATAATCCTGGGGTTTTAGTCATGCTTACTATTTGACATTACAATTTCCTGCCATTCATTGCCTTGATGGTTGATTAAATCAAAAAATTTTTTTCAGCTTTAGTGAGGTGCAATTGATACCTAGGAATTGTGTATATTTAAGAGGTACAACTTGATGTTTTGACATATGTATACCTTGTGAAATGATCACAGTTGAGCTGATTAACATATATACCACTTCACATAATTACCACTTTCTTTTTTCTTTTTTTACCTCTTTCTTTTTTCTCTTCTCTTCTTTCCTTCCTTCCTTCCTTCCTTCCTTCCTTCCTCCCGGCACTTAAAACCTACCCTCTTAGCAAATTTCAAGTATACAATACAGTTAACTGTGGTCATCAGACTGTACATTAGATTTCCAGAACTCATTCATGTTGCTTAACTGAAACTTTGTACCCTCTGGCCAACATCTCCCCATTTACCCCTCCTCCCTGTCCCTGGCAACCACCACTCTCTCTACTCTCTGGTTCTATGAATTTGACTATTTTAGATTCCACTAAGAGTGAGATCATGCAGTATTTGTCTTTCTGTGTCAGAAGGGAGTTTTCTAGCCTTGTACTTCTTTTTAGCCAATCAGGGTGTTTCTGCCTTGTCACTGTGATCAAAGATAAAAGGACAGTGTCCTTTGTTCAAAGACAAAATTCTTGGGTTAGTTTCCCAGGCAGAGTTTTATTACTAATATTAAGAATACTAAGAATAAGACTTTAATTGCTCATCAGGAGTTACCTCTGAAAGAGGCACTGTGGTTCACAGTTTGGGCTCTGAAGTCAGGATCCCGGTTTTCTGGATCATCAGTCAGATGAGATGAGCAGGTTATCTAGTACACCATGGGGCATCACAGGCAGTGTGTTCTGTGTGAATGGTGCCTTCTGGAGTTACACAGGAGCAGAAGGTCTGGGGATAAGCCTGAGTCTCCTCCTCTGTAAAATGTAAATACGATGCCTTAATAGTAGGATTAACTGAATTAATATCTGTAAAGCACTTAGTATAGAGTTGGGATAGTGTTTAATAAAGTTAGCCACTGGCATTATTTATAGTGGCAAAAGGAAAGTATAGCAGTAACGCTGACAGGGTAGTCCATTCATGTAAAATATGGCTCGGAAAAATGCTTGATTAGAATAATTCCTGCTACACCTAATTTACTAAAGGATCTTCATTTAGTTAGATTGCAAGAAATACGATTAGTGAAGCATCTTGGCCTCTCTCTCTGTTTTTTCTTCTATTAAAACACAGTCCTTTGTGAAATGTGTATCCCACTTGATGTAGACCTGAGGAAATAGGTATGCTTTTCTAGGTTCTTTGGATGCAGAGTCATTGACTTTTATTTGATCATTTCAGAATCACTTATTGATGTCTCCGGTACCAAGGGCTCTGTGCTAGACAGAAGTGCTGTGTCGAAGTATTTCTCATCTATTCTGTCTTTTGTTTTATTTTAGGTTGTTCATGATGCTAACACACTTTACATTTTTGCACCTAGTGCACAAAGCAGGGACCGGTGGGTGAAGAAGTTAAAAGAAGGTAAAACTCATAATAAAGTATTAACTGTACATAACTTTAGGATATAACATTGTTATCGCTAGAAGAGAAATACAGCTAATGTATCTTGCATTTAGAATCTTTTAACCTACAATCAGTGTTTCTCCGAGGACACTCTGCTATTGGGATACATGATGCAGACAACTTCCTTTTTTATAATCTGATTCCTTCTAGAGTACACACATAGTTTCTAAAGAATGCATGCTTTCAAAAAAAAAAGAATGCATGCTTTCATTTAATGACTAATACGTTTAAGGATGAGAAAGCACTGGGCTTTTATGATAACAGGATTTTATTTTCTAAGAAATGGCCAATGTAGTCAACATTTGGTGTGGATGATGACTTGTGGGTAGAGTGTCTCCAAGAGTGATTTGTACTGCTCAGTCTTCATCCCTTCTTCTGCAGAACAGAATGGGGTGAGCTGACTTGTGTGTTTATCCATCATGGTACAGCAGAGGTCACTTCTGCTAACAAAGGTGCTTCATCAAAATAAGAAGGTGAAAGAGAACCATATGGATTTTCTGGATGCTGGGCTGTCTGATGTTATAAGGTGTTTTCACAATAAATGTAGCATCTGAGAAATAAAGATTGATCGACAGTGTTACCTACAAAACGTTCTGTCATCTGTTTTATCGCACTAGTCATTTAATGTGTCTCTGAATTACAGAAATAAAGAACAACAATAATATTATGATTAAGTATCATCCTAAATTTTGGGCAGACGGAAGTTATCAGTGTTGCAGACAAACTGAAAAATTAGCACCTGGATGCGAAAAATACAACCTTTTTGAGAGTAGTAAGTATTTATTTTATTTTATAATGATAATATGTGCAGGATGTACATACTATTGGTATAGTGTGAAAGTGACTTGATTTTGATTTTGACGTTGGTTAACTACGACCTTTACACCTTCTTGCGCTGTGTGAATGTAGAGTGGGCGTATTTTGTATGAATAATTATGTTTATTTAGCAGTGGGGCCATCTCATGGAATCAAAAGGTCTGTTTTCAAGAGCTTTTATCACAGTATGGAAGCCTGCTCCGAAGGACTCTATTAAAAGCATGAGCTTAATGTGGCACCATCAGCGGCTTTTTTCTTTTCAGCTTTACTGAGGTAGAGTTGGCAATTAAAACTGTAAGATATTGAAAGTGTGCAGTGTGGTGCACACTTATGTGTTGTGAAAGGATTCTTCCCGTGGAGTGAAGACATCCATTACCTCACACGTTTACCTTTCGGTGTGTACGTGTGAGAATATTTAAGTTCTACTCTCAGTCCGTTTCAGTTATATGTTGCGGTGTTATCAACTAGAATCACCACGTTATACTTTAGACCCTCAGACCTTATTCATCTTATAAGTGAAAATCTGTGCCTCTACCAACATCTCTATCGCCCTCCTCCCAACCCGCATCTCCTGGCAACCACTTTTCTTACTCTCTGTTACTGTGAGTTTGACTTTTCTTTTTGTTTTAAATTCCACATGTGACTGATACCATGTGGTATTCTTTTTTTTCCTGTCTGGCTTATTTCACTTAGTATAATGCCCTCCAGGTTCATCCATGTTGTTGTGCATGGCAGGATTTCCTTCTTTTTTTTTTTTTATTTTTTTAAAAGATTTTATTTATTTGACAGAGAGAGATCACAAGTAGACAGAGAGGCAGGCAGAGGGGGGGAGGAAGCAGACTCCCTGCTGAGCAGAGAGCCCTATGTGGGGCTGGATCTCAGGACGCTGAGACCATCACCTGAGCCGAAGACAGAGGCTTAACCCACTGAGCCACCCACGCACCCCTGGATTTCCTTCTTTTTAAAAACAGGATAATATTCTATCATATATATGTTTTCTATGTATTATATAAAAATATAGTGTGATAAATATCACACTACATATATATGTGATATGTGATATACATATCATACTACGTTTCCTTTATCCATTCATCTGTTGATGGACATTTACATTGTTTTCATATCTTGGCTACTGTGAGTAACACTTCTATGAATACAGAAGTGCAGATAATCTCTTCAAGGTACTGCTTTCGTTCCCTTTGTGTATATATCCCGAAGTGGGATTGCTGAGTCGTATGGTAGGTCTATTTTTAATTTCTTGAGGAACCTCCATACTGTGATCCATAGTGGTTACGTTCCCAGCAACAGTGCACGAGGCTTCCCTTTTCTCCACACCCTCCCAGTATTTGTTACTTCTTGTGTTTTTGATAATAGCCATTTTGACAGGTATGAGGTGATATCTCATTGTGGTTTTGATGTGCTTTTCCCTGATGAGTGATATCGAGCCCCTCTTAATGTACCTGTTGGTCGTCTGAATGTCTTCTTTGAAACATGTTTCTTCAGGTCTTTTGCAACATTTTTAATTGAGGTTTTTTGGCTATTGAGTTATATGAGTTCCTTATATATTTTGGATATTAACCTCTTATCAGATACGTGATTTGCAAGTATTTTCTCCTCTTCTGTGGGCTGCCTTTTCATTTTATTGATGGTTTCCTTTGCCCAGCAGAAGCTTTTTAGTTTGTTGTAGTCTTACTTGTTTACCAAGAATAAGACAGGGCCCGATCCCTCTGGCATTCAGTCTATTCAGGAAGGCGGAAAACAAACCAGCTTCATTGGCACTTTAAATTGTTCCCTAAAATAGTGATACAAGCAACATGCACCAGAATGAGAGTCCAAGTGGATTTCTCACCTATGTGTTCATTTTCACTTCTTGTTAAAACTCTCAGTCATTGGTAGATGGCATTTTGACCTATTTTTGTTGTCATTTTTAGGTATAAAAAAAGCATTACCTCCAGCGCCTGAAACAAAGAAGGTAGGTGGTCTTTACCTTTTGGAAATATTTACAGTTTTAATAAGTAAGTTTATATTTATTCCCATGATTCTGTCCCAGTTTTCATATCAGAAACAGGTATGCTAAGTATTTTTACATTTTTTTTTAGTATCAAATAATATTAATTTAATTATATCAGAGATTATCACTGGGGCCCTCTCCTCATCTGGCATTTTGCTTATATTTTGGCCTCAAGAGTTGTAGAAAAGGGAGGCACCTGGGTGGCTCAGTGGGTTAAAGCCTTTGCCTTCGACTCAGGGCATGATCTCAGGGTCCTGGGATCAAGCCCGGCATTGGGCTCTCTGCTCAGTGGGGAGCCTGCTTCCCCCTTTCTCTCTGCCTGCCTCTCTGCCTACTGTGATCTCTCTCTGTGTGTCAAATGAATTAATAAAATCTTTTAAAAAATTTTTAAAAAAAGAATTGTAGAAAAGGTATGGAACTTTAGAGGAATATTAAAGGAATATTTCAGTCTTAAGACCATGGTATTATGACAAAAAAGTGACTTCAGTGATTTAATGATACGCCTTTGAGGAGTGGGGTGTGGTTGGAGACACATGTACTCGGGACCCACATAATACCTGATCTGGTGTGACTCTGGTACGAGTGACTTTGGGTCACTTAAACCATTGTTTTTTGTAAAATGGGAATTATATACTCTATTCCATAGGATCAGTATTAAGAATAAATGAGAAAAAGTGTGTCAGTTACTAAGTGGATGCTTTGCACATAGTAGGCACAAAAAAGGGCAAAATTGCTCTGATGGAGAGGAGACCTGATAGAAGGCTCACTCCCTAGTGTGCCTTTTCCCCTTGCAGGCCATTAGAATGGTGGGTCCACCTTTAGTCCTCTGGTTTCTACTCATATATCATCCGTAGCTGTCCCTGGAAGGCTAGCCCTGACAAGGAGCGGAGGCTTTCTGATGTTTAAATGGTGCCCTATATTCTGAAACCCATGAGAAGTCCAGTAGCACCAATATTATCAAAGTCACGGGACAGTTCCCTAGGTTGTATTAGGTAGACTTGAGGTTTCTGCTTTATTCTCTGGTGGTGTGTGAGTCATTTAGTGTTTTTCTTCACATCCAGTTTCAAACAGAATGACAACATTTTCATATGTTTGTCTCCTTTTCTCAGCGAAGGCCTCCCCCACCAATTCCACCTGAAGAAGAAGACAATAGTGAGGAAATTGTTGTAGCCATGTATGATTTCCAAGCAACAGAGGCGCATGATCTCAGATTAGAGAGAGGCCAAGAGTATATTATATTAGAAAAAAATGATGTTCATTGGTGGAGAGCAAGAGATAAATACGGGTAAGTGATCCCTCTGTGTGGGACACACAGTGGGTGGGTGGGAGTTAAGTGCGGAGTGAGACAAGGACCGTCTGTAATGATCATGTAATGAGACGAATTCAGTCAACAGTAAATCAAGTGCACATCATTACTTGGCGGTAACACGATGTTTTCTTTGTAATGACTCAATAAATGTAAATGGATCAACCACTTCTTTCCAGAAATTAGAATGCATTACACTGGTCTCTTTCTCATTCAGTATATGTTGAATTAGATTATTTTGATCTTGGGAGAATGACATTTTAGGTTTTTTCCCCCTGAGGTAAGTAACCTTACATTTTTCTAAGAGAGAGAGAGAATGTGTGTGTGTGTGCATGTGTGCACACATATGTGCATGAGTATATATGTATAAAATAAATATATGCATATCAATGCAAGAATCTTTAAAATGGGGCACCTGGGTGGCTCAGTTTG
>CM052800.1:34849586-34976130 GCA_028533885.1 Nasua narica | reverse complement strand
CCCCCCCCCCCCCCCCCGCTGCCCCTGGCTTAAGTGCAATGCTCTTTCTCAAATAAATAAATAAAATCTAAAAAGAAAGAAAGAAAAGAAAGAAAGAAATTTAAAACAAGCATTATTTATAGAAGATAGTTTTGGATTTAAAGGAAGTGTCTTTTCAGTTTTATTATTTGGTAAGTGATGAGTAAATATGGATAAACATAGGGGATGAGTACCTTTTAGGCTTCATTAAAGAAACTGTATCCTGTGTTTACCTCTGAAATATAATCCTATTTATATTCTGAGTTCCTGTGGATAAAAAGAGGAGGACTTTTTGTCCTGGGCAGAACATATCCTCCTTCCAAATCTGCTTTCTCACCTCCTTGCCCTATCTCCCAGTTCCAACTCTCTACTCCTCACTTCACTTCTGGACTGATTTACCAATCCTCCCAATTGTTTTTTTTTTTTTTTTAGAGTATTTAAAAGTAAACTCAAATCATTCTGTCATTTTACCCCTGAGTTTGACTACTAAAGATGCTTTTAAACAACTGCTATGTCATTGTCATACTTAATAATAATTAAAAAAATACCACCTGTAGACTTTCCACTAACATTTTTAGGACTGGAGGAAGAATATAAATGAAAGCCCACATATCATTTATCTAAATATTTTGAAGCCCTAAGTCAAGCTGACAAACTGGTAAATAAAATAACATTTATCTTCTAACCTAACAAACGTACCTTCAAAATGACAAGGAAGCAAGATTTGAATTTGAATCCCATGCCAGAATATGACAGTGCATGGAGGTCTGGCTCTCTGGGGTCCTCTCCTTCCCTATTCCCTTCTACCCCAGCTCCATCCCACATGAAATATGTGGATTTCCCAGCCATATGTCCAAGCTCCATCCACATCACTTGTAGAAGCCATTCCCCAACTTGGCCACCCCTTAGATTTGGGTTAGAAGGACTTGCACATAACCAGCATAATTTGCTTTTCAGAGTATAAGGTGGAAAGGTCTCTGCTGGCCGTAGCAATGGACAGAGAATTTTAGGGTCCTAGTTACCCAGATGCTGGTCTAGAAGAAGGCTGAGGGAACACGGATTTTAGCATGCTCTTGAAAGTGTGCGATCACAGCAAGGGCCTTTCTGGTCAAGGTCTAAGGATGGTATCGATTACATAATTCCATTTCCCCTGATTAGCTCTAAGATGTATTTATGCAGTTTCATTAAGATTAAAATAAGGCCCACATACTGTATTTGGGCGTGGCTGATAGGTCTTTTATTCTACAATAGTCCCCATCCTTCATCTTCTTTCTTTTTTTCTTCATTTTTGATTTATTGATGAAACCAGGTCATTTACCCTATGAAATGAACCATAATCTAGATTGAGCTAATTGCTTTCACATGGTATCATTTAATATGTCTCTGCGTCCTATATTTCCTATAAATTGTAGTCTAGAGGCTTGATCACGTTAGAAGTTGATATCTGGTTGTCCCGCTTCTAATGATGTGAAGATTACTCAGTGGTCCAGTTGATGATAAAGTTCTTCATAAGAGTTTCACCTAATGATTTTGGCATTCATTAGTGATTACTGCTTAGATCCATTTTTTCATTAGGGATTGTAAAATGCTGATTTTCTAACTCTGTCATTCCGTTTGCATTTATTAAACCTCTAGAGAACTGCCTCATCAAGTTTGTGAGTCAAAGGCAAGAGAAATCTTTGATTTTTTTTCCTTTTGCTGATTTTCAACATGATGGGTTGATGGCTGAGCCTCCTCTGGTGATAACGATGGTAACAATAATTGTTTTAAGACATTATTGATGCATATTGCAACCATTGTGGTCATTATTCTTTTTTATTTAATTGACCCATCTTAGGTCCCTGGTAGCTGGTTTGGGTTGGGACCTCTTTAATCTTTCTTAGCTTCCTTGCTTTCTGGGTAAAATAAGACAGCTCAAGTTCATCTGGTATTTTTCCTGGCCAAACCTTCAATGTGTCTTTTTTCCAAGGAGTGCTGGCACCTTTTAGTGAGATAGTGTTTGGACAACAATTGGAGTGCTAGGATCCTAGACCTACATTTATGTACTTGTGTATGTGTGTGTGTGTGTGTGTGTGTGTTATGAGTTCCTACCAATAGTTCAAATTCAAATTTAAGATTATAAGGATTTTACTCAATTTTAAAAATTTTGTTCATGTTACGTCTTTTATCTTATGTTGAAAATCTTGACTCCTACCAAGATTCTACCTATTATGATTGCTTCCTTTTTTATTTTTAAAAAATTTTAAGTTTTATTGAAGTATGATCGACAAAAACTACATATACTTAAGGTGTACACCATGATATTTTGATGTATGTATGCATTGTGAAATGATTTCTAAATCAGGTGAAAAGAGCCCTCATTTGACATAGTTTTATTTTTGCTTGTGAGAATTTGAGATTTTTCTCTAGCAAATTTCAAGTATGAGAGCTTTGTTAACTGTAATGTGTGTAAGAGTCATCTGGGGTAAAACTGAAGTTTCCTTGGCTTCACATAGGCCTTCTCATTCAGTTCTCTTGGGGGATGACCCAAGAATTCACCTTTTTAACAAGTGTCCTAGATGAAGCTGATGTAGAGTTGAGGGGCTACCCTCTGTGAAACAGTGCTTTACAAGGACTGTTGGGGAATTGGCAAGGTGGGTATTTTTATCTGACACTTGAACTTTTTTGAAATAGTGATTTCTTTCAAACATCCCAGGAAATTGTGAATTCAAGAGAAGCATTATGGAATATTAGGAAGGGCTCTGAACCTAGTCACAAGTTCAGATTTTAAGTTCTGGCCCTGTTACTGGTATCTTTGGGACCTGGAGAAAGTCCCTTAATCTTTGTAAGCCAACACAAGGTTGTGCCTGCCTACCTCAGAATTTTAGGGAAGGTCAAATGAGGAAGTACTTTGTAAAGCATCAAATGCTATAGATACATAGAGTTATTGGAGGTTGACTAGTTTTTCTTAAAGCTTTAGGCAATATAATGCTTTTATCTTTTCATAAAGGCAGTAATTTTTCTTTTAGTAACCTCCCAGTAAAATAATTTCAGTTTAACTAAAGTATTTTCCTTCTTTCCAGGAGTGAAGGATATATCCCAAGTAATTATGTAACAGGAAAGAAATCAAACAACTTAGACCAATATGAGTAAGTAGATGGTTATTTTATGAATGTGGAGAACCAAAAAATGTTTTCATTTTTCTAACTATGTAAGGCACTTTGTAGATTAATGGATATCTTTCATTATCTCAGTTGTCTAGAGTGGTAAAAATGTTGTGAGAATTAGTTTCTACAGTACACATTACCTGAAGGTACTATGTATGAATGGAGTTACACAGGCAAATACAATTGAACTGATTTTAAACAAATCACAGCTCAGCTGACTTGGAAATACGTATTATTGTTCATTCACTCAAGAAATCAGAATATAGTTTCTAAGAGTGGCCTTTAAAAAAACATGTTTGTGGGGCACCTGGGTGGCTCAGTTGGTTAAGCATTTGCCTTTGGCTCAGGTCATGATCCCAGAGTCCTGGAATCAAGTCCCACAGAAGGCTCCCTGCTCAATGGGGAACCTGCTTCCCCCGCTCCTTCTGTCACTCCCCCTGCTTGTGTTCTCTTGCTCTCTCTTTTTTTCAAATAAATAAATAAAATATTTTTAAAAATAAAAAAGATTAAAAAACATGTTTGTGGGGCACCTGGCTGAATCAGTCAATAGAATATGTGACCCTTGATCTTACTTAAGATCTTACTTAAGATCAAGGGTCATATATTCTACTTGCAAATTTGAGTCCCACACTGGGTGTAGAGATTACTTAAAAATAAAATCTTTTTTTTTTTTTTGGATTTTATGTATTTATTTGACAGAGAGAGAGAGAGAGAGAGAGATCACAAGTAGGCAGAGAGGCAGGCAGAGCGAGAGGGGAAAGCAGGCTCCCCCCTGAGCAAAGAGCCCGATGCGGGGCCTGAGCCCAGGACTCTGAGATCATGACCCGAGGCGAAGGCAGAGGCTTCAACCCACTGAGCCACCCAGGCGCCCCCAAAAACATTTTCATAACTGTATTATATGTCATTCAGTCATAAATTCATCAAATATTTCTTGAGACCTTAGCCTGTGTGAGGCACTGTGCCGGGTCTAGTGGGTATAACCAGGCACACGGCACGTGGATGTGCAGTAATTTATAGCGGCATTTCCTTATTTGTATTGCATGCATTGTGGTATTTAGCACCTTTGATATATAATAATAACTGGGATAACCTTTTTTCAGATCTCTAAAAATTTATGGACTGGGCTAATGGCTAGTTATGACTCCTAATGCATGCTGTCAGATTGCTTTCCAGGGAAGGCAGTGGGCATACTATTTTTATGCCCATTAGTGAACCTGGCCAGGTTTTAACGAGAGGCTCATATATACCAAATAGACTTCTGCGATCATTCTGAGGTGGTCATTCTGATACTTCATTCACTAATTTAAAACACCACCGCCACGATCAAGAAAAAGCTGTCTCCTCTGTCCGTATCACTTTCTGTAATATGAGTATGCCTTAAAATCTAGAAAAAGATTACTAGCACTCAGTGATGTGATTTCCCAAAAGTTGTTTTGGAAACAGGTAAGGGTATAAAAATATGTTAAAAAGTAGTGTTTCTGTCTTAAATAAATTTTAGGAAAATATGGCAAAATCCTTGGAATTAAGGGAGGTGCTAAACAGTGAAAACTTGGACCCAATCTTAAAGTGATCTGAGACCTAACTGATGATTTGGGGAGGGCTGTGCTTGGAAGCCAGATAATCCTTATCTAACTGTGAGAACTCCCCTGACTCATGGGATTACAAATAAGGATTTTATGAAGGCTATGATTTATTGCCATGAGTTTTTTGGATTTATCTTAGTTTGGAAATTTCCTCTCTTGTAAGGGACTCTTCTCCTTCTCTGTGTGGCTCAGTGAATTTGCTGTAAATGGTCTCTGGTGTGGGAATCCCCCAGCCCTTTGCCCAGGGTCAGGAATTCCTCATGGCATGGGCCGTGCCTCACTCAATGAGAAAGATAAAACCTCTTCTCAGTGTAGACCATCAGAGATCCCCCTCTCCTCCCACTGTCTTCCTGTGCCAAGATTTGTCCTGCTCCTTTGTTCTTTGCTACAACCCCTGCTGTAACACATCTCAAATGTCCTCAGGATTCAAAAGCCTTTGCCAGCTATTGAATCAAGACGTTTGGGCCTAGGAGTCCCAGGCAACAGACCATCCACAGGGCTGGACTCAGGATTGCCAGGCCCAAGGCTCCTGGGGTTATCAGAACCCACTTCTGACCTCTACCCCCAGTAGGCAGAGAGGAGCAGAGGAGCTGCTGCAGGAAAAAAAGTGGGATCATGGTGTTGGTCAGCACTTGTTGATGGAAAGATGTTGAAGGAAGGAGGGGACCGACATGAAAGGGCCCTTAGAACAGGGCAAAGTCTAGGATAAGGCTTTTAAGTGGGTGGCTCAGGAGGAAAGGGTCAAATTAGAGAACCAGCCAAGATCTATCTGGTTGGTTGCTTTCTGTTTTTCCTCCATTTATACTGTATTGCCTTCCCTTTGTGATTTACTCAACACATCCTCCCCAAGAAGACTTGGCCAGAGTCTGAACTTTCCAGAAAAGACTGAGTATCCCCAAATCTCCTTTTCTTCTCTATTCAGACACCACTGTGAGGTCCTGTTCCTCTGGCGTGTTTCGGCATGACCAGCCAATTTGAGAACCTCATTCCCATCGGGTTTGGATATCTAAAGATGGATTGACCAGTTACTTGCAAATCCCAGGCCATTCTTTTTAGATGTAGAGTGAGTTCCTCCATCAAGGGAAGCTAACTAACCTCCCTCTCACAGAGCCCTTTCTGGGATGGGCTAGGGGAGACGCTGGGGGTTAGGGGCAGGAGCTGGCCTCCTTGTCTATGTTCCTGCTCACCACGTGGGCTCCTGCATGTTCTTCCTGCCAGGATGAGCACAATGGAGTCACCCGTCTTTCCCTTCTCACCTGGTGAGAAGTACCACAGAAGAGACAGAAGTCACAACAGACCATTGGGAAATACTCACCACGAATTGATTCATCTATTTGGTCATCACTCTTTCCTCCTTCCTTTCCTTCAACATCCTCTTAAAGGTCTGAGTTTACATCCTAGGGAGGGAAAATTCCCTTTCAGGGAATCTGCAAATGCTCTATATTGACTGCTTTGGGCAGGATTTCAAAAAGCCTGTCTGCCCTTTATGCCATGAATTCCTTTTCTTTCTGATTTCCTTTTTCTCTTCCCAGAAACTGTGACTATACTAGATGAGGAAAGAACCTCTTTCTCTCTCTGAATATCTTAAATTTAATTTCCTCTTGAGGCAGCCTTACTGATTTCTTACATCTGAATGTGAAACTAAAACCTCCATTGCTTACTCTTGCTGTGAAGATGTGGGGTTGGGTCTTGGTTATTTATAAAGAGAATTATTTTTCCTTAATCTTTCAGCTCCTGCTGGTTTATAATGTACCATGAGAGCTCCAGTGGCCTTTCCTCAATTAATTTTTATGGCTTTTTTGGCATTCTGACAAATGTTTCTTGTTATCAGTGAAGAAGCTTAGTGACAGAATCCATTCTGTTCTCCTCATTTACTGTAGCTCTTTACTTCATTCAGAAATTGACTGATTGCAAGTGCACTTTTGTTAAACTTGGTCTCAGTTCATAAAGTGGGGTCCACAGCAATGAGATCTTAATGCTCATAATTCTGGTTAATCACCTCAGGCTCCAAGTAAAATAACAGTCATTGTATTGAGATTGGTGTTTGGCTGCTATGAGTGCATAGAACATTCTAGACCCAAAACAAGATCTTATTGTTGTATTTTGGTCATTGTATTTTTCCCTTCCTCAGTCAGAGAAGGCCTTTATGTTTGCTTGTCTCAGGGTGCTTGCTGGGTCAAAAGCAGGTGCCAGTTCTTTTATAGAAGTCTGAACCAGTGGTAGGAAATTCAAATGTCCAGAGGGACCAGTTTGGTTTCGTAACATTGGAAGCCTCAGGAAATATGACTGTGGTGAAGGGTTTTCTGTTCGCTAAAGAGCATCTTAAACAACCAGACCAAAACAAACAACAAAAAGTTTAAAACAGAAGGCCAAAGAAAACAGTCCGAGTTCATGTTCTTTGGCGTACTTACGATCTCATGAAAGGATTGGGCTGGGGAAGCAGGGAGACGGCAGAGTGTTTCTGAGGATGAGGTGGGACACGGCAGTTTCCATCTTTCCTTGGGAAGGATTTCCCGAGGACTAAGAAGGGCACTGATCTGTGGGGGCGGGGGCTGTTGGACAGTGTGGTGGCCGGAGCTAGTGGGGCGGGGGAGGGGGGCCGGCGCTTCTATTTGGCTATGGGGGAACCCCTACAGTAGAGCCTTGGTGACCTCCGGGGGTTGTCTAGAAGACCTAGGAAGCATACTCTTCTCTTGCTCTGTTTCTTTGACACTTGGCACCTTTGCGAAATTCAGTGGCGGAGCCTCCAGAATGACTTGAGATGCAACCTACAGCCTATTGGTGGGATGGGGGCTTGGGGTAAGATTTAATTTGAGTTATGTACAATAATGAAAGTAAGGTGATGTTTCCTACATATTAGAATTTGTGGAGTAAAATTCATTCTTGCTATTATCACGAAAATGAAAACTTGGCAATGATTTTTATATTAAATAATGAAGAACAGCTTAAATAAATTATGGCATATCCGTACCATGATGTGCAGAACTAGATGGCTTTGCAAAGATGTCTGTCATCTACTGTCATATAAAAAAATTCTGGTTATGATGTAGCAGGTAGAGTTTGATCCCACTTTAATAAAAAAATATGAATGCTGGCGTATGTGCATATCATCATAAAAATGGGGGTGGAGAAAGTCTGAAAGTATAAATATCCAAATGTTACTAGTAGTTGCCTCTTTTATCGAGATTACGAGTAACGTCTCATTCCTATTAATTTTGTTTTTGATGAGCAGTATTACCTTGTTAATCCTAAAAAGAATAAAAAATAATATAAAACCTGAGGCTTTAAAGGGACTTCTTTTTCTGTTCAGGTGGTATTGCAGAAATACAAATAGAAGCAAAGCAGAGCAGCTCCTCCGAAGCGAGGTGAGTGTACTTGTTTTGTGAGTTTGCTTTCAGCACCAATTAATTGTACCAGATCTCCAAGAGGTGATTTCACATACCTGTTTCTAAAGCCTCAAAAATACTGTGCTGTAAGTGGCTCTTTTTAATCATGTAAGATTGAGGATCAGTATATTATTCATTTCCTGGGGCCACCAAAACAAGGTACCACAAACTGAGTGGCTTACGCAACAGAAATGTATTGGCACAGGGTTCTAGAGTTAGATGGAAGTCTGAAAGCAGGATGCCAGGAGGGCTGTGAGGGAGGGATCTGTCCTGCCTTTTTTTCTCTCCACGTACCTCTGTCTCTGCGTCCAGATTTCCCTTTCATGTAAGGATTCCATCATTAGATTAGGTCCCAGTCCACTGATCTCATTTCAACTCCATTCCCTCTGTAACTCTCCAAGTAAGGTCACATTCTGAAGTACTGGGAGTTAGGACTCCAACGTATCTTTTTGAGGGGGAAACAAACCCATACTATTAGGTAACAGCTGATACATGGGTAACCACTTTCTTTACTTCATTTCTCATTGGTTTATTATTTCCTACCTTGATTTTAGTCCTTAACTGTGTTTTTCCTTTTTGTTTCAAGTTACATTTTAAAAATAATTTACACCGATATGACTAATGGATCTTTTATAAATGGAAGTTTTAATAACTATTTAGATGCCTTTAGAGATACATGTGTGAAATAATCATAAACAATAAGGGTGCTAAAATTCTTATACTTAAAAAAAAATAAATGAGAGGATAAGATAGAGTATAGAAGAAGCTTCAATGGACTGAGTAAGGAGACCTGAATCTAGTTGTGACTTTTCTAGTCTCTTTTGCCCAGCTGTGAGATAAGGAGGTTGGATTAGACGGTGATCCATACAATTCTCTGCATTTATGATCTAGTTATTCTATTTAGTAATAGTTCTCAGTTTTTTAAAACCCATGCTTTTTCATTTTATCTCCTGTTTGTTACCACCAGTGAAGGTTTTGTTGGACACTTATTTCGGTAGTTCATGTTGAGAAGAAAAGCAGGTGACCGCTTGATTCAAATGATATGTTACCACACCTGCTCCCCCACATGGTCCTTATATGGCTCTGGTGACCCCGCAGTGAGAGGCAGCTGTCGTAGGTGAGTGGGTAGTTAGAAAGCCTAGGGTCCAAATTTTGGCTCTGCTACTTACAACAGTGTGATCTGGGGCAAGTTATCCAACCTCTTTGTGCCCCATTTCCCTACCTGTGAACTCAAGCAGGGCTAAGAGTAGTACCTATCTCATAGGACTGTTTTAGGAATTAAGTAAACCCACACATATTAGAAAATATACTAAAACAGAGGAAGCTCTCGATAAATATAGGGTAGCTATTACACTTTTTACTGATCGGTGAGCTATTAGGATCCTCGATTGTACCTAATTGTTTTTATCAGATTTATTTGTGGGGCTTTATTTAATTCATTGTCTTACTTATAAAATTTATCTTATTTTTCAACTATTAAACACACTCTCATCTTAAAGCAATTTCACACCTGGAGGACCGGTGGTGGTGTTATTGGTGGAGAGGTATTGGAGATTCCTAGCTTCTGTTTCTTGCTGTTTGGCTTAAAACCTGATGAGGACCTATCTATTAGGCATTCTGTGGTTTGTCTCTTTGGTTTTCCCTGCTTCGTTTACTTGTGCTCTCCTTTTGTGCACAATGATATTTAACATCAATTTCCAGGGGAATTAAGGATTTTTTAAAAAATGTTCTTACAAAGAACATGGGGATATTTACAGGAAAAATGCTATGTGGATAGAAGACGATATTGAGTCGGGATTCAAAGCTTATAGCAAATATAAAAAATGTGTGAAATGAAACCCAGTTATTAAGAAATACGTTTTTCAGGAACTGTTCCCCCACATGTCCATAACTGAAAGGAATTGCAAAATCTTATCTATTGGTTCTGGAAGGGCCCTGAGAGATAGCTTGCTGAAATATCTCATGCTGGTGAGATTTGTGAAGATTTGTGATTGTGGGGAATTGTGAGAGTACTTTCTTGAACTAATCTCATAGTACAGTAACATGATGGGGAAAGCCATGTGACTGCACCCTGTTGGTAAGCTGTGCTTCTCCAAAGCAGGTTTTCTAATTGAAACTACAATGAAATTTTAAGGTGTGTTTCTTGAATCTTCTCTATGGCATCGATACTTGTTACTGGATTGAAAAATTTTTCTTAACTTGGATTTTAGGATAAAGAAGGTGGTTTTATGGTAAGGGATTCCAGTCAACCAGGCATGTACACGGTCTCCCTTTATACAAAGTTTGGAGGGTAAGTTCTCAATCAATAAATTAATAATTTATTATTAATAAATAATAGCACAGTAAACCTAAGAGTTTTTGTATGAAGTTCCTATATCGTTTGGATGGATTCCTAATTTTATTTTATTTATTTATTTTTTAAATTTTTTATTAACATATATTGTATTATTTGCCCCAGGGTACATATGGATTCCTAATTTTTAAAAAATATGCTGCATTTCAGCTTTAAACAAAAAGATCTAAATTTGATTTCTAAAGTCTGTCCTATTTTTTGTATTCATATTTCCTTATATCCCTATTTCCTATACTTGGTAATTTTCCTTACGGTTTTATATATATATATATACACATATATGTATATACATATACGTATACACATATATACACCTATATCTGTGCACAGAGAACAAAGTAGGCACAGACCCTGCCCTCTGATAGCTTAGTGGGGGATTCAGACGAGCAAAGAGGCAGTTATGGCAGTACATGAGTAAGTCCTGTGCTCGGAGGGAATGTGTGTATGTGTGAGGGGGTTGGTACACAGCCCAGAGATACCCCAGTTCATCACAAATGTAGTCTGGGAACATCTAGCCAGAGCTGATAGGCGATGAGGACAGAAGTTGGAGAGAGGGAAAAGAGTGTTTCTGACTTAGGAAACTGCCTAGACTCAGAATTGAGTGAGGATATGATGAGTTTTAGGAACTGACAAAAGTGTATTGTAGCCGGAAGGGGAGGGGTGGGGTGAGGGAGGAAAGAGAACCCTAAGAGATAAAAGTAGAGGTCAGCTCATGTCAATGCGAAGGAGCTTTACTTAAGAGCAGAGGGAGTTCTCTTGAAAGGGTCTTAAGCAAGAGAGGACCTGAGGAGATCTGTGTTCTAAAAAGATATCTAAAATAGAATTTGCACATTTTTTTATAAGTCAGCTTATTCACTTTTAGAAGCATAAGCCTTCCAGACGTTTGCAGGTTCACATCAATAGCAGGGACAAAAAAACAGTAGATATTTTAACAGTAGATATTTTAAGACTTTTAACTGTTGGCAAATGGAATTGGTAAATCTTCTCTTTCATAATCTCGTGCAAGGGCCCAAGTATGTTATCAGTGACCACTTCAAAAACTTCCACCTGCTAATGTGAAAGGCAAAGCTATGAAGAACATGGGGAAAAATAAAGGTTGTTCAGAGAACAGAAGGGGCCAAATGTAGGGACCTTTTGTTGCTGGTGGAAAACCTCTTAAGAATGCAGTTACGTTATTCCAACTTGGTGCTAACATGTTTGGATTTTTGTTTCAGCGAGGGCTCATCAGGTTTCAGGCATTATCATATAAAGGAAACAACAACATCCCCCAAGAAGTATTATCTGGCAGAAAAACATGCATTTGGTTCCATTCCTGAGATGATTGAATATCACAAGCACAATGCAGCAGGTAAGGGATCTATTAAAACATTTTTCAAATATAGGGACATTGTGATGAGTTCTTCCTTGGGCAGTTTTAGTTTATAGTTAATTGTAGAATGTGATTAATTTAAAATTAATGCATGTTAAGGAAGTGAAAGATACAAAGAAAAATGGACATAATATTAAGTCTCATAAAAAGCGTCTTGATCGTAGGACATGAGATACTCTTGTGGTATATGATAAATGTTCACATTTCTGGAATTTATACCCTTGGTACTGACAAAGACTCTTTGCTTGACCAAGCTTTAGTCAGGCTCCTGAATCATTTCCTAGACCCATTTGTGAATTTTCTTGTAAAATCCAGTTTTAGCAAGAACTCTGCTAAGTCAGTTTAACCAGAATTCCCACCTTGACATCTGATATCTGCTTACGCTCAATATCTGATCAGGTTCCTTATTTTCCACTGGGTGATGTCTGGTTAGGTTGGCTTGTCTTCAGCAAGTTCCTGTTAGATCGGTGTATCCTAGAACCCCCCACTCCCCAGCATTTCTCTTAGTAATTTTCCATCCACTGACCCTGACCCTACTCCTTGGCTGTCAACTCCCATTTGTCCATGCCGTGTTTGGAGTTGAGCCCAATCTCTCTCTCGAACTCTAAAATCCCATCGCAGGGGCCCCTATACCAATCACAGTGGTCCTAAGTAAAATCTGCCATACCATCTTTCTTTTTTCTTTTCTTTTTTTTTAAAGATTTTATTTATTTATTAGAGAGAGAGATACTAAGAATGAGAGGGGAGAAGGTCAGAGGGAGAAGCAGACTCCCTGCAGAGCCGGGAGTCCGATATGGGACTCGATCCCGGGATTCCGGGATCATGACCTGAGCTGAAGGCAGTCGCTTAACCAACTGAGCCACCGAGGCGCCCTGCCTTACCATCTTTCCAAGTGTCATTGAATAATTTCCTTTCTTTAACTGTATACAACTAAAACCCTAGATGTGTCTATGTCAGAGTTATCGTGGAGGCTGCGAGACAAACCTAGGGTTTAGGGCTATGCTATTGGCTTCTAAAGACTAATCACGTCCTGGACAAGTTTTCCATCTTCCTGAATCTCTGCTATACTTACTATCAGAGTGGGGACAAACTGAACACCAAACACAGAAGCCACATTCATGCCCACGTTCTCAGATAATGAGAAGAACCGTTATTAGGGTATAATTTAAAGATCATAAAAATCACCCATTTAAAGTATAAAATTCAGTGGTCATTAGTATATTTAGAGTGGTGGCAAGTAGCACCATAATCTAAGAACATTTTCATCATCCCCAAAAGAAATCTTGTACCCATCACTGGTCCCCCTTTGGACCCCTTTCATCAGTCCAGCCCCCAGCAACCAGAAATCTACCTGCTGTCTCTACAGATTTGCCTCTTCTAGACATTTGATATAAATGGAATCATACAATATGTGGTGTGTTGTGACTGGCTTGTGCGACTTAACATAACGTTTCTGACATTTGTCCATGTTGTAGCCTGTATATGTACTCTGTTGGGGTTTTTTTTTTATTATAAAATAAAAAATTAATTTTTTTAATCCATTTTGCCATCATTTATCGGTTGGTGGACATCTGGGTTGTTTCCACATTTTGGCTGTTATGAATCATGCTGTGAACATTTGTGTATAAGTTTTTACGTGGAAATATCTTTCATTTCTCTTGAAAGAGTCATTTCTCTTTGACTTCCCTGGGAATGAATTTTCTGGGTTATATGTTAACTCTGTGCTTAACATGTGAGGAGATACTTTCATATCAATTTATACCCCAAAGAACTTTTTCTTATCTCTTATTCTGTTATTTTTGAGTATTCACATTCCCTCCTTTCTTTTGTGTGTGTGTGTGTGTGTGTGTGTGTGTGTGTTCTTGTATAGATTTTATTGCTCACCATTATCTAAATTCACTCCTTTAGCAAACACGTCTTGAGTGCCTATTACATGCCAGGAACTGTGCCTGGCTCTAGGGAGATGATGGTGGACTAGAGAGTCATTGATCCTGTCTCTCTCAGATCTTATCATCTGGTGGGGGAGACACAGAAGTATATAACCATTTAAAGTTACTGTGAGATATGCTGTAATTGAAGAAATAAGGGGTGCTGTGGGTGCTTATAGGAAAGATAGCTGCTTTTCTTCATATTTAGTGCTGTAAGCAATTTGCATTAAAGTGTCTAACCTACCTCACCAATTTCCAGTGTATTCCCCGTTGTTGGCATTTTATTTCATTTTCCCCCAAATTTTTATTTAAATTCTAACGTATAGCGTAATATTGGTTTCAGGAGTAGAATTAAGTGGTTCATCACTTACACGCAACACCCAGTGTTCATTCTAAGTGCCCTTCTTAATCCCTATCACCCATGTAGCCCATCCTCCACCTTCCTCCACCAACCCTCAGTTTGTTCTCTATTGTGAAGAACCTCTTTTTTTTTCTTTTTTAAGATTTTGTATGTTTATCTGAGAGAGAGAGAGAGAGAGAGAGAGAGAGAGAGAGAACGAGCAGGGGAGGAGCAGAGGGAGAGGGAGAAGCAGACTCTCCCCACTGAGCAGGGGGCCTGATGCGGGGCTAGATCCCGGGACTCCAGGATCATGACCTTAGCCAAAGGCAGCTGCTCAACCAAATGAGCCACCCAGCTGCCCCAAGAGTCTCTTATGGTTTCTTTCCCTCTCTTTTTCCCTCCTTCCCATATGTTCATCTGTTTTGTTTCTTAAATTCCATAGGTGAGTGAAATCATATGGTAGTTGTCTTTCTCTGACTTATTTTGCTTAGCATAATACCCTCTAACTCCATCTACATTGTTGCAAATGGCAAGATTTCATTTGTTGATGGCCAAGTAATATTCCATTGTATATGTACCACATCTTCTTTATCCATTCATCTGTTGATGGACATTTGGGATCTTTCCATAGTTTGGCTATTGTTGATAATGCCACTATAAACCGTGGGGTGCATGTACCCCTTTGAATCAGTATATTTGTGTCCTTTGTGTAAATACATACTAGTACAATGGCCAGTTTACAGGGTAGAACTCTTTGAGGACCCCCATAATGTTTTCCAGAGTGGCTGCACCAGTTTGCATCCACACCAACAGTGTTAGAGGGTTTTTCTTTCTCTGAATCCTCACCAACACTTGTTGTTTCCTGTGTTGTTAATTTTAGCCATTCTTATAGGTGCGAGGTGGTATCTCATTGTGGTTTTGATTTGTATTTCCCTGATGCCAACTGTTGTTGAGCATTTTTTCACGTGTCTGTTGGCCATCTGGATGACTTCTTTGGAAAAATGTCTATTTATGTCTTCTGCCATTTCTTAACTGGATTAACATTAAATTAACTGGATTAATTTGTTTTTTGGGTGTTGAGTTTGGTAAGTTCTTTATGAATTTTGGATACTAGCCCTTTATCTGATATGACATTTGCAAAAATCTTCTCCCATTCCATAGGTTGCCTTTTAGTTTTGTTGATTGTTTCCTTTGCTGTGCAGAAGATTTTTATCTTGGGTGCCTGGGTGGCTCAGTTGGTTAAGCGTCTGTCTTCAGCTCAGGTCATGATCCCAGGGTCCTGGGATTGAGCCCTGCATCGGTCTCTTTGCTCATCGGAGAGCCTAATTCTCCCTCTTCCTCTGCCTGGGGCTACCTCTGCTTGTGCTCTTTCTCTCTCTCTCTCTCTCTTTCTCTCTCTCCATCAAATAAATAAATAAAAATCTTTTTTTTTTAAAGTTTTTTATCTTGATGAAATCCCAATAGTTCATTTTTGCTTTTGTTTCCCCCGCCTTTGGAGACGTGTCTATTAAGAAGTTGCTATGGCTGAGGTCAAAGAGGTTGCTTGCTCCCTGTATTCTCCTCTGGAATTTTGATGGTTTCCTGTCTCACGCTTAGGTCTTTCATCCATTTTGAATTTATTTTTGTGTATGGCATAAGAAAGTGGTCCCATTTCATTCCCCTGTATGTAGCTGTCCCGTTTTCTCAATATCACTTGTTGAAGAGACTTTTTCTATTGGATATTCTTTCCTGTTTTGTTGAAGATAAATTGACCATATGGTTGTGGGTTCATTTTTAGGTCTTCTATTCTGTTCCATTGATCTCTGTGTCTGTTTTTGTACCAGTACCATACTGTCTTGATGACTACAGCTTTGTAATAGAGCTTGAAGTCTGGGATCGTGATGTCTCCAGCTTTGCTTTTCTTTTTCAGCATTGCTTTAGCTATTTGGGGTCCCAGCTGTTGATATTTAGAGCCCCATATTTAGGGTAAGATTTATTCCAGGTGAATCACTTTAATTTTTTAATAGATTACTGTAATTCCCTTATAGTTCAATCATGTTGGAAAAGAAATAATAATTGATAATAGCTGTTAGAAACCTTTTAACGTTTCACTTATTTTTTACTTTTTAAAAGATCATGTTTATTTATTTGAGAGAGAGAGAGAAAATGAGCAGTGGGGAGGGGCAAAGGGAGAGAGAGAGAGGGGGAGAGAGAGAGAGAGAGAGAGAAGCAGATCCTCTGATGAGCAGGGAGCCCGATGTGGGGCTTAATCCCAGGACCCCGGGATCAAGCATTAACTGAAGGCAGATACTCACCTAACTGAGCCACCCAGGCTCCACACCTTTTAACATTTTAAAAAATGTTTGAGACTATGCTAGCTGAGTACTTGGTAAACACCGTAGTATTGAAAAGGCAATGTTCGTTAAGTGAATAAAAACAGATAGATGTAAAAAAGTTTTTTATGTTCCATAAAAACAAAATTGTCAGTTCAAAGAACAGGATCATCATTTTCCTGTCTGCCTTCCTTTCTTTTTGTTTTTTTGTTGGCATATAGCAGAGTGCTGTATGTACACAGAAGAGAAGCGCTAAGTGGAAAAATGAATGCCCTTTATACATGAGTGTCTAAGTTTAGTGCTTTCCTATGCAGAATGATTAAGAATGAGTTCAGTTTCAATGCTGTCTCTAACTTCCAGGACTTGTCACCAGACTGCGGTACCCAGTTAGTACGAAGGAGAAGAATGCACCAACCACTGCAGGATTCAGCTACGGTAATTCATTTTGTAGTTGCACTGGCTAATTTCCCTTAGGGAAAAAAAATCCATTACCACAAGATCAATTCAGATGTTTAGAATTCCACATAGTAGAACTGTTTTTATAGTTTTATAGTATATGTTTTTAGATGATGATCCTTGTAGCTATGGAAACCCTAGATTTTCTGCTTTCATCCTTATTCAGAATTCAGCAGAAAACTTTCTCTTGGTGAAAAATAAGTGTTACCGTGTTATTTCTAAAATAAAGCAAATCGTTTTCTGGTTCTCACCAGCTTGATTGGTGACTCACAGGAAAGTAAGGCTGGAGGTAATAAAGAAGGCATTCAACTTGATTGTCTTTGTTGCTTCTAGCAAAAGCCTTTTAAACAGAAGATTAAATTCTTTCCAACCTGATATAATTGAGGGGGGGGGGGAGGAACGACAACAAACCAAGGGGTAAGAATGATAAAGGAGAAATTATTCAATTTTGTTCCCCCCCCAGTACCTTTAAGCTCTATTGTTATTAATCTATTATTCAGAGTCTTCTTGCCTTCTCTTATTTCCTTTGGTTATATTCTGATGGGTTAGAAGGGAGTACATCCTCCCCAGGGGGTGGAAAACCACCTTTTGCAATTTAGATGTAGGTTGCAAGTCCCGTTCTGTGTTTTACTGATAATTGTATCATCCTGTGACTTTAACATTGACCTCGGTTGTCATTTCTCTGTTTCCCACTGACTCCTGCTGCGTTCTCCTTATCAAATGTTATCTCTGTCCCCCTCTGTCTCACAGAAAAATGGGAGATCAATCCTTCAGAGCTGACCTTTATGAGGGAACTGGGGAGTGGACTGTTTGGAGTGGTGAGGCTGGGCAAGTGGAGGGCTCAGTACAAAGTGGCAATCAAAGCCATTAGGGAAGGTGCCATGTGTGAGGAAGACTTTATAGAAGAAGCTAAAGTGATGATGTAAGTTACCCTGTTCTTTCTGGTTCCTCTTTTTGATGAAAAAGTAGCCTCCCACCAGCTAACAGCCCCGCAGGCTTCTTTTCCTATTGTAACTCTGTGTATGCATGACTTCTCCCCCAGGAAGCTGACACACCCGAAGCTAGTACAGCTTTACGGCGTCTGCACCCAGCAGAAACCAATTTACATTGTTACCGAGTTCATGGAGAGGGGCTGTCTTCTGAATTTCCTCCGACAGAGACAAGGTCATTGTAGTAGAGATGTGCTGCTGAGCATGTGTCAAGATGTGTGTGAAGGGATGGAGTACCTGGAGAGAAACAGCTTCATCCACAGAGATCTGGTAACCCTAACCCCCGTACTCCCACTCGCTAGCCGAATTCCTTTGTAACACTGGGGCCGCAGATGAGCGATGATGTATTAATATCCAATTTCCCATCTCACCATTATCTTTAAACTTGGTAAATTGAACTTGCCTCGTAATTGTAACAGAAAACTCTTGATCAAATCTGATACATATAATGCATATTTACATAGGCAATTGCATAAATAATACGTTAACTACCTAGGTCATTGTTTCTAAGCAACTTACCGTATATTAACTATTTGATCTCCATAAGAATTTCGTGTGGTAGCTAGCCCCAACAGTCCTCTGATCATTGTTGTTTGATAGATAAGAAAAGTAGCTTGAGAGAAGAGTAATGACTTACATGAGGTGAGAGATGGGGAAGTTAAGGGCTGACTCCTCCTTTGACTAAATCCTAAACTCTTTTCCACCTCACAAAATGTAAGCAGAAGCTGTAACAGAAATCCTCAGTTTATTTTTCTGATTTCTGAAGTCACTGGGAAACCATGGAGGCCCACATTAACTCCTGAAAATACTGGAAAAAGGAATCTATTATTGGTTCTAAAATATTCTGATGGAGACACTTCTTAATTTTTCCCCTCCCCTACTCTCTCTCCCTATCTCCTCCATTTTTTCTTTTCTTTTTCTTTCTTCTCTGCCTTTTTTTCTCAAATATGTCTATTTTCAGCACGATGACAGAACTATCAGTTCCTGTTAAACCTTGAAGATGATTCTTTGACCAAAAAGCATTTGATTCTCTACCTGGGACTTTTTTCCATGTTTTAATTTTAAATTTCTTGTCATAGGGGCGCCTGGGTGGCTCAGTGGGTGAAAGCCTCTGCCTTCGGCTCAGGTCATGATCTCAGGGTCCTGGGATGGAGCCCCACACCAGGCTCTCGGCTCAGCGGGGAGCCTGCTTCCCCCTCTCTCTCTGCCTGCCTCTCTGCCTACTTGTGATCTCTCTTTCTGTCAAATAAATAAATAAAACCTTAAAAAAAAAAGAAATAAACTTCTTGTCATAAAGCATGGATGCATGTCTTCTTGAATATTGGCAAAGCATTAAAAAAAAATCAAACAATCACCTTAAGCAGGCATTGCTTTTATAGGAATTTAACATATATCAACTCATGTAATCATTATAATAACCCTAAGAAGCAGGTACAATTATTATTCTCAGATGAGGGAATTGAGGTGTAAATAGGATAAAATAACTGACCAGTAGTCAGGTAGACTGTGGAGTCAGGATTTGAACCCAGGGAATTTGGCTCTAGAATCCATACTACAGCTACTGTGATGCGATCTCTAGACTTTGGGCATGATAAAGAGCTGAGTATTTGTGAGTAGCAGACTTGACTTCTAGATGTGTTTTAGGGTAGTTGTCTAATCTTTCTTAGATTCTTTTTTTGCATCTATAAATTGTGGAAGGGTTATAATATTGATTTGCTCACAAGACTGTTTCCCCCCCAGCTTTATTGATGTATAATTGACAAAATTGCATATATTTAAAGTAAACAAGATCATGACTCGAGAGATGTATACATTGTGAAATGATTATCAAAGTGAAGTTAATTATATCCATACCTCATGTGTGGGGAGAATGCGTAAGGTATACTCTCTTAGTAGATTGCAAGGAAACAATAAAGTATTATTAATTATAGTTATCATGGTATCCAGTAGATCCTCAGAACATAGTGAGTTCTTCTTTTTTTTAAGATTCCATATATAAATGATATCGTAGAGTATTTGTCTTTCTGTCGGGTTTATTTCATTTAGCATAATGCCCTCCAGGTTCATCCTTGTTGTCACAATGGCAAGACTTTTTTATGGCAGAATAATATTCCACTGTATAGATATACCACATCATCTTTGTTCACTTATCCGTTAATGGACAGTGAGATTATTTCCTAGCGTGGCTATTGTGAGTAATGCTCCTATGAATATGGGAGTTCAGGCATCTCTTTGAGGTATTGATTTCATATCCTTTTGTATATATTTAGAAGTGGAATTGCTGGATCATATGGTAGTTCCACTTTTAATTTTTTGAGTAAACTCCATACTGTTTTCCATAATAGCTGTACCAATTTACATCCCACAAATAGTATACAAGGGTTCCCTTTTTAAAAAAATATTTTATTTATTTATTTGACAGAGGGAGACAGAGAGGAAACACAAGGAGGGGGAGTGGGAGAAGGAGAAGCAGGCTCCCCACCAAGCAAGGAGCTCAATGTGGGGCTCAATCCCAGGACTCTGGGATCATGACCTGAGCCAAAGGCAGGCGCCTAACGACTGAGTCACCCAGGCGCCCTCCACTTTTTCTTTCTTGACAACTTTTGTCCTCTCTTGTGCTTTTGATAATAGCCATCCTGACAGATGTGAGGTGACATATCATTGTGGTTTTGGTTTGCATTTACCTGATGATTAATGATGTTGAGCACCTTTTCATGACCTTTTGGCCATTTGTATGTTTGTTTGTTTTTTTTAAATTGTATATACAGGTTCTTTGCTCCTTTTAAAAACTGGATTATTTGCTTTTTTGGTATTGAGTCGTAGGAGTTCCTTATGTATTTTATATATTAACTCTTTATCAGATATATGGTTTTACAAATTGTTTTTTCCATTCTGTAGTTTACCTTTTTATTTTGTTGATTGTTTCCTTTGCTATGCAAAGGTTTTTAGTTTGATGTAGACTAGTTATTTGTTTTGTTTTGTTTTGTTGCTTATGCTTTTGTTGTCATATCCAAAAATTCACCAGTGAAGCCATCTGGTCCCAGGCTTTTCCTTGAAAAGACTGTTTTAAAGATCTCATTATGTGACTGGGGCAAAGGACTCTGTATGATAGATGTGATAACATTCATTATTGTTATTATGCTCAGTGATGATAAAGAACATCTCTCTGTCATCTTGAAAGTTGTAAACTAAGCACCTTCCTCTTTTTTTGTACTTTCAAAACTGATGAAAATTGAATGCCTATATGAGTATGACAGACTACATCTGTCCACACAGACCATATCTTGGTGAAAGCAATTTTGGTAATTTTGTGCTTATCATATTGACATCCCCGTGGTAGGTTTGTGTCACCCCTGAAGGAAAGATTCTGATGATCCTGTCTTTTGGGCAAAGAATTCTGTTGACATGAAGTGAAGTAATAATAAAGCACCCCCATAGGAAGATGGGGGCAAATCTGGGGAACTTTAGAAGAGACTCTTAAAATGCATTCAGCAGGAATATAAGTGGAATATCATATAAGTGGAATTTCCACATAGAATAAAATGCTAGAAGTGTCAGGAACAAAAATGCATCTTAGCCCATAGGTTATGGCATTAAAAATATTGTTATCGTGTTTACTTCTGAGAAATACTGTCTTTTTACCAGACTGTTTTCTTGAATCTTGTACCCTTAAAGAATAGGCAAGAAAATATAATTTAAATAATCCAGAATTATATTTGAGCAATTTCATATGACATATCACAATATACTGGAAACTGTATAAATGACAAGGTGAACTATGTTACACGTGGCTGTTTGGTTTTGTTTTGTTGACTGAGATCAGGATGACTAATCACTGAGCAGAGCTGTTGGGTAAAACATCAGTTACCTATCGCTTTGATTATTGTGTGTTATTAAATTCACCTGATGAGAACCTGGATTAAGGACTTCAAGAGATGTTGTCATTATCAATAAGAAAATCTGACAGTTTATTAAGAATGGAAATGGGAGTGGGGAGATTAGGTCGACCTTGTTCGTCTTCATTTAGGTATGACAGTTGGCAAAGTCATGTAATCATGCCTTAATGCACATATGACTTTCTGACCTCTCTTTCTACCCATTTTTCAAATATATGTTGGAGACATTTCTACAGGGATAAATCCAATTTATAAAGAGACATTTCCACCTTCTGTAAATGTTGATTGGACTATATTAAATTTAATATAAACAGAATTTATGTTTTCCTACTTTGTAGAACTTTGGAACTAATATATCATTGAAATGTTGTTTTCCAGGCTGCCAGAAATTGTCTAGTAAATGAGGCCGGAGTTGTGAAAGTATCAGATTTTGGAATGGCCAGGTAAGGCTGAGTCTATGTGAATATTTTCTATAAATTTCGGTTTTAATTAATATGTACCTTTAAAGGTACAGAAAGCCTGATTTTTTTTTTTTTTTTGCCTTTTGACTGTGTTGACTTCTTTTCCTGAAGCTTATTGAAAAACTCTTTTTAAACCACAGCTTTTGTTCTATTAGCAAAATATTTATAGTATCCATCATTTTCATAGGAAACTAATTGTTTTTTTCGGCTTCTTAGTGTGTTTTTGATGGAAGGCAATAAAATAAATTAGATTATATTCTGAAAAATTTCTTTGCTGAATCGATCCGTTTTATTGTAACAGTGGGCTTTTTCTCAGGTAAATAAATTGTTGGGGAATTATGACTGCTTTATGCTTTATTATGTGGCGTCAGGTGATAGTCACCTTGGCTTATAGAATCAGTAAGCATGGGAATAATCTGCAGTGAAGAAGTAGAAAGGAAATCTTGTTTGCTGTTGTGAGGTAAATTCATTAAAAAACAAAGTATACATCATGATGTTAATCATTCTCTCCACTAGGTGGGAGTATAGCCTGTTAAATATTCTACTTTCATTTCTCCCTGGCCTGGGTTAGATTGCTAGAGTCTTTTGTTTTCACAGAAATGTGTTGAGGGCTAAAGTTCTTAGAATACCCAGTTGGTTGTGTTTTTATCCTCTTAATTTTTGTAAATTTAATAGAGTGTTAGAAAAGACCTTTCAAAAGTATTGTTTGTCCTTTCCCTCCTCTCTGTCTGTTCCCTCATCCATCCATCCTTAAAAACATGAGGTGCCCACTGTATACCAGGGTGTTAGGCTGAACCACAGCAGGACTAAGGCATATGAGCCCCCGGCCATATGTAGCTCATATTCAGGAGGAGAGAGAGACGTGAGACCTGAGAGAATCACAAAGAGGAAAACACAGAGATGTGACCCAGTGGCGGTCTGCACACCAAGGCTTCTGGCCCACATGTGACCCAACATTTCTTTTTGTTCAGCTTGTGAGCCAACAATGATTTTTTAATTTTTTTTTAAGATTTGATTTATTTATTTGAGAGAGAGAGAGAGCAACAGAAATTGCAAGAGAGAGCACAAGCAGGGAAAAGAGGGAGACGCAGGCTCCCCTCTGAGCAAGGAGCCCAAAGCGGGGCTCGATCCCAGGACCCTAGAATCATGACCTGAGCCAAAGGTAGCCGCTTACCCGACAGAGCCACCCAGGCCCCCCTGGTTTTCTGATTTTTAAATGGTTGTTAAAAATTAAAAGAATTTTAGACACGTGAAAAATATCTGAAATTCAGATGTCCGTGTCCATAAATAAAGTGTTACTGGGACACAGCCTCAGTCATGATGTGTTGTCTGTGGCCGCTTTCACAAACTGAAGGCAGAGTCGGACAGTGGTGACAGAGACTGTATGGCTTGAAAAGTAGAGAATATTCATCATCTTGTCCTTTACACACAAAATGTGCTCCCCGCTAAGACAGAGGTCACGCAGGGCTGGGGACGTGGGTGGGCGCTGAGTGATGGCGTGGGTGGGGTCATGATAGCCATGTGCAGTGCTCTGGAGAACCTCTTGGAGACTGGGATATTTGCATAGAGACCAGAAAGACCAGTAGCCAATGAGGTGGAGATCTGAGGATAAAATACCCTCAGGTATGAAAGCTTGAAATCTGGGACAAGCCCGGGTCACCTCAGCACCGGGTCACACAAGCTGGGTTTAGCTCGTCCCGAGAGCAGGGCTGCCGCCTGTCAGGGCAGAACTTACCCCGTGCTCTTTATGTGCTTTTTGTGAAGATTTTCCTCTGACAGGCAGTCCTCCAGTTTCACATGCTGGATTTTTATATGTTTGGCTTTCGGAAAATCTACACTTCGGCCTCAGGCCCTCAGAGACACTCAGTAGACAGTAAACTCAGACCCCCTGATGGACAGACACGTTGATCCCCCTCACGGTGGCTTGTTCCCACGCAGCAGGGGAAGTTGGTGCGATTATTTGACTGTGTTCTCACGGAGCTTTTAGAAATTAGCTTTATAGGTTCATATGCTATGTAAACACATTCCTTTTGTAAATACATACTGAACATGTTACAGAAAGGGCCACACTCTCCATCTCTACCACCCCGATCCAGGGTCCTCCCCAGAGGTAGCCAAAGTTCTCAGGCTGTGTGTATCCTTCCAGAAGGATGTAAGTATACGTGCACAGCAAAAATCACAGAGTATTATTTTGAGTGTGTGTGTGAGGGAGCGAGGGAGGGATATCGTGGCCTATAAATCTATACTCCACCTTTTATACATGACATTTTGCAATTTGCTTTTTTCATTTGCTGTGGGTTTAAACTGTACCCCGTGTACTCATGGGGGCCAAGAGCACGTGTGTCTCCAAACGCTCTGCACCACTTCCTTTAGAGCAGCTCTGCTTTAGATGTTTTACATGTGGGGCCTTTGGGTTATATTTTGTTTAAAGGACAGAATTGCTTACCAAAAAAACAACAAAAAACCTTAGCCAACTCTTTTATTGTGCCCTGCCTCTATTGCCTCATAAAAAAGAAAAACACACAGAAAAACGGAAGTGCAGCTACGAGTGTATCCCTCCCAGGCGCATAAGTGAAGCTGAGGGGAAGATGGAAATCACCAGGCGTGGCCACGGAGGCAAACATTTAGCTTCAACCGGATGCCTGTTGGACTTCAGTCAACTGTGTTTTTGATTCTAAGAGGGGAAAAAAAAAATGTAAAGAGCATGTAGATCACAACTCAGAGGCGTAAACCTGTGGTGTGTCTTACTTTAGGTATGTTCTGGACGACCAATACACAAGTTCTTCTGGTGCAAAATTTCCAGTCAAGTGGTGTCCACCCGAGGTGTTTAATTATAGTCGCTTTAGTAGCAAGTCGGACGTCTGGTCATTTGGTAAGAACACGGTGTGTTTCCCTCCCAGCTCTGCTCTGAAGCACAAGTGGATGCATCCTTTGGTGATCCTTTATCTTTTTCTAGGTGTTTTAATGTGGGAAATATTCACTGAAGGCAAAATGCCCTTCGAGAAAAACACCAACTATGAAGTGGTAACCATGGTTACGCGGGGCCACCGACTCTACAGGCCGATGCTGGCATCCAAATATGTATACGAGGTGATGCTAAGATGTTGGCAGGAGGTAAAAAAGAATTTTGTGCTTTCCTTCTGAATCTCCAAAGCATTTAGGGATCTGGGCTTGGTAGATGAATAGTGCCTCGTCTCTACTGCCTAGTGAGTCAGTGCGTGTTTTATACGACTTCCAACTCTAGGTAGAACACCCTCTCAAGTCAGTTCCGAATAACAGGAAGAAGAAGGTGCAGAAGTGGAAAATGATAATAATTAAGATCATAAATTCAGGCTGCCATCCCACTCCCAAGCGGAAATCCTGTCCCAGTTGCCTGAGTTTGGGACTCAGGGAATAAGTCCAGAGAAGTGGCTCTTCTTTCATTGGACGACTTGTAGTGTTGAAATATTACTCTTTCACCAGAGGGGGTTTCTTTCACCAAACCTCAACTTCCCCCTGATCTCTTAACTCACAGTCCTTGGAAGTTTTCCTGCCCGGTGTGTTGAAATGTCACCTTGCAGAAGAGATTAGACACCAAAATGATTTTTGAAAGATAATAATATTAGCTCACGTGTATTGTGTGCTAGGCACTGTACTAAGTACTTTAGGTAAACTTCTCAAAATAACCTTTAGGGGTGCAGAGATTTTTACTATAGCCACTTTGTGGATGAGAAGACCAGGGCTCCTGAAATTGACACTTGCCCAAGGCCACGTTGCTGCAGAGAGGCAGAGCTCGTGCCCTTGGTCACTTGCTATAATGTCTCCAAAGAACACTGATTGGGATGGGAGAGGCCCGAGCAGGAAGTGTTGCTGGGGGGTGGGTGGGGGTGAGGGGAGGACAGCGTGAACAAAGGCAAGGTGGTGGTAATCAGTGCGGTGTGTGTACAGGAGGCTAGAAGTTGGTCTGATGGAGCAGAGAGCCCATATGAGGGTTTTGTGGGAAATGAGATTGAGTAGCAAGAGGATGGGGGAGGGCAGGTTACAGAGGGCACTGCAAATTAGCAAGACTTGATTTTGCAGGCAATAAGGAGCTCTGTTAGATTCTTGAATGGAGATGCAAAAGGAATGTTATGGAAAGGTGTGTCTACCAACAGTAGTGTAGGCGAGGGTAGACCCATTTGAAGACACCTGAGTGTTCTAGTCCCAAAACAATGAGTACTTTGCACTTGTGTGCGGTGTTACGTGAGTTTGAATGTGAGAAATTATCTTGGGGTTGCATTCTGGAACCCACAGCTTCTCTTTGATTTTTAATTGTAGAAACCAGAGGGAAGGCCTTCCTTTGAAGATTTGCTGCGTACAATAGATGAACTAGTCGAGTGTGAAGAAACTTCTGGAAGATAAGTGTTTTGACCTGTGGCTTCCAGATTCCAAAGCATGAGAAAGAAATGGCACTTCGTGGCTAACTTTTAATTTATTTAGCACTTGGACATGTAGACTGTTTTACTTATAAAGTGGAAAAACCTAAAGCATTTGCTTCTAGACCAGTCCTAGTCTGGGACTGAATCTTTCAGGTTATGGAAATGTTGCCTGAGAGATGGTAATTAAAAACACTCACTTTTTCCATCCCACAAGTACTTGGGTTCCCATCACATGCTAGGTACGATGTCCAGACCCCAAGGTTTTCCCATTTTAGGGGTGTATGTGGGGCCATGTTGGCTGGTGTCAGTGGAAGGTCAGGACATTTGGGTAGGGAAAGGGAATTAGAGCCTTGTTCCAGCAACCTTTCTCTTTCCTTTGACTTCTACAGAAATCTAGGCCTGAGGTATTGTCTAGAATGTGGGTTCTGGATGAATCAGAAACCCATCTTGGATAAGTACGCCTTTTTGTTTTGAAAACATCCGTTTTCAAGACTGCCATTAGTATTACATTAAAAAATATTTGTATGCTGTATATATTGTAAATACTTATAAGATATAAAGGTATATATTTATAAAAAACATGTCTTTTTAACAAATTTTTTTTCTCCCCATATATGTTTATTTTAATTTTTCAGTGTTACAAGATTGATTGTTCATGCACCACACCCAGTGCTCCATGCAATACGTGCCCTTCTCGATACCTACCACCAGGCTTGCCCACCCCCCAACCCCCTCCCCTCCAAAACCCTCAGTTTGTTGCTCAGAGTCCACAGTCTCTCCTGGTTCATCACCCCGTCCGATTTCCCCCCATTCACCCTTCCCTTCCTTCTCACAATGCCCTCCATGATTTTCTTTATACTCCACACATAAGTGAGACCATAAGATAATTGACTCTCTCCGCTTGACTTATTTCACTCCACATAATCTCTTCTAGTCCTGTCCATGTTGATACAAAAGTTGGATATTCATCCTTTCTTATGGAGGCATAATATTCCATTGTCTAGATGTACCACATCTTCCTTATCCACTCATCTGCTGAAGGGCATTTTGTTTTTTTCCACAGTTTGGCTATTGTGGCCATTGCGGCTATGAACATTGGGGTACATAAAACATGTCTTTTAATTAAAAATTTTAATTCAGTAACCTATAGATTTACCTTTTTAGTCCTTTTTAGGACTAGGGACTCTGCCTTGCAGCTGTCAATTTCTCTTCTCCGGGGGATCAAATATTCCTTACTGAAGAGAAGAAAATCTGGACCTTTCTACCATTAATGCTTTCTCCCCACATAGGCAGGCATGTTTGGGGGTGCCTGTCTAATTTTAGCCCCCAACAAGGCCCATGTTTGGGCTGAGCGACCCTGCCCATGGTATCCATCACTAATTGGAGTTAGGTAAAAATTGAACTGGGGTGGGGCGCCTGGGTGGCTCAGTCGGTTATAAGCATCTGCGTTCAGCTCAGGTCATGATCCTAGGGATCTGGGATCGAGCCCCACATCAGGCTCCCTGCTCAGCCGGGAGTCTGCGTCTCCCTCTCCATCTGCTTCTCCCCCACTCATACTTCTCTCTCTCAAATAAATTAATAAAAATATTAAAAAAAATTGAACTAGAGGCCATCAATGACTTTGTACATCTTAAGAATCTTTCCCAAGACACAGATGCTGTGAGTGGAGGTGCTGGGCTCTGCGGCAGAATGATGAGGTGATGTTCACCACAAAGCCCGCCCCCACTGCAAGCAGGACCCAGGAGCAAGCTCAGATTCTGGCAGAGAGACCAGGAGAAGTGGAGAGCAAGTGGAGAGCATACAGCGGTCTCCCAGATGGTGTTCAGGAGGTCTGGTTGGACTTGGGTTCCTGGATCCGTGAGATCGTCTAGAAGAGCCTCACGGTAGACCCTGTGATCGAGTTCATCTGAGTGGGTTTCCGATCATCACAACCTCTGACGAAGACACCAGCTAAGCTGGAACCTTCATTTCTCATGAGCCCAGGAGAAGAAACAGTCTCTGTCATCAATATCAGAGGCCATGGGTTACCGCACACCTTTTTGTTGTTGTTGTTGTTGTTTTGGTATTATGGGGGTAGAAAGCTGAGGCACACGCAACACAGAGCCTTTCTGTAGGAGTTTCAGCTCCTCTGGGCACTGCTGTGGTGTCCCCCGTGCCACACGTGTGAACACAGGGCTGTCCAGCTGGCTGCTCTGAGCGGTGCCTCCCTGGGACCCTGGAGAACCATCTCTTCCCCTCCTGTCTGTCCCTCCACTGAAAGCTATCTTCTGTCCTTTCTTCTCCTCCTTATAATGGAAAAAAAAGTTACCTTGAGTCTTGTCACAGTCTGTTTGCCACCTTCCTCCTCATCTTCCTGTTTAGCCGTATCCCCATCACAAACACATACCCACCTTTGAACTGAACTGTAGCTCATTCAAGGAGTTGGTCGTACTCGTTATACTTGAGTCTGAGTACTGTCGATCATATCTTTCTTCTTCAC
Source organism: Nasua narica (assembly GCA_028533885.1). Classification (NCBI taxonomy): domain Eukaryota; kingdom Metazoa; phylum Chordata; class Mammalia; order Carnivora; family Procyonidae; genus Nasua; species Nasua narica. The sequence goes on along the minus strand of CM052800.1, from coordinate 34,947,017 downwards.
CTTGGCTCCTCCCACACCTCCCTGTCTGGTCCCATTCTTCCCTTTTCACCTGGAGGAGCCGTATTCAAAGTGCTGGGTGGTACTGAAGAAAAGTGAGGACAAAGTATAGTCCTTATACTAATCGTTACGTGTATTATTGATGTGGAATACAAGATGGATAATACCTGGCAACATTTGGGAACATCTCCTTCAGAAAAATCTTCACATTTTTCACTAAAACATAACAGAAGGTTTTGTACAAAAGCATAACGAAGGCAGAAAGTAAAGTAAAAATAGAAGAATCCACCCAGAATGCTTAAAGAGATCTTAATCTATATAGCAGGAAATAGGAAGGGCAATGTGAAAATGCTATGTGCTCATTAGAATTGCTCCCTTTAGTTTTAATTTTTGGTAATATTTTCCAAGGGGATGAAGTGAAACTCCTAAGTACATTTTTTTTTTATTGATGTTGTTTCTGTATTTCTCAGCCAGGGCTCAGTCACCTTTTAGGTATATTATCGAATTAGCTTTCCATCCCCACCAAAAAAAGAAAAAAAGTTTCATAATATGGTCCTTGAAGTGTCAGTACTGAGTGGGAGGACAGAACATTCTAGACTTTATACTCCAATACCTAGAATTGAATTCTGCTTCTACCTAACCGTATCCCTTGTCCTATCTGTGCATCCATTTCCTTCTCTGTCCAGGGAGGGCAGTTTGATTTGATGGTTTTTAAGGTCTCTTGTGCAAAAATTTTGTGACTTCTTGAAAATGTTGTCACCCACACAGTTGGGAATGAGGAACCAATAGCAGCCACCCTCAGAGATCTGGATGGAGATTATCGAGCTTGCTTATATAGGCCATTGGGTTGTCATTCACACACTTCTCTGAGGTTTTTAGAACAGGAAAATAGGTGGGGTTAACTCTGCCCGTGAGAAACACCTCGGGCGAGCTATGATTTCAGTTAAAAGATGTGTTTTTGTGACTGGAGCGTCGCCAAGGAACTGAAGGCTGTTTGGTGTGCCCCCTGCAGAAGGACCGCCATGATTCTTTCCACCTGTAAGTAAGATGGCTTCGTCCTTTATCTTCTGGGCTGATTCTGGGCATGTTACTTAACTCTTGAACACCAGAGGATGACCCGAGGCTTGTGAAACTTTGAAGATAGTTTCCCCTGGTGTTGTGACGGGGTTTTGTGTGTTATTCAAACCACCACTGTAGTGATGTAATTTTAGTAAGTGCTCAGCGTGGGGAATGCAAAGGAAAACAAAGGAGTGTCCTTAATTCTGTGTGTGTGTGTGTGTGTGTGTGTGTGTGTGTGTGGAAATGCAGTTTGAAAAGTGTTTGTTTGTAGGGCAATATTTAGTGTCAAGAGCTCAGAGCCAAAGTGGGGAGACCCAAGTTTTAGCTTCTGGACTTGCTTGGTGGGTCACCATTGGCAACTTCTTGTGTCAGGTCCTTATCTGTAAAATGGTACCATTTCTGCCCACCTCCCAGCAAGATAGCATAAACACTAGCTAAAAATGACACGTCCTTCATGATCTTAATTTTGGAGTTGCTTTGGAAGACTGTTCCGTTCCATGTGCATTTTCGAAAATGCTTATTGATTCAGCTCTATGAGGGCCTTACCATGCACAAAATATCATTAAAAAATAAGGAAAGAAAATACTGTCTTTGAATTTGATTCCGAATGACTATAGAACCCAGTTTTAACAAAGTCCAGTCATATCAGATTAAAGCCATCAAAGACCAGCTGTCAAAGTTTTTGCATTTCTGATGTTTAAGTGGCAATTGGAAAAACTGGTGGCAATTTTTAAATGTCACCTGTTTAAGCCACATCACCTCGCAGGACCCAACACTTGTTGGTAGAATTGGTAAAAAATAAACCAGGCTATTCCAGTTGTACTGACCTGAATATAACTTGTAGTCTTGAGCCACTCATAGACAAAATGGGGCTACCTGTTATCAGAAATACAGATGAACCACAGCCCAGCAGAAAGAGCTAAGAAGCAACACTTTGTGTCTCCCCACCACCCCCGATGGTAGAATGAAGATGAGCCATGACTTAATAACTTTTTTATTAAAAGCTGTGTGAGCATCTGTTCTTTATTTCTCCTGAGGTTAGAACTAGAGAAAAGACTGTAAATTTTAATGGGAAAGATTTGGTTATATATAAAATAAATAATGGTGAGGGTTGAGACAGGATTAGTTTGCCCGAGAGATTAAGTAAGAGACAGCCTCTCGGCGGGACTATTTGGAGGGTCATTCTGGCCGGCCTGGAAGGGCATGGATTCGATGCACATACACCATCTCTTCCAGCTTCTGGTAATTCGTTCCATTTGTAACAAGCCCCTGTTTATTTCTGCCACAAACCACCCGTAGACATGGCTCTAGTTGCTTCTGGGTAAAACACGTATGTGTTGACCGCTGATAAGAGAAAACCAAGAGATGCCTGCACGTGTATTCCTGCTCATCAAAAAGTGTCTGTGATTGTCAGGCCAGAGTCATTTGCCAAATATATCTGTTGTTTTAAGAGCAGTCATAGAAGTCTCGCCTGAGAGGCTGCTGTAGCAGGAGGAGATCATGGACAAGGTGAGATATCGGTCGGACTGCATGGTAGGGAGAGCCTACACGAGGTATGAGCCCTGCTCCAGGGAAGTCCAATTTGTGAAACGTCATTGGGGATGGTCAAGGTTTCTACCCATCAAGAGTGGTCCTGAGGACAGATCCAGCCCAGTAGAGTTATTTAGAGGACAAAGCCTGGGGAGAGCGAGGGGTTTGAAAAACTCACCTCCTCCTTCCCCTCCACCTCATTTTCACCCAATTTCTCTGCCTTTCTTTTCTTCCCAATTTATGAAGTAGAAGGGAAAAAAAATAATGATGTATATGAGTGATTCTTAAATCTTAGTGTGCCTACAGCGTGCATGGGATACTGATAAAAATGGTCAATTTCCAGACTCACCCCCCCTAGTTTGATATGGGGGTAACGTATGCACACCTGATCACATTGCCTTTCTAGGGCCCCTATTTTTAAAGCCCCCTCTCATTCCTTGTTATATTTGATTTCTACACCACCCCTCCTAAGTTACGATTTCTATCATTGCCGTTATTATTAATATGAAGATAAAGAGGGTAGCTGCATAGCTACCTCTGAGATGGCCCCCAGTGGCGTCCACCTCCCGGTGTTCACCCCCTTGCGCAATCCCTCTCCTTGAGTCTGGATTGGACCTAGTAACCCACTTCTCATGAAGGATGATGAAAATGGTGGAGTGTCCTCTCTGAGATGAGGTTGTATAAAGACTGTGGCTTCTGACTTCATGCTCCTGGGCTCTCTGTGTCTTGGATAACCGGCCGCCATGCTGTGAGTGTTCTCAGGTAGCCTGCAGAGGATCCCCGTCATGAGGAAGGAATGTCGGCACCGTGGCTTGTCGACAGCCATGGAAGCGAACGTGGACCTGGGTCTACTCCGCTTGACGACAGTTTCATGAGCTTCATGAATTTCTCCACCTTTAACTCTAAGCACCCAGTTAAGCTATGCCTGGACTCCTGACCCACTGAAACTGTGAGATAGTAATGATTGGTTTCCAACACCAGACGACGAACTCGGCGGCAAAAGCAGCGAGAACCGTCGGACCAAAATCAAACATGGCCACTTCTACCGCTCTTTTGCCTCCGGTTGGAGTTGTTCCCCTTTATCAAAAGTGGAGAATTTCCTCATGTTGCTATGGGCACTAGCAGATGTGTCTTTTGTTTTTAAATCATTCCACTTTTTATCCCCCGGCCGCTGCCTAAAGTCTGTCATAGTAATGATAACGGTGACCACCATGGGGGACGACATCTGTGAGGTTTCCGTGTCTCCCGGCGTGCTGAGAGTCCCCTGCTGTTCCTCCATGAAGCCCACCGGCCAGCATCGTCTGTGCACTTCCTGCCCACTGAGGGTCAGTGGACAAGCTTCCGGCAGAGCACCGACCCCGTCAGCAGGCCCTGCGGCTGAGCGCTCCATATCGCGGTCTGGCTCCATGTCTTGGGTGTGATATTTGTGAGATCGTCACGAATTTTGAGGTCACAGACATCAGTCTTCTAGAAAATACTGCTCTGAGACCTGGGGGCAGAGCAGAGTTGTCTCCCAGACGCCCAGTCCGCCTCCCATCAGCTCATTACTGGGAAGCAACCAACATTCTTGCATGGAGCAAACAATGGCTTCAGGAGGGTTGCCCTGGCCGAGGCTGGGAACAGAGGTTCAGTCTTCAGAGAGGCTCTGCCTTCCCTCCCAGCATCCTTTACTCCCTGGACACTATCTCCCCTGCTGCCCAGAACCCCACCCAGCTTCTGAGGCTTCTAGAATCTCCTCACTCCTTCCCCACACCCGGTGCCCCTTCCGGCCCCAGCCCACCAAGTACCGTTTTTGTCTGCCACCAAATAAATCAGTTTACTGTGCCATGAGCTAAGTACTCGTTTTCTGCTAGTGACCCGTGAATCCCCTAAAGTAGCTATTCCTCCTTAAGGTAAGACTCAAGATGGTGTCAAAAACAGTTTCAAGCTCGACATAGGGTTGTTAACTTATTTTGTCAATACGTTCAGAAAGACTAACCTCTTGGGAGACTATCATTTCTTAGAAGCAGGTACATTTTAAAATCAAAAGGAAACGCACTGGAGTGAGCTTCTAGCATTCCTCTTAGAAGGGATGTCTTTTTAATATCAAAGGGAAGTATATACACAAAGCAAGGATAATTTAACAGCTCAAACATATAGAAAGCATACACGCAGAATAAAGGATAGCTTTGTAAATTGAATAAACATTTCTATGAAAAACTCAGTGTCTTACTTTTTCCCTCCCTCCTCTCCTCCCTTCTTCCATTCCTTCTTTCCTTCCTTCTTCCCTTCCTTCCTTCCTTCCTTCCTTCCTTCTTTCCTTCTTTCCTCCCTCCCCACTCCATTGGTTTGGGTTCTTGGTTTGGCATATGGAAAGCCTTTTCTCAAGCCTGATCAGAGGTGGAATTTCACGCTAAAGGAAAGCTAGCTGTGTGTCACTCTTCCCAGATGACATCAGTTAAGTCCAATAAAATGTGTTTGATTTAATTTTTTTAAAAAGATTTTTTATTTATTTCAGAGAGAGAGGGATAGATCACAAGTAGGCAGAGAGATAGGCGGTAGGGGGGTTGGGGGGGATGCAGGCTCCCCTCTGAGCAGAGAGCCCGATGTGGGGCTCAATCCCAGGACCCTGAGATCATGACCTGAGCCAAAGGCAGAGGCTTTAACCCACTGAGCCACCCAGGCGCCCTGTGTTTGATTTTAAAAGGCCCTTAAGAAACAGATCTTGTGTGTCTGTGTGTGGGGGGGGGGGGGATTTTTGATCACCATGAGGAAGTTTGGTCTTTCTGGGAATGTCTGGGAACAATGGCACCTAGCTTGTAGTGAGCATCGAGACTCACGATTCATCGAGACTCACTTGGAGCCATTTCCCCAAAAGCCACAGGCTTTCATTTTCCTCCATGCCCTTCAGCTGCAGACACAGCTGCCACCAGAATTCCTCACCTTAAAACCACAGCCTGCAACGTGTGGGTTGGACGACTAACTAGCCCGGCCTTTGGTTCAAGACAGCTCTCGAAACCGAGCCAGTTATTCAAGTTTTCAAACAAAAAGCAGCCGCCATCTGCCAGTTATGACCAAATTCAGAAGGAATAAATTTCACTTGAGGCTCTGATTCAGAATGAAACAGTGATGTCGGAAATGCCAGGGGATGAATGCGAGGTTATGCTGATATAGACCTCAAAACACTAGAAACGGAGGGAAGGCCACCAACTTTGCTTCCCAGAGGGCTGGGACCACAGCTTTGCACCGGACAGGTGTTTGCCAGCTGGGAAGGCAGCCTTGGAGCTGTTCTGAGAAGCGGTGCTTCTCACATTCACTCCCTTCCAGTGCCCCCTGGTGGAAGTCTGTTCCCCGCAGCCCAGTTGTGACCACCCACCCCTGTCTGAAGGCTCCAGGAGCCCTGCGCTGGTGAGACAAGGGGGAGAAAGCATCCCCTGGGAAGAACACGAACCGCAGCTCAAAGGAGAGGTTCAACTGCCTTACCCACGAGAGCTATGCCATTCCTAAAGGTCACAGGGATTACACCAGGACGCGGTGCCCTTTTCCTGATTTGCCGGGATCTGGGATATAATGAAAGATATTTGCCAGGGGAATAAGAAGCAGGTGAAAAGATCCACGCAGATGTAAGCCTGGGAGAGGAAGCTCTGACTGGCTCCTTCCTGAGATAATCCTCAACCCTTCCAGCGGGCAAATAGTCATTGCCCATCTCTGGGGCATTTTAGTCGCACTGGGAGGGGCCTTTGATATGCACCAACTTCTGCCTAAACTGGGAATTTTCCAAAGGCGCAAAAGAGGTTTCTCTCTGCAGGTTAATCAGCAGAGGGTGGTTTCTATAATCATAGGTAGTGCGCGGAAATGATTCTCCATTTGTTCACTGACCTCCAAGACCTGTGTGAAGGGGTAAATCGAAAATGGCCACAAATCTAATAATCATGGATATCTGCTTTGGAAGGATCGATATTTCAATCTATAAATAAAGATGCCTAGTGGCTTGGAAAGTCATGCCAAATGAGGGAACACCAGGGAGCTGCTCGGCGGTCACATTTTTTTTTTTTCATTTACTCAACAATTATTTCTTGGGCAACAACTTGCTGGGCAGAAGGGATGGACCGGTGAACAAGGCAGAGGTTGGCCTTCCTGCCCACAGCTGCTCCTGGACTTCAGGGGAGGATAACCCTTATCATACTTAAATCAGTGGCAGCATAGGTCTGTACCTTTGCTACTGAATCAGGAAAAATAAGTATTTTTGAAAATACTTCTTCCGAAATTGCAGACTGCAGAAGAGAGCAGAGATCACCCAGGGGATATTGTGGGGTTTATAATCCACTTTGCGGGCTTCTAGTCCTACAGGTGAGTAGTAGAAGGCCTTTTCCTAGTGCCCAGATATCTTTCCTGCCTGCTGAGTGATACCAGCAATTCCTTCCAGAAAGTTCTGTGTATTTAAATTTAAGGTATTATGCTGGTTAATTTTTTGGGTCACCTTGGCTGAGTCATGTTGCCCAGCTATTTGATCAACATAATTCTAGATGTTTCTGTGAAAGGGTTTGGGAGATAAGGATTTAAATCAAGATTTAAATCAGTGATCTTTGAGTAAGAGAGATTACTCTTCACAATGTGGGTGGGCTTTACCCAATCAGTTGAAGGCCTTACGGGAACAGAGACTGACCTTAGCTGAGCAAGAGGAATTCTGCCAGCAGACTGCCTTTGGACTCGAACACAGCTCTTCCCTGAGTCTCCAGCCTGCCAGCCCACCCCATTAGATTTTGGACTTGCCAGTCCTCACAGTCATGTGAACTTAAATTCCTTAAAGATTAATCTCTCTCTTCACCTCAGTATAGGGGTCATGCTTACAAAGATGAAAATACCTTTCAAAGAAGGACCGCAGTGCAACATGCTTAGGACTGTATCTGTTTATGATATCACTGATACCTTACCTTACCAGCGTTTGGATGGTGGGGAGAGAGAGTGCTTTGGAGTCCTGAATGGTGGGGACATCTGCCTTTGAATCAGCGGTAGAGATTGGGCTCCGGACAAGGGCTTTGGGAGCTGAAGATCAGCTGTGGCTTGCTTGGCCTTATTCCCTTGTTTTGTCTTCAGAGGGAGAATCATATCGACTTACATCTGTTTACCTTAAACATAGCCTGTGAGTACCTAAAAAAATACCGGAAGGAGTTCTAGGGAACTGGGTGAGGGAACAGGTTGGGAATCAAATGAGTAATTTCTGTGTTTTGGGTGCCTCACCTCTGCTGTCTTATTTAATCTTCTCCTCCATAAGGATCATTTTCTTCTGCTCCTGGACTCTGAGCCAGTCTCTGGGCTTGAATTCCGACTCAGCAGTTGTTTAATTCTGTGACTTGGGACAAATTACTGAACCTCTCTCTCTTAGCATTTTTGCTCTGCAAAATGGGGTAATAACAGGACCGATTTCAGTGTTTGGGGAGTAAGCTGGTATAAAGTGTAGTGAGATCTTAGTACAGCGCCTGCTTAGAGTAAGGGCTATGTTGGGGAACTGCCTTTCCTAGGAGATAGGCTTCATTCCTGTACTTTCCAGAGAAGGCTGCTAAGTGCCCAGAATCGCATTGTTGCCACAGGAAAACAGAGTCATGATTTGATTGCAAGTCGGTCTGACACCCAAACCCACTCACCCCCCATGCACTGTCCTAATACAGAAAAAAATCCTCGAACACCAGAGAGGGTTTCACTATTTCATCTGGCATCTCAGGGATTGCGGCTTGATTTTGGATAAGTTACTTCTTTATTTAATGTCTCTGGGACAGCGGGTTGGGCTTATGACCTGTAAGTACTCGCCAACGCTCCGGAAGCCGTTCTCCTGACTTCGCTGTTCTACTTAGTCAAAGGTTGTGGTGAGCCCTGCTTGCTCTGTGGCCAGCCTCGTGCTCTGAGATGTCCTGTGGTAGTGGTAGAATGAGCTACTGAAGAGTAGAGCCCAGGTGGAATGTGGGGTGTGGGGGTGGCCGATTTAGGGAGTCCTCTCTGGGCGCCGGGCACCCAGGCTGGGGGCTCTGGAGAAGCGCCGACATTGAAGGAAGAGCTTACCGCGTAGGTGCGTGGTTCTCAAAATCAAGGGATTTTTGCGCACCGCTCCTCCTCCCTCCCCCGTCCCCCCCCCCTCCCCGACATTTGACAATGCCTGGGAGTTTTTTTGGTTTTCACGACTGAGAAGAGGAGGTGGGTGTGAAAGGAGTGAGGGGTTGCTGCTGACACCTGGTCATAGCGGTGCTGCTGAACAACCTACAATGCACAGGACAGCGTCCCCCAACCCCCCAAGAACGATCCAATCTAAAATGTCAGTTGTGGTGTGGCTGAGAAACCCCGTGAGAGATGGAGCCTGCGCGAAGATGGTCATTGAGATGGCCGTCTAACATGGTATCCAATTAGGAGCCACAGGGCAGGATGGAGCACTTGTGCTCTAGGAGCCCCGAGGACCATTAAATGAGAGTGGATTGCAGTGGCAGTCCTTTTTAGGCTGGAGGCAGGAGTGTTCGGGATGTCTGTGAGAGCAGCGCAAGGGGAGGAAGCTGGTGCGTGAGGAGCAGTGAAGGTGCAGAGTTGGGAGTGGAGTTGGCCGGGTTATGGAAGGCGATGAACGTAAGGGAGGGTATCCTCTTGGTGCCTTCTGTAGTGGAGAGTCTTTGGAGGAGCTGAGGAAGTAGAGCAGTTGGCTGAGGCAGCCTTTCAGGGAAATGATTAGAGGATGGACTGAAGGAGAGAGAATGCTCAAGGCAGGGATCCGAGGCTGGGACTTTGGCCAATGGATTTAGTGAATACTGTGCCCAGGGGTTGAGAGTAGAGACTCCAGAGTCTGGCTGCCTGGGTCCAATCCTGGCTCTCAACTTAAAAGCTCTTTGACTCTCAGCAGGAAGGATCCCCTCTGTGGTCAGATTCTTCATCTGTAAAGCAGCACCCATTTAGCCCAGGGTTAAATGAGGATTAAATGAGTTATCGCAGAAATGCAGACATGGGCTGCTGAGGGCTTGGATGAGATGGGTAGCAGGGGAGAGAAGGTGGTTGGACTCAAGGCAGATTGGATCCAAGGGATGGGGCTTGGGGAAGAATCCACGATTTCTGTGGTGGAATCATACTCAGACTTGGGAAGATTAGAAAGACGAACCAACATAGGCTGATTCTCTTTTTTGTTTTCTTATGAATACAGTATTTATTTTTTTCCTTCTGTCAAACCCTGAGCCAACCACTTCCCCCAGACTGCCTGGAGAGTGTGGGAAAAGGAACACAGAGGGCAGATGAGACACAGGAGAAAGACCTGTGAGGAGGTGGAGACGGCCCCATCACATGGCGAAGGGGACGAGAGAAGGCATCATCAGGCAAAGGAGCCCCATGGCTGCTGAGAGGGGAACGCCCAGAATGGTGTAGGAGAAGAGCCTCAGAGAGGGGTTCCTGGCAAAACCAAAGTGAGGCTCCCAAACACAGTCCCAATTCCAGCCCCAGAGCCAGCCACCCTTACCATGGCGGCCCCAGCCCCAATGCATCTGGCTGCTATGTCCCTGTCCCTTGAAAGGGCGCTGGTTCAGAAGCTGTGTCTGGGAATAAGCGAGGTCAGGGGTTGGGGGCTGTCAAGCTGCTGAGACTCTCATCTGTCGGCGTCTCTGGTGGTTTTCGCACCGCTGCAGACAGCGATCGACTCAACAGCTGAGAGGTGCTCCTGACCAAGAAGGGGGTGGAGACTTTGCACAGGTGCACATTTTCAGGGGATTGAGGGGTGTGGCAGGAGAGCTGCCCCCAGGGCAGAGAAGACAGAGAGGGGCAGGGGGAGGGCTTGGATAGTTTTCTTATTGGGACTCGTGAGGAAGATGAAAATTCTGGTTGGGCAAAAGATAAGTGAGTGGCCAAATTAGAGAAATAAAAAGCCTTTTGCAACTATCACTAAAAATCGCATGCATGTAAAAAGTTCTCAGTCCTGGAATAGGCACTTATCTAACCACAGATCTATCTGATTTTCCAAGGATTTTCCTCTTTTTGATCTATAAATTTCAGTTTTGAAATATTTCAAGCATTGGGAAAAATATAGAGAATAATATAGCATGCTTGTGATTATTCAAGGAGTAAAGTGATCATTATAGATGCTTCTTGGCCTCGATGATATTAAATGGTTTTAGTCTATATTAGAACTTGAGGCCATAAATGGTCATCGTTCACCTTGCTGGACCATCTTACAAAGGTTTGTAGACTGAGTACAAGAGTTCTCTCTGGCTTGTGGCTAAATTGTCCTTATTTTCAGTATCAAATAAGATTTCCTACTGTGTAGGCACTCAAGGTCTTATCCTCTCTCATTTCAAGGACCTTCATAATTTAATCCCATGTCACCACTCTTACTGTTCAATGCTTCCTATTGTCCCTACTTACTCTGTCCCCAAATATAGTTTTCATTTTCTCATCAGGACTGAATCAAGATGGGTGGGTGCTCTGAAAAGGTTACAATTTGATACTTCTTCAAACTAATTTCTTCACATATCCATTCACTCAACAAATATTTTTTGGATACATATTTTATGTCTACAACTGTTATAGCCTCTTGAGATATAACTAACAAAATAGACAAAGATCCCTGTTTACATTCCAGTAGAGGAGACAGACAGCAAAAATAAATAAATAAATAAAATAAAAAGCTAAATCAATCACATAGTATGTTAGAAGGTAAAAAATGCCATCAAAAGAAAGGAAGGAAGGAAAGAAAAGAAAAAGAAAAGAAAAGGAAGGGAAGGGAGGGGAGGGGAGAGGAGAGGAGGGGAGGGGAGGGAAGATGAATTAGAGCAAAGTAAGGAATATAGAAGTTTGGGAGTCAGGGAGTGCAGGTGGCAGCAATAATCAGTCAAGGTACTCTTCATTTAAGAGCAAAGACTTGAAGGAGTGGTGGGAGTAAAGGAGATTGGATGGTAATTCTATTTTAATTTTTTTTGAGGGGCCTCCAGGCTGTTTTCCACAGGAGCCGCACCAAGTCACATTCCCACCAACAGTGCACGAGGGTTCCCTTTTCCCCACATCCTTGATAACACTCGTTATTTCTTGTCTTTTTGATAATAGCCATTCTGACAGGTGTGATGTGATAGCTCTTTGTAGTTTTGATTTGCACTTCCCTGGTGGTTAGTGATGTTGAGAGCATCTTTTCATGTGTCTTTGGAAAAATGCCCATTAGTTCCTCTGCCAATTTTTAAATCGGATTACGTGAGGGGGGGGGGTTGATGTTGAGTTATACAAGTTCTTTATATATTTTGGATATTAAGCCCTTATCCAATATATCACTTACAAATATCTTCTCCCATTCAGTAGGTTGCCTTTTTATTTTGTTGACAGTTTCCTTTGCTACGCAAAAGCTTTTTAGTTTGATGTAGTCCCAGTGATTTTCTTTTATCTTTTTTGGGTCCTTTCCTGAGATCATATGACCCAGTAATTCCACTTCTGAGTATTTACCTGAAGAAAACAAAACCACTGATTTGAAGAGATATATGCATCCCTATGTTTATTGCAGCATTATTTACAATAGTCAAGATAAGTCAAGATAAGGAAACAGCCCAAGTGTTCATTGATAGGTGACTGGATAAAGAAGATGTGAGATATATACATATATATATATATATATATATATATATATATATGACTCAGCCATGAGAAAGAATGAAATCTTACTGTTCACAACAATATGGGTGGATGTAGAGGGTATTATGCTAAGTGAAATAAGTTGGACAGAAAAGACAAATATCATATGATTTCACTTACATGTGGAATCTAAAAAACAAAGCAAATGAACAAACAAAAACAGAAACAGACTCAGAAATGCAGAGAACAAAGTAGAAGTTACCAGAAGAGAGAGAGATGGGGGCATAGGCAAAATAGGTGAGGGAGATTAAGAGATACAAACTTTCAGTTATAAAATAAGTAACTTGCAGGGATGAGAGATACAGCATAGGGTGTAGAGTTGATAATATTGTAATAACACTGTACGGTGGCAGGAGCTAACTACACTCATTATGGTGAATGTTACATAATATATGTATTCGTTGAATCACTATGTTGATGAAACATATGAAAGGAATATAATATTTTAGGTCAACTATACTTCAATTTAGAAGATATTAAAAAAAGAGAAGGTTGACACTGGAGGGGAGAGTGGTCTAGCCAAAACAAAAGCAAAGAAACTGTGGGGGAGCGCAGGCCTGGTGGGCCTCAGAAGCAGTGAGGAGGGCGGTGTGGGTGGGTGACCTGAGAGAAATGAGAGGCATGTTGGATAGAAATGAGAGGCAAGAGGTGCCCAGATCAGAGAGTTTTATAGGCTAGTGTGAGAAATTCGGCTCTAACTGTCAATGAAATGGGGAGCCATTGTGGGATTTGGAGACAAGGAGCAAACATGATCCACCTTAGGCCTTACATTAATTACTATGGCTGCTGCACCGAGAAGAGACCATACGGAATTTAGGGTAGAAGCAGGAAGAAATCAGCAGGCTGTTGGTATAATCCAGATGAATGATGGTGGCTTAGACCATGGTAGTAACAGAAGGATGGCAAAAGCAGTGAGATTCTGTGTGTGTGTGTGTGTGTGTGTGTGTGTGTGTGTGTGTGAGTTGAAACCATGGTGAAATATTCATAACATAAAATTTACCATTTTAACTATTCGTAAGTGTACACTCCAGTGGCATTAAGTACATATGAATTATCATACAATCATTCCCACTATCCAGCTCCAGACCATTTTCATCATCCCCAAAGGGAAACTCTTGGATACTTTTTTTTTTTTAAGATTTTATGTATTTACTTGGCAGAGAGAGAGATCACAAATAGGCAGAGAGGCAGGCAGAGGGAGAGGGAGAAGCAGGCTCCCCGCCAAGCAGAAAGCCCGACGTGGGGCTTGATCCCAGGACCCCGAGATCACGACCCGAGCCGAAGACGGAGGCTCCAACCCACTGAGCCATCCAGGCACCCCCTCTTGGATACATTTTTAAGGCAGAATCAACATGCTCTCTGACAGGTTGGACAGGGGTATGAGAGAAAGAGAAGAGTCAGAGACAACTCCAAGATCATTGACCTGAGCCACGGGAAAAATGAAATCGCTATTGACGAAACGGGGATGATGGGTAGAGCAAGTCTGGGGAGGAAGGAAGAGAAGGAGTTCAGGTTTCTTCATGTGAATGGGAGTTCTCCCCTAGACACCCATGCGGAGGATTTGAGACTGCATCTGGGTATGAAGTCTGAAATTCACTAGAACTGGGTAGAGGTAGATGTTTGGGTGTCATCGTGTCATCGACAGAGAGATTGTTTTTAAGACGAAGGAATGAGATAATCGAAGGAGTGAATGAGGGAGAGAAGAGATCAAAAGCTTTGGAGGAGGCTATCATTAACCCCAGGCTGAGAGGGTAGGGGTGGAAGAGGAGTGGCAAGAGAGACTAAGAAGAAAAAAAACCAAGAGAAGAGTGTTGAATGCTGCTGAGAAGTTAAGTAAGATGAGGACCTAGAATTAACCATGGGATAGAGTGGTGCATAGGCCACTGAAGACCCTAACAAGAGCAGTTTGGGGGAAGTGGTAGGGACAAAAACTTGACTGGAATGGGTTAAGGGAAAATGAGAGAAGAATTGGAAGCAGCAAGTAAAGATGAGTTATTTCTAAATTTTACTCTAAATGGGGAGCAAAGCTGGTCAAGGAAATAATATCGAGAGTAGTTTCTTTTGTTTTTAATGGGGGAAGAAACAACATATCTGTAGGCTAATGGCAATGATCCAGTGGAGAGGGGGGATGGTGATACAAGAGAGGGAAGGAGTATTTTTTTAAAATTTTGAATTTGATACCTTTACGTGAGGCCACAGCATTTTTGCTACATTTTAAACCATAGTCTGACCCACTTCATTCATTTGTATAACCTACATTTGACTTTGCATCTTTTGGCCTGGATAGATACAGATCTATATGGGGCTCTAAAACAACACTGGAATCAATTGGCAAGAACGTAAATTAGACCCAGTCCTGCTAATGTAGACAGAGCCCCTACGTGCTAATGTACTCTCTTTCTCAGAGTGTTTAGGCCGTTTTTTTCATTCAGATACTACCAGAAAATTGACAGAAGCTGTCGAAATCCCCAAACTTAATAATACGTAATATAATGCAGATTTGGGGGCTCAGTAATTTATTTTATTTTAGTGTCTAGAAATCAACCTTGGCATGGTCTTTGGAAAATGAGTGACTTCTGGGTGCAGGCAAAAGATGAAAGAAAGTTATTAAGTCAAGGGGGAGTGATAAAGCAGCAATGGGAGAAAAGATGAGTCTTTGCTGGGCTTGGACTGGAACTATGTCTCCACAGTGGAATTGGACATTTACCGCTGGACCACCAGTGTTTCTGTAGCCCAAAGATTGAGTATGATGATGTCCAAATCAGAGAAAGGCAAGTAACTAATGCATGAACCTAGGTTTGGAAGGTCAAATTCTGTGAAAGGAAAGGGGGTTGAGATAGCCTTATTACTGTGTTGAGTATCTTTATTATTTTTTTTTAAGATTTTATTTATTTATCTGAGAGAGAGAGTGAGAAGGTCAGAGGGAAAAGCAGACTCCCATGGAGCTGGAAGCCTGATGTGGGACTTGATCCCGGGACTCTGGGATCATGACCTGAGCCAAAGGCAGTCGCTTAACCAACTAAGCCACCCAGGTGCCCCTGAGGATCTTTATTCTTATCTATCCTATTACCCTGGAAGGATAATCCATAGGGATTAAACATGGTGGCCAGCCTCCATGATGACTCAGTGAGCCCAACCTCTTGGTATTCATTCTTTTCCACCTTGCACTCTATCCTGGAAACCTAATCTGTAGGGGTTGGATCAGATCACTAAGCCCTGGCTTCTGGTTGGATTACACAAATGGGGAGTCCTGGGAGGAAGTTAAGGTGAGGTTGCCTTGAGTTGGCTGTGTCTCTCAACAACAGATCATTGCTCCCATCAAAGAGATTTTGGCTCTACTTAACTCTCTCTCACTTTCCTGGTCCTTTTGGACCTAGGGATGGTGACAGTTTTACTACTGTTGGACTCAGCTTCCCTTACCCCCATCCACACCTTTGTAATTAGTCCTTTTGTGTATAGACCCTTTTAAAGTTACTCTAATTTAAATATATCATGTTTCATATTGGAAACCTGACTAATACAGTAATTGGTATCAAAAATGGCTCCAGGAAACAGAGTCAAAACTGGATCTGAGATTTATTTGGTCATATATTTAGAGGTCCAAGAAGCCTAATTGCTGGGGGAAATAACTCAGTTATCAATTCCTAGAATTATCATTGTTGGCAGTCTGGACTAAAGGGCAAAATGCTAGCTGTATGGAGCTCCTATAAAGTCTTAGGATGAAAACCACAGCACAATTCCCCAGGAATTAGAAGTAATGCCTTGACACTGTGCTGAGAGTTATTTTTGATTTGAAAAGTACCTGCTGGCTTGCTACTGGTGAAGATTGAATAGTTAACCACGGATCATGAAATATTTATGTCATTCAAACCGCCTATCTTAAGCTGAATGTTATCTGATTCAATGAACCGTAAAATTAGGCATGAATAGTAGTACTCCAGTATAATATGGAAGCAGTATATTTGAAAGTAGGCCCCAGGAGATCCAGAAGGCTCAAGATAGCTTCATGAGCAGGTGACTTATATTCATAGAGTACCTGTTCTTTCTGCTTCTCTTCAACTCACACAAGAGGCCTCAACAAACCTAATGTATAGATAGATCTGAATCCTGAGCACATAATAATGGAAAATAAACAACCATCGTGCTGTAGCCCCATTCAGAGGTCTCCTGAAAGATGGTGCTGAAATGAAATCCTCCCAGAACTTCAAAAAGTTTGTTAATACTTCATTAGGAAAAGATAGCCTGAGATATTGATCTATGATAACTAATGGGTGATGGCATAAAAAAAAAAAGTTGGTTTGCTAGTTGGGAACATGGAAAGTACAAGGTCAGGAGATTTGTAACAAGATCTGGGGAGAGGATTATGGCTGAAACTCTTGGAATGGGGACAGAATGGAAAGGTAAAATCAGAGGTCTACAAGATGATACAATGTTAACCTTTTCTCAGTTTCGTTTGTGCTTCTTCAATGGTTGAATACTCTTAACCACGGTTTTCTTTTTTTTTTTTAACCATGGTTTTCAAAATGCAGAAGCGGCTGGCTTAAATGGGCAGAGGAATGACCAACTAAAAGCTCAGTCATTACTATGACGTCTGGGAGATAACATCTTGCAATGTTGGAGTGGTATCCTATAGGATGCAATAAATGTCTTAAACCAGCAACAAATGTATAGCCAGGATGCATGAGTCAGGCAACTAAGGAGAGGTGTTTGGAATGGCCCCTCTCACCATCTCATCTAATAACCCACTGGAATATTGTTGTTCTTTTTATCTGTGACGTTGGGGTTAGTGGGTTTGGAGAAGCATCCCTTTCTTAGAGAATACTGGAAGTTGAGACCACCCTCTGGCCATCTTGGGATTCCTTGTATCACTGAATTGATTGGCACAGAAAGAGGTCAGTGTAGCTGGAATGAGTATCCTGATTATCAGGATGAAACAGAGTTGGTTCTTCACAAAGAGGACAAAGAGGACTTCGAAACTCAAATAATTTACCAACTTTCTTTCCTAATATTCAAAATAGTCCCGGTCAGTGGAAAACTATAACAATCCCATAAAAACAAGACCAATAAAAGATCCAAATCCCACAGGAATGAACATTGGATTATTCCATCAGATAAAGCACCTTCTTCAGTCAAAGTGTTGGCAGAGGCAAAAGGGAACATGGACTGGATGATGACAGAAGGCATCTGTGATCATTCCCTTAGGACTCTGAACAGCCCTAGATTTGGGGATTGTAGCAGCTCTGTTTCATGTTACTCTTCCTTCTTCCTTATTTCTTTCCCTACCTTACTTAAAGGATCCTGATGTTAAATGTACTAAGTTTCAGGTGGAATTATGACTGCATTGACATCACCTGGTGATAACAAGATGGCCGACAAAACTCCATTGCCTCCCCTGTTTGGGGGGCACAGAGTGGAGGCTGAGGGGGGTAGACTGTACTGGGTGTCTTCAGTTTGTACCCCTTTTCTATTTTCCTGGGACTTGAGAGATGATGTCTGATTTAATCTTCTCAACAACCCTATAGTAATAGTAGGTCTTCTCGATTACCCTCTTCCTATATACCTGACACTATTCTAGGTGCTTCCCAGGAATTGGTTCAGTTAATCCTCCCAGTAGTCTTACATGCTAAGTATCCAATTATTCCCGTTTTATAGCTGAGGAAACTTTAGTGCAGAACTGTTCAGTAACTTCCCCAAACCCACAAAGTTAGAGATTAGCCTCTGCCTTGTAAGACTTCTCAAAGAGGTTAGGTGTGATTATACTGTTTTGGCAGATAGGAAACGAAGACTTGGAGAAGTAAAGAGACTCATCCCAGGTAGAGTCACCCGTACAGCGAAGATTCAAACCCAAGTCTGTCTAACCTCAGAACTCATGTCCAACATACTCTTTGCTTCCTGAATGCTTCATTGTCAGGTGTCACGATGAGAAAGAGCTGACTGGGAAATCCAGGTTCTACGAACATAAAATATTGATTAATAAAATATTAAAATATTAAAAAATATTTTTCAAAGAAACATGATGGACCTCATTCAAAATCCATGTTAACAGATTTCCTAGGAGAACATTGCTTTTGGAATCCTATTCTTTTGTACATTTATTAGCTAACATTAGCCCTGATAAAGATAAAGTAGAATACAGCGGTCATTTGTCATTCACAGGCTGAGGAAATGCATAAACCAGACCCGGGGAGAAGAGCCTGAGAAGGGAAACCACACTGGTCAGGGTGCCAGTAACTTCTTTTTGCTTTCGAGACAGTTTCTCATCTGCCCCTAGCAAAGGAGGGCAGAGTCAAGACCTAGCATATGTGTCATCATTCCTACTGCGCCTTGGGAATTTCCCTCAGGAAATTTCCTTTGGACTAGCACCACCGGCCTCATCTAGCCAATATCATGGACTTATGGCTCTCTCACAATGATCTGCTTTTCAGATAATACCATCCAGTCGATTTTCTGTTGCTGTTGCTGCTGTTCCTTGCAGAAGCGGTGAGTCTACTTCTGAGGGCAACTTCTTGGAATTCACTCATTCCGTTTCTTTATTGTCTACTGAGTCTCTGTATCTCTTTGTATCTGCTGTTTCCCTTTGCCTGGGAAACCCTTCCCCCATTTCCCCCGTGCTGAGTGCCCACCGATCTAAAAGCGTAAGTCAAATTTCAGATCTTTTATCATCTGTCCTGGATGCTTTGGGCATTAATTCTCCTTCCATTGCCTCCTCACAGCATGTGGCTTGGTTCTGCATTTGATATTTATTTTGGGTATGCTCTTTACTTATCTGTATTCTGCTCAGTAATTTTTACCCATTAAGTGCAAGAATTCCTGTCTTATTTATTTGAATACCTCCCCCACGAAATGATCAGAGTCTCTCTCACTTTGATGTCCAGCAAATGATTATATAGAATAAATGCAAGGGGGGCGCCTGGGTGGCTCAGTGGGTTAAAGCCTCTGCCTTTGGCTCAGGTCATGATCTCAGGGTCCTGGGATCGAGCCCCGCATCGGGCTCTCTGCTAAGCAGGGAGCCTGCTTCCCCCCCATCTCTCTGACTGCCTCTCTGCCTACTTGTGATCTCTCTCTCTCTGCCAAATAAATAAATAAAATATTTATATAAAAAAAAGAATAAATGCAAGGTACCATGAAAATAGAAACAGCTAGCATTTAATGGGAGTTTCCTCTATGTAAGAGTGGGCTAAAAGATTTGCATTTATTGGCTCAAGTAACTCTCAAAAACACCTACGGCCTTCATAATCTCCATCTTACAGATGAGGGAATTGAGGCTTCAGCAGCTTTGGTTTGGGAGAGGGGACATTCAGGCCATCGTTGGTAACATAGTTGTTTTTCAATCTCAGACAAGTCAGAACACAAATAAGCCTGAGCAAAGATGAAGAATTTTCGGAAAAATACACACAGCGTCGCAGGCCGTGGTTCAGGGAGTTGCCAAGCAAGAAGCGAGTGAGTATCATATCGATGAGGGGGAAGAAACAGGGGAAGCATGCGTTTTTAGTACTGTTTGCTGCCACACGCAGTATCTCTTGTCATGCTCGGCGTGTGAGGAGGGCTTCATAAACACCCAGTGAATGAATTCCTTAGAAGAGAGCAAAAGAAAAAAAGGCCAGTTAAAAAATAGCCTATGCTGCTATGTTTCGGCAGAACTTGAAACCAGACAGAGACTGGGGAAAAATGTATTCTGGCTACTGCCATTTTTGAACCCAGGAGTAATTTTCAGTTCAATGTTGGAGGAAACAGTGTTCTAAAGAAGTGTGCTAAACCCAAACACAGCTTATAGCGTGTGAAAACGAAGGGCTGTTTATCATTTTTTCAAGAGAGAAAAACCCATAAAAAAAAAAAGTGAAACTATCGAGGTGGAAATCAGATTTTAAGAGGCACTTGGCTGGCTCAGGCCGTGGAGCATGTGACTCTTGATCTCAGGGTCATGAGTTCGAGCCCCGTGTTGAGCACAGAACTATTTAAAAAAAGAAAAGAGAAACATCCGCTGCAACGCTGGCGAGAGAATTTGCGAACTTGACAGCTTACAAAATGATGAATGGGTTGCTGGATTCAAAAGTCATTTTATGGTCATTTCCTATATTTATCCCCCTCTGGTTTTTGCTTTGGTGAAGCCAGCAGGGAGAATTGGGGCAGCTGGGAAATATATTCTATCCCTGTTCTTTTTTAGTACAGAATACTAAAACAATAATACACCAAATCACTCCTTGGTTTTTCCAGTCCAACAGAGACCATGTGCAACCATCAAAACGTAAGCCACTGCCTCCCCTCCCACCCTCTGAGGTTACGGAAGAGAAGATCCAAGTAAAGGCACTGTATGATTTCCTGCCCAGAGAGCCGTGTGATTTAGCGTTAAAGAGATCAGAGGAATACCTGATATTGGAGAAGTCTAACCCTCACTGGTGGAAGGCGAGAGATCGTTTAGGGTAAGACCGGTGCTCTGGTCCTCATCAAAGCCCTCTTCGTTTATCCTCTGAAGACTTCTGAAGCAGGAAATCTGCTTCGTGGCTCGTTTTCTCCGGGTTTAGAATTCTTCCTTCTGCCTGGAGCAGTACCTGCCCCCACGTGTCTTATCTGTACGAGAGAGCATTCCAGCCCTGCGATTTCAGGCAGAGTCACAGAGCGCCCTACGCGCAGCCTCACTTCCCCGTGCTGTCACTTACTACTGTGGGTCCTTTGGCCAGTCACTTACCTGGCTGAGTTTCCCTCCCTTCCTTCCTTTTCTGAGATATAATTGCTATATAACATTATATGGGTTTCAGGTGCGCAGCATAATAATTTGATATTTCTATGTATTATGGAATGATCACCACAATACGTGTAGTTAACATCCATCACTGTGAATAGTCACAGACATTTTTTTTCTTGTGATGAAACTTTTACGATTGACTCCCTTAGCAATTCTCAAATATGCAATACAGTGTTACTGACTAGAGTCGCCGTGCGGCACATCACATCCTGATGACTTCCTCATTTTATAACTGAAACTTTGTACCTTTTGAGCCCCTTCACCTATTTCATCCACCCTCTGCTCCCTGCCTCTGGCAACCACCAAACTGTTCTCTGTATCTCTGAGAAGATATCTCTGAATCTTTTTTTAAATTAAAAATATAAAAATATTCAAAAACATTTTTAGATTCCAAATATAAGTGAGACCACACAGTATTTGCCTTTATCTGTCTGACTTATTCCACTTAGCATAATGCCGTGGCGATCCACCATGTTGTTGCAAACAGCAAGATTTTCTCCTGTTTTATGACTAATTTTTCTAGACATATATGTATATATATATGCACACCTCTTTGTGTTATATACCTATATACATACATATGCCTATATATATATATAACACAAAGAGGTGTATTCATCCATCCATCAATGGATACTTGGGTTATTTCCATATCTTGACGATTATAAATAATGCTGCAATGAGCGTGAGGGGTGGACACATCTTTTTGAGTTAGTGTTTCATTTTCTTTAGATAAATAGCAGAAGTGGAATCCCTGGATCATATGGTCATTCTATTGCTAATGCGTTTTTGTTTATTTGTAAAATATGGGAATAATGATTCTTACCATATAGGCTTTTTTTCTGATTTACACTTTCTTTGAGTATTTGACTTCTATTTTTCCCGTTAAACCCTAAGGTAGAAACAGAAACAGTATCTCGCTAATTTTCCTATTTCTGCAATGACTAGTTTTGGAAGTAAACATTGCAGTACTTGCAGAATTAAATTGGAAGGAAAAAAAAAGACCTTGGGAAGCAAACAGACTTCATCGTGTTGAGGGCAATAGATTGTTAATACCTAGCTGGAGTCCGAGGTAGTTAGTTCTGAAGGGGATCTGGGCTGCCTGGGAGAGAACGCTGGCATTTGATTTCTATTCTTCTTGATAATTTGGAGATGATAAGTATCTAAGTATTAGAATTAACTAGATTATATACCTCTTTCTATAATTATATTTTCCTGATGATTTGGCTTTCCTACCAGTTTGTAGTTTTGACATAACATGTAATGGAGACTTTCCAGTGGGAAAGAGATATGAGTAGGCTCAGGACCATGTAATTAGCCCTCCTGCAGGTTGGCACTGGCATGACTCAGACTTTAAAAAAAAGGTGAATTAACTTTTCATTTCAAAGTTAATAAGTGAATATCACTTTTTATAATACGCCACTATGATAAACAATGCCTCCAGACCCAAGCACCCTATTCACTTAGCAAGTACCCTTCCAGAAAATTTTCAATGCACTTTCATGTACATATTTAAATATACATTCTTGTTTGCAGATTTAGTTTATCTAATTCTTGTCGTGCTTTATTCATTGTTCTGCAACTTGCTTGGATTTCCCAGTAATGTCATGGAGATCTTTTTGTAATTTTATAATTTCAAATTACATCGGTGAAAGTATAGAAAAAGAAAACCCTCTACCCTGCTGGATGTGTAAGTTGGTACATTTTCCTTCGATAGCAATTTGCTGTATCTAAGGGGAGATGCATATATTTGGTGACCCAGGGACTTCCCCGTTTGGCATCAGTCTTAGAGAAATACTTTTCCCTGTGCACAAGGATGCGTGTTCATGTGCTTCTGAGCGGGAAATGTTGTGATAAGAACATGGCTAACCTGCATGTTAGTCTATCTATTTTGCA
Source organism: Nasua narica (assembly GCA_028533885.1). Classification (NCBI taxonomy): domain Eukaryota; kingdom Metazoa; phylum Chordata; class Mammalia; order Carnivora; family Procyonidae; genus Nasua; species Nasua narica. The sequence continues at coordinate 34,924,180 of CM052800.1, read as the reverse complement.
GAAATTAAGAAGAATTAAGTTGATATGTTTGTTGTTGCTGTGTTTATCATCTAGTCACTATGACATCTTAATGATCTTGTCAGTGCCGCTTTTCCTCTTTGAAAAATTAGAGTGTCCCAAAACATCTTAAATTGCTTCCACTGTAAGTCAGAATCTTAGTATTTATCATACAGGGATTTCGGTTGAATATGGAAGTGAAAAATCCTTTTTTTTTTTCTTTCAGCAATGTAATCAGTAAGACGAATTTGATTTCCTCCTAGGTCCTTGAGATTTTAAAAGGATTGCTGTCGCAATAATGTCACAGATATGCCAAGCATTTTGATTTTTGCTTTGTCTTTTGTTGTAGGAATGAAGGCTTAATCCCAAGCAACTATGTGACGGAAAACAAACGAACCAATTTAGAAATATATGAGTAAGTCTCCTCCAAAATATGCTCTATGGTCGATCTATGAAAATCAGGTACATTTGGGCGGCTTACGAGGATACAAGCTGGTTTTGGTCTACAAAAGGAAAAGAAAGTAACACATTTGGCTGCTTTAGTTTGAGAGATCTTTGATCCTTATAATGGTTGATTCAGAAACTTCGCTTTCTTAAACTTCTTTTTGTTTTGTTTTATATGACCACTTTTTTGGGTTTGTTTTAACAGTGACTGCATGGAAACCAAACACTCATCTTGGTCTTGTTTTACTCTACGTCCATCCTAAATGGAAAAATAACTATCTCAAAAATGACCTTAGTTTTTTAATGAGTGATAAATTGAGCCTACCACCGAGACACATGACTCTATTTTGGCTCATGTTTTGAAACGTTTTAGAAATAGCTGAAGATGAAAAGTAGGCTAATGCTGTAGTTTGGGGGGGAACTTTTGGTGTGTTCTCTAGGGCTCTGCTTCGAAAACTATTTTTGATACAATGATCTAGATTTGGAAGGTGGAGATCTTAGAAATCGCTTTTCTAGCCCCCCATTCTGCGGATCAGAAACTCAGGTTGTGAGAGTAATTTACAAGCAGAGAGTGGCAGAGCTGGGAATAGTCCTGGTCTTTTATAAATTCAGGTTTGCCTAAGTTTTATTTATTTATTTTTTAATTTTAATTTTAATTTTTTATTTTATTTATTTATTTTTTAAATTTTTTTCCCCAAATATGTTTATTTTATTTTTTCAGTGTTACAAGATTGATTGTTCACGCACCACACCCAGTGCTCCATGCAATAAGTTTTAGCACTTGAGTGCCCTCCCCCAGTTTAGATACTGGCTTTGCAGTTAACATATGCTTCCCGCCATGTGGCCTGTTGGAGGGAGGTGATATGGGCTGAGGCATGAAGACAGGTGCTTCTCAGAGAACCAGGCAACAAATATAAATTGAATGAGAACCAACCCCTCCTTCCCAACCCCTAGGTCTCTGCTTTGCTACTATTTAAGCCCACCTGGAGGCCAGACTCAGCATCTCTCTCCCTAAAACAAATAAGATCCTAAAAGTATTGGGGGGGGGGTGCCTGCGTGGCTCAGCCGGTTGAGCCTCTGACTCCTGGTTTTGGCTCAAGTCATGGGCTGTGGGATGGAGCCCCACGTGGGAGTCTGCCTGGGGATTCTCTCCCTCTGCCCCCTCCTCCTATTCGCATGCGCACACGCACGTGCTCTTTCTCTCTCTAAAATGAATCAACCTTTAAAAGCATTGGTGAATAATGTAGACTTCATTGGAGAGGACAAAGGGATGACTACAGGACACATGACACATCCACGTGACTTTACCAGGCTTCTCTATTAGCTACTTCTGTTCTCTCTTCGGGCTCCTCGCTTACTGCCATCACAGTCTATTCTGTCTTCTCCGTCCTTCACTCAGCTTGTCATGCCCCCAATCTTGACCTGAGTCATTTAGCTCTGCCCTGAAAGTCTAGCCTCTACTCAGTAAGACAAAGACCCCAGGTGACTGAACACACCGTCCTAAGAAAACAGTTTCACAACTATGTACCCTCAAGGCAGCATACCCCTTGGGGGGTTCGCCACTGCCCCCAGCTGGAGCTGCCCAACACAGTAGGTCTCTCTGAAGGCCAGGTCAGGGGAAGTTCGGTGTGAAAAATCTCCTTCTGAGAAAAATAAGACTTTTTTCCATAACGTAAACCCAGGTAAGACTTTCCAGGAGATTAAAAGAGATACGTGTGAAAGTATGCAGCACAGTGCCCGGTAGTGAGTGAATGGATGTTCACCAACCAACAGTGTGACTTTCCTTCCTTTCATTATTAATTAATTTGCTGCTGCTCCCTTAGTTTAGACGAGGGTTGGAGTCTTCCCTTAACAGCTTGTTCTTATTGGAGATATTGGGTAATTTGAATTAAACTACCCCAAACTTGGAATAATCATCTCATTTTCTTGGCTTTGATTTATGTGTCTTTAAAAATGATCTTCTTTAATTATCTAATTGTGAGAAATTAGTTTTTATTTCTGTTTCTTTTAAAGGGGTTCATTAAAATATAGATATAATAATTGTCAAGTAGAAGTCACTAAAATATATCCACCACTTACTATGTGCCAAGCCCCGTTCTAATGACTGTGTAGAAATTATGGCCCTAGGTTGAAATACTATAGTAAGGGCTTGGAAATTAGAGAAGTCTGGGTTCAAATCCTGATATCACCACTGACTGGGCAAGATTCCCAAATATCTACAAACCTTTAAATGATATGAAAACTGGGAACTGTGATACCTGTCTCCTGTAGGACATTGTAAGTATTTGATACATTCTAGAACTGTGAAGCTAATAGAAAGGGCATTTCCAGTTTGCTTGCTATTACAGAGGTGCCACGTTTCATAGTTACCTCAGCCTCTGAGTCACTTCATCTATTCAATCTTTATTTATTGTCCACTATGATGTGCTGAGTGTTCGCTATTCTGGGCCCTGGAGATACAACATGTAACGCATGGAAGAGCTCCCTGTTTTTGTGGCACTTACAGCTTCATGGGGAAATAGACACTAAACATTAACCTTGAATTCACAAACAAATTTAAAATTTAAAATTGTGGTATCATGAAGGAACAATAGGGGACACCGGGAGAAATCAATGGGGAAGGCTAAAAGATGAGGATGTTGGGGTGGGCAAACCCTCTGAGGAAGTAACTTGAGGTCTAAAGGAAGTAGGAGGTAGTCAGGGGGTGGATAGGGGAAGGAATGCTATGTTAGTGGGATTTTGACATCTCGGGGGATCCTTTATACTTTGAAATATTTATGGCTACTTTGGTTAAATTAATATCCAAATTATCAACATTACAATGTGAAAACTTGGTTTTCGGTAAGCCTTCAAATCTTGATATATTGTTTATAAAAAATAAGAACAATCACCTTAATTCAAACTCAACAGTGTCCTTAAACAATCAGTCCTACTTATAAACTCAGTTAATTAAATTTCCTGAAACATTTCACTTGCCTTGATAAACTTGAATGAATTCAATTTTCTGTTTAAATATTTTACATGCCTGACAGGGGAAAATATACAATTTCAATAGCCCTTTGTAAGTCCATATATGATCCTGGAAATCTAATAAATTAAACTTTTATGTGGTAAGCCAAAATCTCGTAACCATACAAATATTTAAAAAGTGACATTCCCTTCAATTTTAAATTCTAAGTTTGAAATTATTTATGCATTTAAAATCAGAGGCAAAAATTATGTCAGATCTCTTAAAATAATATCTTATTTTTAAAAGAGATTTTATTTATTTATTAGAGAGAGTGAAGAGAGAGAGAGAGCGAGAGCACACGTACAAGTGGGGGGAGGGGCAGAGGGAGAAGCAGACTCTCAGCTAGGCAAGGAGCCCCCTGTGGGTCTCTATCCCAGGACCCCGAGATCATGACCTGAGCTGAAGCCAGATGCTTAACTGACTGAGCTACCCAGGTGCCCCAATAATAGATACTTTAAATATCAAACATATCGCTTATGCTGAAATTTATAGAAGTATGAGTCTCATTTATTGCATTATCTCTATATTGAAAGCTTCATGTTCTCAGCATCAGAAAATGACCAAGATAAGCAGATTTACCTTTTTAGATCTAACAGGGTTTCTAGGTTGAAAACTCAAGACCACAATACAGTTACCTGTTGATTCAAAGACTGGGACAGGGAGACCCGAGACTTATGCGTATAGGAGATGTTCCTACTTGGCAACAGTTGGACATGCTGGATGGTTTTCATATGCTACTAGAGTCCCACCCCAAACCCTCTGTCCACATAATTCAGTGTGAGTTTCATAATCAGTGTTGTCTAGGTACTAGAGTTTCAGCCTTACCTATTGGAAAAAAAAACCCCACGAAAGTCTTCTTTCACTATCTGATTTAACCAGATGAAAGTCCGAAACACCATGACCCCACCTCTCCTATATCTGTTTCCTGCCTGTTAAAATTCTGTATTATTTTAAAGGATATTAAATTCATTATATTCTTGTCTCTGGTTCTCTTACTACTTTGAAGTCATTCTACTGACATCCACATATGGATGGAATTTTAACTTATATTTAGCAAAATTAATATATTTGCTTATATTATTTGTCACTATAATAAGGAAGTATAAAACAACAAAATTAACACTAATGTGATTGCAGGTGAAAAACATTTAGAAAAAAACAATTTATGTGAAGTTATTTTAAAAAGATTTTATTTATTTGAGAGAGTGGGTATATGGGCACACACATGCTTGTGTGAGTGAGGGGAGGGACTGAGGCAGAGGGAGAAGCAGACTCCCCACTGAGCAAGGATCCCCATGTAGGACTGGATCCCAGGACCCTGAGATCCTGACCTGAGCCGAAGGCCAACACTTAACCAACTGAGCTGCCCAGGCGCCCTGTCTCGCTTATTTTGAAAGAATTTCTTCTTTCTACAACTAGAAGTCTCGGACTCATTCTGAAAGTCCCTCCCCCAATATGAATATTCATTAAGAAGTACTGAATGATATTCACAGCCCAACATCACAATTAACTCCTGTTCCCATTAGTGATAAGTAGTCCAATTATTTCATCAAGAATCACCTGTGATCATCCTCTCTTCTCTATGCTTTATGTTTTAAAAAGTTTATTTTCAACTTGAGACCATTAGTATTTTTAATACCTGACCATTCTAATTTAGTGGCAGCTTTTTACGACTGGAGGTTAGTCCATAATATAATAGATTGCGTCCTCAAAGTCAAACAGAGGAGTTTCATGTAGCCACCATTTGGCCTACCCACTATGACTCAATGTATGGTTACATATGCATTCTTCCTTCCACTATCCGCAAAAATAGCAATTCTGGTAATATTACATTAACTCCTTCTTAAAATCTTTTTTTTAATGAAAGCTTTTCCATTTGTTCTCTCTCCTTTGTTCTACCATTTCCTCTCTCTTTCCTGTACAACATTTGCTTACTGACAAAGTCTTGTCCTGCCAAACCATGGGTTTCAATTACACTCATTAGTTATGTTTACTGTGCATGGTTCTGATAATCTAAAGTCATTTCATGATATGTTTCATACAGAGGAAACAGCAAGATAGGAGGCAGAATGGGGCTTGGTGAATTGGAAGAAGGAAAGGATCCCAATATGGCCGAAGCTTAGCGTGAGGGGAGAACAAGGAGAAAGATAAGAGGGTGTTTGGAGCAGGCCAGTACTAGTTGTTCCATGTATGTTATTGAACCACTAACTTTCTACAAGTTAACATACCTGGGAGAGTCAAATGGGTCAGAGTAAGTTTTAATTTTGGAAAGGTAACATGGCACGTATAAAATCATGCAAATAGGAAGTTCCTAAAAGCAAAGAAAGAAATGGGCATTTTCCAGTTTGTCTGCCAAACCTCAGTAAATGTTTATTGAAGATGATGACTTCCTAACCACATACCCTTCACGAAAAATTTCAGGAGATTAAATCACTCAAAATCATATACTAAATATGTGTCAGAAAGTTGAATTGAGAGATGATAGCATAAACTAGACATTGGCTTACGATTAAAAAAACTATTATACTAAGTTAATGACACGCAATAGTAACAGTGTCATTTATTGGAAATAAAAAACACTCAGCTTTCTTAAATCAATTCTGGAGTAAAGTTTTTAAAAATGAAGGAAATGAAGCAGGGTTTTTTTTTCCTGGAAAAATGGAATATAAAACTTTAAAATGATTTTTATTGCTTTTACAGGTGGTACCATAGAAACATTACCAGAAATCAGGCAGAACGTATTTTGAGACAAGAGGTAATTCAGTTTATTCATGAATAACTGGTGAATATTTTCAAAATGTCTGAGAGATGTACATTGTAAAGATTTGACCAAACTAAAAAGTTTTATTACTTCCTGTTCTTTTCTGTTCTAAAATGTTATTTCAACTTTATCTCTACTGTGCATTTTCCGATAAGTTGTAAACCAGACGTATTTGTATCAGCTCATGTTTTTCATTGACTTTCATTGTAACTTGAGCCATGTATTTTTCCTGAAATGATTTCAACTCCACTGTACTGGAACTACTCATTCACTCCAAAGTGTGTTCCACAGTAGAGTCTATATTGGAATTGCCCATATAGTTTTGCATCACAGACAATAAAATATATCCTCTGTCTTCATGAGCATAGCTAAGGCTTCTTAAAAACACAGACATAGAAAAATACTGATTGCTGCACTTTCTTTGTTCTTTGGGAACAATAGGAAGAGCAGCGTAGCCAAAACATCAAACTCAGATCAAAACTGCTCTTTTAGGTCAAAGCAAAACAAAACTGCATACAGTTTCCAACGGACGGTAAATATGAACTGTGGGGTAAATGTAGAGTCAAACCTAGAAACTAGGTAAGAGGTATGTGTGTCACTTTGCCCTGCTGTCGGATGTTGAGGAAATCTAGAAATATGAGTGAGAAAGAATCAGTTCTGTAACTAAAAGTCAATGCCAGTAATGGCTCAAGATACAGGGGAGGTCCAGTGAATAGCAGGGGGTTAGACAGAGTTTGAGGGACACAGACTTGGTCTCAGCTGGTGAGGGGGGTAGCGGGGATGGAGGTTGGAGGCCAGGTGTGGCTTCACGGGCTAGAAGGAAATGGGATGCACCAGCAAATATTGTACCCACCTGGCATGGTGACAGCAGGTAGCCTTATGTAAAGTGATATTAGTAGGTCCAGAATGGACAAAAGATGTTATGACAAATAGTCAGGAGAGAGTCTTTGGAAAGCTAGAACAGAGTCAGGAGCTGACCTACAAAGACTAGAACAGGGAATTATGTAACAACCCCCCCCCCCCACCCAGACAAGACAAATGGCAACATTTGGCCATAACACTCTTAAACAAAATAAAACCTAGCAGGTGCAATTGAAACCCATCCCTTCCCTCGTCTGTTCTGTCCCCGCCCTTTCTCCAGAGGCCATCACAATAGAAGGATGTGCTCCCATCATGTCCACGTGCTTATGTTTTTATCATATAAGTGCATTAATAGCTTATAGTCTTGTGTGTTTTAACACTCGACATAAGGGAGATCATATGTATATTGATTTTCAATGAAGCATTGTATTTCAATTTTATTCCCATGGATACATAAAGAGCAAACACATTCCTTTAACTGCTGTATTTCATTATATGAGTATACCAAAACGTATTGCTAATCATTCACCTTGTTTCTAACTTCTTAGTATTATGAATAATGCTGCCAAGAACGTTCATGTACTTATCACCTTGTACAAAAGGGTGAGGGTTTCTTTTGGTTATACCCAGAAATGATCTGGTCAGAAACTATGTGCAGACTTAGCATTACTAGATATTTTGAAATCATGACTCAAAGTACTTGTACTAATTTATACTCTTACAAGGAATGAGAAAACTGGTCCCCTACATTCTTGCCAACAGTCGATAGCTTCATACTTTTTTTTGATTTATGAAAAATGGTGTATATATTTTAAAATGTTCATTTCCTTGATAAGCAGTTCAGTTAAGTGACTTTTCATATGTGTACTGGCTAGTTGGGCTTCCTTACATGACTGCTAATATCCTTTGCTCATTTTTCTATACTGTGTTTGCTTTTGTAACTGATCAATATGTATTTTAAAAGTGTATTCTGAGTCTTTTGTCAGTTATATGTTGCCACCATGTTCTTTTGACTTTTGGTCCTAAAATTTTTTTTAATGCTCGTTTCTTATTTTAAATTTTAAAATATGTTACTGTCAAATTTCTCAATTTCTATGATCTCTTTTTTTTCTTTTTTAGCGTAATAAGTTCTTCTCTCTCCTGATGTTGTAAAGGAAGTTTATATTTTCTTTTAAATGGTTTAAAGATTTACTTTTCAGTAAATTTCATTTAGGTCCTAATCTGTCTAAAGTGTGTATGTATGTGTGTGTGTGTGGATATTTTAAAAAATATACATATTTTCCCTATGTATCTTAAAATATTTGTGTAATTTATATATTTTCTATTTTTTTGAAAGTACCTGGATTAAATCCTACTTGGTCATGAGGCATTCAGAACATATAGATCGCTAGTTTGAGTTTCTTAATACTTAATTTAGCGTTTGTCCTATTACGTTCACAAGAGGCCTGGCTTCTAATTTCCAACACTTTGTTTAGTTTTAGTATTAAGGGTATACTAGCTTCAAAAAATGATGGGACATGAAGTTTTGTCTCTTTTTCCAATCTTTAAAATAGTTTATATTGGATAGAAGTTATTTGCTCCTTGAAGTTACATATATCTCTCATACATATAAAATAATTTGGACATGGTGCTTTTTCAAACAGCTATTTGACTACTGATTTAATTTCCTTTCCTTCTTGAGATGTTTGATAACTTAGATTTACATGGAGAATTGCTTACTTTATATTTATTTTCTAATTGCATAAATCGTATAGGCGTACCTTACAATTTCTTTATTTCATATTTCAGTAGTATATTCATACAGTTTAAAAATCAAAAGATTTTGAAGTTTTCTTCTATCCTTGTCCCCAAGACGCCAGTTCCCTAGAACTTCTAGTATTAGTTTACTTTGTGTCCTTTCAGAAATATTTAATACATACACAAATAGAAATATATTTTCTTATATTGTTATTCTTATACAAATGGTAACATTATATATACTCTTGTGTACATTACTTTTTTCACTCAGCAGTATGTGCTGGGAAGGAAACTTTTCAAGTCAGTACACAGAAAGTATCTACATTCATTCCACACTTGCATAGTATTTCTTACTTTGGACATATCACAATTTATTTAAGAAATTTAATGGAGGGGTGGAGCTCTGGACTCTTGGTTTCCAATTGGTTGTGACCTTGGGGTCATAGGATCTCCTTTGTGGAACTCCCAGTTTGGCCCGGAGTCTGCTTGGGATTGTCTCTTCCCCCCGCCCCCTGCTTGTGCTTTCTCTCTAAAATAAATAAATAAAATCTTAAAACAAATTAGTGGTAATTTAAGTGGTATACGCTCTTTTGCTATTAAAACGGTGCTACCATAGGTAACCTACCTAGACATCTTTTTCCATTTATGTGCGTGTATGTGTAGGATAAATCCCCCAAGGTAGAAATTCTGGGTCAAAGGGAGAGCACATTTCTAATTTTGGTAGGTATTAAAATATGCTCTATAGGAGTTGTACAATTTATGTACTTCCTAAAAATGTAAGAGTGCCCATTTCCTCCCGACCTTTCCAGAAAGTGTTTAACGAAATGTGTGGCACTTGAAACCTTCAGTGTGAGTTTCATTTACGTCTCTCTTATCCCAGGAATGTTAAGCATCTCTGTGTGTATGAAATTATATATATTTGTATCTCTTTTTCTGTAAGCTGTCTGTTCATATCCTTTGCAAAATTTTGTGTTTTTTTTTTAATGCTTTCCTCATAATTTGTAGGACCTATGGAGCTACATTAAGGAAAGCTCTTTGTGATATGTGGAAATACTTTTCCCAGTTTTTCAATTGTCATATACTTATTTTTTGCCATGAATAGTGCTTAGATTTTATGTGTTCAAATATATCCGACAAAGTTTTGTAAAGCTTTAGGATTTGTGTCAGGTTGGAATTATCTCACCCACTCTGAGCTTATAAAAAAAAATTCCCACTTCTTTTTATTACTTTAGGGGTTTTATTTTTTACATTGACATGTTTGATTCATTTGTAATTATTCTTGATGTAGAATGAGGTATGGATCTGATTTTATTGTTTTTCTAGATGGTTACCAAATGTCTATCTTTTCTGTATTGATTTGAGGTATCACTTTCATATAAACACAGCTCCTGTGTTGGACTCCATCTGGACTCGCTACTTGGTTTCATTGATCAGCTTGTGTATTTAGGTGATGACTTTATAATATTGCAAATACTGAGGCTCTCTTTGTGTGGCTAGCTTCCCTTATTCTTCTTTTCCAGAAATACTCTGGAGATATATTTTTTATATATGAACTTCACAATTATTTTGCCTAGTTTTAAAAAGCTTCCTGCTGGTGCATTAAATTTACAGAGTAATTTAGGGAAAATTGTTTGGGCATTACAAATCAGTGAGGTTTGGGGACCAATTTGTTCTGGGACCCGTATGTTAATGATACCTATAGAAAAAATTAAAATGAGTCCCCACTTCAAGCAAAAATAAATCTTGGATGGATTGAAAACCTAATGAGAAAAGCAAACATCTTTATATTCTTTAGAAGTGTTTTATTTATTTATTTTTAAAGATTTATTTATTTATTTGAGAGAAAGAGAGAGAGAGAGAGAGAAATCACATGTGCAGTGGGGGTGGGGCACAGAGGGAGAGGGAGAGAAAAACTCCAAGCAGACTCCAGGCTGAGCACAGAGCCCAGCTTGATCTCAAGACTTGGGGCTTGATCTCAGGACTCTGAGATCATGACCTGAGCAGAAACCAAGGGTCGGTCACCCAACTGGTTGTGCCACCCAGGTACCCCTTTAGGAGCATTTTAAAGTTCTCTTCATATAGCTCTTACACATTTATTTGTAAGTTTATTTTAAGGTATTTTATTTTTCTGTTGCCACTATAAATGGGTATCTTTTTTTTTTTTTAATGAAAGCTCTTGAGTTCTGTGAGTTAATTTTGTAACAAAAGACTTAGGTGAATTCGAAAACATTTTTTGGTAGTAGTTTTTTAGTTGATTCTCGTGAGTTTCAGGTAGAATCTTATCAATAGCAAACAGTGATGCTTTCAACTCCTTTTTACAATTTAATACAGTATTTCTTGGTGGGTGGTTTTTTTGTTTTTGTTTTTGTTTTTACCTTTCATTTAATTGCATTAGCTGGTATGTCAGAACAATATTAAATACCAGTGCTGACAATAGGCATTTCTTTTTCCTGATTTCATTTGGAATGATTCCCATAGAAAGCATAATGCTGGACTTGGGACTAATGTAAATATGGACTATTGTGTTAAGGAAGTACATATATATTACTATTTTACTGAGAATTTAAAGACAACCGATTCTAGAAGTTGAAATTTGTCAAATGCCCTTTCAATATCTATGGCGGTGTTCATGAGATTTTTCTCCTCAAATCTATTACTTATATTACTAAAATCCCTAACATTGAATTACTTTTTCATTCCAGCATGCAATCCCTCTTGGTCATGGTATATTATTCTTCCACTGTGCTACTGGATTCAGTTTGTTAATATTTAATTAGGATTTTTGAGTGTTCATGAGTGAGACTTGTTAGTAGTTTTCCCTTTTGTGCACAATCTTTGCTGTGTTGTTGGTGTTGATATTAAACCCACTTTATACAAAAATTTAGAAGTTTTTCTTCTTTTCACATGCTCTGGAATCATGCAACATCACAATATGTCTCCATAGTGTTTTTAATGTTGTAGCTCTTTTAAAACTTTATTCATTTCCCCATTCAGTAGGTCCATTAACATTTCCAGATCTTCAGATCTGGAATCCAGAATCAATTTTGATAAATTTTATGTTTTAGTTTAGTTTAGTTTAGTTATGTTTAGTTAATCACGCATTTCATTCAAGTTTTCAAATGTATTGTGTAGAGTCAAGGTGATTCTTTCATTTTTTTCCTGAATCTTGGTGGCATATTTTTTTTTATATATTTTCCCTATTATTTACTAGTTAGATTGGTTAGCAACTTACCTATTTCATTGTTTTTCCATCTGTAACCAGATTTTGAATTTAATGACTAGCTCTATTATATTTTTGTTTTTATAATTGATTATTTTCTGCTTTTGTCTTCATTCATTTCTTTCTTATACTTGACTTGCTTCTTCTCCCAACTTCTTGAGGTAGATATATTTATTTTGTATTTCCTTTGTTTATTGATGTAAGTAATAAGACTGAGCACTGTTTGAACTATTTAGCAGAGCTTCCGATATGTAACAGTTCTTTATTATTTTCATTCTTATTTGAATTTCCTTGAGAAATTCAATAAAATCGAGTATGAATTGAGAATACAATTTATTTTACTTTCCTTGAGCATTTCCTTGAGAAAGAGAACTTAAAAATGTACATGCAATAGTAGCTTTCTTCTTTGGGGCTTGTTATTAATTTCTACTTTTTTTTTTTTAAAGATTTTTTTTATTCATTTGACAGAGAGAGATCACAAGTACTCAGAGAGGCAGGCAGGGGGGTGGAAGAAGCAGGCTCCCTGCTGAGCAGAGAGCCCAATGCATGGCTCGATCCCAGGACCCTGAGATCATGACCTGAGCCGAAGGCAGAGGCTTTAACCCACTGAGCCACCCAGGCACCCCAATTAATTTCTACTTTTATTGTTTTGTGGTCATGCCTGTTGTTTGCCCTCTCAACCCGTTGAAGAGGAGGTCACTACTTAGACAACTTGACTGAACACATGGTATCTATGTGTTTGTGTATATTTACTACCTACATACAACTTGGTTTTTTACATCTTTCACCTTTTATATCTTCTGTCCTCTATGGCGTGTAACACAGTCCTTGGACATGGTAGGAATTCCATAAAAGCTAGATTTTTTATTATTTCAAAAGGCTATAAGAGATTTTTTTGGTTTGAAAGTTGGACCAGAAAATAAGGCTTGTTCCTCGGTAAGCACCTAAAAGGAGTAGAAGACTCTGCTTAATGTGTCTTGCTCGCTTCGAGGGTCACACCATGGTGTTGGCTTTGGGCAGTTCTCGGGCAAGTTGTTGGAACTTCGGAAGTGTAAACTTTCACACATTTGGCAAGCTTCTGAAATGTTTCCCTCTCCACAAGTGTAAACACATTTAATAAAGGTGGAAACTTTTTTTTTTTTAAACAATATCAAACAAACAACGCAAACCAAATAGCCCAACATTCAATGTCATTTGAAAACAATTTACAGCTTTACTGGGGTTTCCCAGGGGATGTCAGCGGGAATCCAGTTCATAAGTTAACATCAAACTTAAAATATTCTTCTTGCCTGCCGATTCTCTTCTCGTCTCTCCTGTACTCTGGTGGCAACTAAAATCATTCCTCTGCTCTTCTCTCCAGACGCCCTCAAAGGTTATTCTTTCTCCATCCCCATCATGGATTCTGCTCACTTTTCACCCTCGCTGCTTTTCCAGATGTATGTCTTGCTGCCACCCTCATCCCACCTGCCGTGTTGTTTCTTTTCTTCCAAAATGCAAGCTGCCGATCTGTCTCTCCGTGCTTCCTATCCATCAATGATGTGTATCTATTACCTTGATTGATATAACAAAAATAACAAAATGGGGTACAAGGTTGTCAAATGCAGATTTTTTTCTTAGAAAAATCAGGAACAAGGTTTTAAAAATATACGTTAAAAGTTCTTGTCCCAATTAAATATTTCTGTAGGTGTGACTTCTTAACGTATAAGGGAGGTAAGATTGCATATATTTGTGAAAATAATCTCATCCATTTGTAGGAAGTCAGAATCGTTTGGTTTTCATTCCTGAGATGGGGGTTTGTCTTTCTTCCTAATAAGGACTAAATTTGTACAATGAATTGTTTTGCAGGCTAAAGAAGGTGCATTTATCGTCAGAGATTCAAGACATTTGGGATCCTACACAATTTCTGTGTTTATAAAAGCTAGAAGGTAAGCAACTGTGATTTTGATCACTTTAGAGGTAGCAATCCTTGGGATGGTCTTACGGAGACACTGTCACATGGAAGAAAGAGATATCACAGCACCGAAGATTACTGGTCTGGAAGTTAGTACAACTGATTGATTCGAGTTGCATTCCTAACAAGCTCCATGTGTGACATCAATAAGTTACAGAACTTGTCCCATCTCCTTTCCTCAACCACGAGGAAGTTGGCTTAGTGGTAGCAGACAGTGGCAGTGCTGTCCTCCTATCCCGTGGTTTACCTTGGGGTTACCCATAGAGTGCCTTCCTGCACTGAGAAAGCTTCTCGTGTCTTCCTACTGGAGGATGCTCTCCGGCTGTGGGAACTCATGGTCCCCACGGGTAGACTGCAGGTGCCTGAGAATTAGCATCCTAGGAGGAACCCTCCATCAATGAGGAACGGAAGATTAGCCTTTCAGCTCCTTTGCACTTTTGTGGGACAATTCTCAGACGTGATCCACAGTGTCTCATGGCTGCCTAGGGCCCCAGTAGCTCATAGCAAACCTGGTCATCAATATAATTTCTATCGCTTTTCCTCCTTTGTTTCATATCTCCTTACATCCCTCGCGATGCATTTATTCATTCACTGAACTGATATTGATATTCGACAAATACTTATAAGTGTCCCACTGGGCTCCACTATTTTGCACACTGGAGTTGTCCACTCGACAACTTTGGCTGGAGTTATGTTCAAATCTATGGACCCAATAAGATGGCTGACGAGGTACCAGCTGAATCAGTAACCCGCTCAGCAGTGGGTAGCGTCACTAGGATAAACGTTTCGGAGGTGGAGTCCTTCTGCTTCACGGACTGACTTAGTTCCAAAGTGCTCTTTTCTTTGTTTACTAATTCACATTCTATTGGTTGTAGAAATATGGAGGCTACCATCAAACATTACCAGATTAAAAAGAATGACGTGGGACAGTGGTACGTCGCTGAAAGACACCTCTTTCAGTCGATCCCTGACTTGATCTGGTATCACCAGCACAACGCGGCAGGTAAGTCCAGAGCTTCAGGCTGGGAGAGCCAGGGAGCCTGGCCCCTGCAACAGGCAACCCATCTTTGGCCTCGGACATTTTATCAGGAGCAAGTACCCCTGCAGAGTGCCTGAAATACAACCTGTGTTCTGAACAATTCTCCCCACTGATGCTTCTTTGTTTTTCTAGTCAGGGGCCAAGAGGTAGGTTGATTCTTTTTGACATTTCTGCCAGCTTAGAAAGTTGATAGCTGGCAGAAAAGCAAAAGGCAGTGTAACCCCAATGCATTTGTTCTGGAAATTTACATAGGGCTAAGTGTAATGGAATTTCAAGTGCCCTCGATAACCATGCTTCCTTCTCTTTGCCCCCATGAATTTACTCTTTGCCTCAATTGCATAGAAAAATAACCCTTAAATATCTCATTCTCTGTTCCTCCTTGTTTGGAGAACACAACAAGTTATAAAGGACACAGCCTTTCACGGTTGAAATTTAAGTTAAATAAAGGAGGGGCATCATTTAACCCCGTTCCTCAGGTGTTGTTTGCAATAGCTGTTCATTTTGCAAATTTATCTATGGAAAGATACAGGATTCCAGAAAGTTCCACCACAATTATAATCACAGCTCTGGCCTTCAGCCTTTCCCTAACCTGTCCTGGACCACTTTGAACACATGGGGGATCTTCTTACCTCAACATTAGAGAATTTGGAACCCACTCTAACTTTTCATATTATTTTGACTTGTTGCCATACGGTACTTTTTTAGATTTCTCTCATGAAAAGTTGTGTTGACCAACAACAAAAAAATCCTTTTGAAAAAAGGCCACTTTTCCATAACACTAGTTATAAATATCAGGAGTAAATCCAAGGAAGTTTTTATCCATTTATGGGATGAGTTCACATAGATATTCCACATAGTCTCTGGGAGTTTGGTTCGAGGGGAAGCAGCAGTGAGTCTGAGTGGGACCAGGGAGGACATATTCGCATGTAGAGAGAGAAACCCTTAGAATCAGGAGATCAGTTCTGAGTTTTTTTCTTCACAGTCCTCTTTTCCTTCCCTTCAAAGAAAAAGTTTGAGAAATAGAGCGGTTATACTGGTGTGGTTAAAAAAAAATACTAAGATCAGGATGTGCTGACATTAAGAGATGTGAGTGATAAGTTTTTTAGTAAAGAGAAAAAAGTGCAAAGCGGTATATGAGAATATAGTCCCACTTTTGTAAACAAAAATACACACATCTGTGTGCATGGAAAAATTTTGTTAAAGTTTAGGTAATAATTTTTAAACTAAAGAAGGTTATAACAGACTACAAATTTAATGTTTGCCTCTGGGAAATGACGCGGGGTGGTGGGGATAAGGGAAGCTTTTATTTTCTGCCTTATGAGATTGCTTTAGGGTTTGATACTTTTGTTACAATGTACATAAATTATACTTATAATGTGTAAGAAACCACTTTTAAAAAGAAGAAACTGGATCAGGGGCACCTGGATGGCTCAGGTGTTAAGCGTCTGCTTTCCGCTCAGGTGATGATCCCAGGGTCCTGGGATCCAGTCCTGCACTGGGCTCCCTTCTCCCTTTCCTCTGCCGCTCCCCATGCTTGTGTGCTTTCTCTGTCAAATAAATAATTAAAATCTTTAAAAAAAGAAAAAGAAAAAAAGAAAAAACTGATTTAAACAAAACAACAAAAAAAGAAACTTCCAACCATAGCCACTATTTATTAGGGAGAAAAGAAAGTACAAAAGATATAAGAAAATAAGAAAGAAGGATGATAAGGGGAAGGGAATGGGACCCAGAAATAGCGGTATTTCTTGAAGACTTACTTTGGGCCAGACCCTGTTCTGAGCACTTTTATGTGTATTTATTTATTTAATCTTCAGAACGATCCTATGAAGGAGGTGTTGTTGGTATCGTCATCTTACCGATGAAGAAACTGAGGCATGAGTGGGACTCAGGATTACACAGTTAGTAAGCATTTGTGCTGAGATTTGAACTCAAAGAATCCTTGAGACCGTTGGAACCATTGAACCCACTGACTCTTCCTGTTGTCTATTTCGGATAATAGCATCATCATCCTGCCAGTTATAGGGTCTGGAAACATAGGAGTCAACAGAGATGATTCTATTCTCCTTAATGGATGACTTCTTTCCTCCTCCCCTTCCCCTTTGTCTCCTCTCCCTCCCCTCCCTTTCCCTACCTTTTTTTTTTTTTTTTTTAGTAGGTTGGTATTATAACATTTATTAAAATAATGCTATGGGTTAATAGAAACAGCAAAGAACCAAAGAATTAAAATGCAAGCTATGTAAAATCCCAACTAAAACCCAAAAGTGTCTAATGTATTCATTTATTAG
This sequence comes from Nasua narica, assembly GCA_028533885.1. Classification (NCBI taxonomy): domain Eukaryota; kingdom Metazoa; phylum Chordata; class Mammalia; order Carnivora; family Procyonidae; genus Nasua; species Nasua narica. The sequence goes on along the minus strand of CM052800.1, from coordinate 34,906,875 downwards.
CTAACTAAAAGGCCAAGAAAGACAAGACACCCAATATAATAAAGTACTGCAAAACAATTGGCAATTTTCAGTTATCAAAATTGTGGATTCTGTATTTTGTATCCTTTTCTCAATCAAGAAAAAATTCTTTTGAATGTTATATAACATACATATAAAACAAGATAGAAAAATACATTGTAAACTTTTAACAATGGCTGTAAATACATTATCTTACATGTTTCTCATAGGCAAAAGGTTGGTTATGATACATACACAGCATGAAACTACTAAGATAATAAAGAATTGACAAAATACATGTCAGCTGTATGGTAACATACAAGCGACACTCCCATCTACCCACGCTAAAAAATTACATAATACTGTCAGAAAAGGAGTCTTAAAAACTACATATTCCCCTCCCTCTCTTTTTCCCTCTTTCCCTTCGCCCTCTTCCTCCTCCCCCTCCTCCCCACCCTCTTCTCTTCTTCTATCCCCCTTCTTTTCCTCCTCCTCCTCCTTCTCCTCTTCCTCCTCCTCCTTCTTCTCTTTTGGAAAAATGTCTTTTATTGGAAAAATGTCTTTTATTGAAGTGTATTTACCATACGATAGTATATTCAGGTGTATAACATACTGATTCAACATTTATATACATTGCAAAGTGGTCACCCCAATAAATCTAGCTACCATCTGTCACCATACAAAGTTATTACATATTAACTATATTCCCTATGCTATACATTGTATCCCCTACAAAAGCTTTCTCTTTTAATCCCCTTCCCCTATTTTGCCCCTCCTACCACCCCCAACCCCTCACTTTAGCAACCATCAGATGGCTCTGTTTCTATGAGTATGTTTCAGTTTTGTTTTATTTTGTTTACTTTGTCTTATTTAGATTTCACATAAAGTGAATTCATACAATGTCTTTTTCTCTCTGATTTTTTTCACTTAGTCTAATACCCTCTAGGGCCATCCATGTTGTTGTAAATGGCAAGATTTTATTTTTTCTTATGGCTGAAGAATATTTCATTATTCCAGCCATATATTCTTTATCTACTCATCTATCAGTGGATATTTAGGTTGCTTCTGTATTTTGTCTGTTTAAATAATGCTGCAGTGAACATAAGGATGTATATGTCTTCTCAAATTAGTGTTTTTTATTTCTTTGGAGAAACACCCAGAAGTGGAGTTGCTGGGTGGTATGGTAGTTTTAGTTTTAGTTTTTTGAGGAACCTCCACACTGTTATCCATGGCGGCCACACCGTTTTGCACTCCCACCAAGAGTGTGTGAGGGCTCTCTTTACTTCACATCTCTTTACTTCACCAACACTTGTTATTTCTTGTCTGATTGGTACTAGCCATTCTGACAGTTGTGAGGTGATACCTCATTGTGTATTTGATTTGCATTTTCCTGATGATGAGTGATGCTGTGTAGCTTTTCATGTGTCTGTTGGCCATCTGTATGTCTCTTTGGGGAAATGTCTATTGGGGTCTGCTGCCTTTTTTTTAAATTGGATTGTTTGGTCTTTTTTTTTTGATATTGAGTTGTATGGATTCTTTATATATTTTGGATATTAACTTCTTTTCAGTCATAGCATTTGCAAATTCCTTCTGCCATTCCAGTAAGTTGCCTTTTTGTTTTGTTGATGGTTTCCTTCACTGTGCAAAAGCTTTTTAGTTTGATGTAGTCCCATTTGTCTATTTTTGCTTTTGTTGACCTTGCCTGAGGACACAGGTGAAAAAAATATTGCTTAGACTGATGTCCAAGAGCTTATCACCTATGGTTGCTCCTACGTGTTTGATGTTTTCTGGTCTTACATGTAAATCTTTAATCCATTTTGAGTTTGCGTGTGTGTGTGTGTGTGTGTGTGCGTGTGTGTGTGTGTGTGTGTGTGTAGTGTAAAATAATGGTCTACTTTCATTCTTTTGCATATAAGTTGTCCAGTTTTCCCAGCACTATTTATTGAAGAGACCTTCAGTGGGGATCTTTTCACCATTGTATGTGTTTGTCTTCTTTGTCAAAGATTAATTGACCATATGAGCTTGGGTTTATTTCTGGACTTTCTATTCTGTTCCATTGATCTATGTATCTGTTTTTTGTTTGTTTGTTTTTTGTTTTAAAGATTATTTATTTAACACACAGAGAGAAAGATCACAAGTAGACAGAGGGGCAGGCAGAGAGAGAGAGGGAAGCAGGCTCCCCGCTGAGCAGAGAGCCCAACACGGGGCTCGATCCCAGGACCCTGAGACCATGACCTGAGCCGAAGGCAGAGGCTTTAACCCACTGAGCCACCCAGGCACCCCTATGTGTCTGTTTTTGTGCCAGTACCATACTTTTTTTTTTTAAAGATTTTTTTTTTTTTTTTTTTTAATTAGAGAGAGAGAGACTGAGAATGAGAGGAGAGAAGGTCAGAGGGAGAAGCAGACTTCCCGCAGAGCTGGGAGTCCGATATGGGACTCGATCCCGGGACTCCGGGATTATGACCTGAGCCGAAGGCAGTTGCTCAACCATCTGAGCCACCCAGGCGCCCCCATACTGTTTTAATTATTATATTTTTGTGGTATAGTTTGAGATCAGGGAGTGTGATACTTCCAGGTTTGTTTTTCTCTCTCGAGACTGCTTTGGTTATTCAGGGCCTTTTGCAATTCCCTATAAATTTTAGTGCTATTTGTTCTAGAACTTATGTTTAATCGTCAAGTGCCATGAATTTCATATCCTAAGTATATCTTATATAGGTTCATGTCTCTCTTTGTCTCTGAGTATTGCTTTAATCATTGCTCACTTGGACAACCTGATGGCCTCTTAACTGATCTTGCCTTCAATGTTGACTTCGTCTCAATCCATCGCTATGCTGACATCAGAATGAGCTATCGAAAATGTACATCTGACCATGCCATTCCCTTATTTGGGAACTTTCGATGGCTCCTTCTCACGTGCAGGATGATGTAATTCCCTAATATGGCTTACGAGGCCCATCATGACCAGAATATTACCCACCTCTCAAGTGTAATTTCTTGCCTCTTCCATCTCTCACCTTTGGCTCAAGTAGCCCATCCTGCTTCATACCTCTAGGTGTCATCTCATGCTGTTACTTCTGCCTGGAGTGTTCCTCACAGATTCTCTTCATGGGTTAACTCCATTTATTGTATTCACTTCAGGGATCATTTCCTTCCAGAAGACTTCTTTGAATCCAAAAATGTGTGAGGGTCTGTGTCCTGGAGCGTCTTGTGTTTCCCCAGCCCAGGACCTATTCCTTTTATATTGGAATTGCCTTTCTCTGCCTGTCTTCGCTCACTGAGATGGAACCGCTGAGTACAGAGTCCTCATCTTATTCATTTTTGGTCCTCCAGAATCTTTGAGATCTACCTAGAAGACTGTCTTGCACATAATAGGCACTTAATGATTCTTCTTTCTCTTCTTATACTGGCCACGTTTGTTTCTGTCTTCCAGCCTTTGCACATGCTGTTCCATCTGCCTGGAATGTTCTTCCTCTTGATCTTCATAAGATGACTCCTTGTCAATTAACGTCAGCCTAGCTGTCATCTTGTGCACCCACTTCCCTGAGCACCCACTCGATAGAAGCTATATTGGATCTACTCTACTTACCACTCATCACTGTCTGATTTTTCTTGTGTGTGGGTGTACTTGTTTATATTCTCTTCTCCCACTAAAATGTAAGCTTTACAGGAGCAGGGACCATCACCGGCTTATTCACTGCCTCACTGCTCTCTCCCACCATTTAGATGGTGCTTGGCACAGAGCAGGTCCTGAATAAACATTAGTCAAAGAAATAAATAACAAATGCTCATTGAACTAAATTGAAATTGATGGAACAGAATATTACATGTTGATTCAATCAAAAGAAGTCTCATTTACTCTACCATGCTATTAAAAAACAAAAAAACAAAAAACCAAAAAACCAAACCAAAACAAAAAACCCAACTACTCTCAAAAAGTGGGGTCAGGAAATGGGTATGCTTAAACACTGCTGGTGGTTGAACGAATGAGTACAAGTTTTCTATATGTGCTTTGAAATCACATTTTTATCAAGAATTCACATTTTAAGGGATTTATTTTAAGGCAATAATTTGAGAGGTACCTAAAAAATTTATGTTCAAAAACATACAGCATATTTTACAATAGTGGCATCTTAGAAATAACTTTGAGCTCTATTTATAGTCACTAACATATATCAATGGCATACTGAGTGTAAAAAGTTTAAAGCAAAACATATACTTTTCTGTGAAGCATATTGGGTGTGTATATGCTTTCAAATACATATAGTGAGATTTTTTAAAAGGTGTTCACCAGAAGGATAGCAGTGTATCTCTGGCCACTAAGATTTTGTGAGATCTTTACTTTGTCTTTAAATTTTCTTGCATTTTAAAATGTGTGTCCAAAGAGCAAATATTATTTTATGAAAAATGGCGAAAATAAGTAAACAGAATAATGGAGAATACTTTCCACCTAACTTATCTGAAGACCCACATTGTCGTCTAGTACGTTGTTTCTTTTATGTTAGTAAGTGGCTTGAAATGCCCATTTTGCTCTCTCCCCAGGTCTCATGACCCGTCTCCGCTACCCAGTTGGACTGATGGGCAGTTTTCCAACCACAGCTGGTTTTAGCTATGGTAATGTATGCATGTGTACCCAAGGCCAATATCAAGTCCAGCAAAGAATCTACCCCAAGTTCGCCCTACGTTCTTTAAATTCTTAGAAAATTCTTAGAAAAGGCATCTTTTCGGAGATGTCTCGATAGGTTTCTTCTCAAAGTTTAAATCCCTCTTCTGAGATACTTAAATTATATGCATCTCTCAAGAGCAATTTGAACTTTGGAAAGAAATGTTTCAGTTTTACTTCGAATTTCATTATACAGTAGCAGGAGTGCTTCTGATATATTAGAATTCTTTTTATTTGGCTCTTTGAGCTGTTGCTGTCTGCATACAAGGATGGCTGGGAAATGAGTGCTCTCCAAAGAGAGAACCTGCTAAAAAGAGCCACCCAGAGTGTCCCCTTCACCTTTTAAAAATACAACCTGTAGAAAGTTTAATTTGAGCTATTTTCTAGCAGATGTATATTTGCAAATCTGTGAGAATAAAGAAGAGCCAAAGAATTCTGTTCTGTAATTTGGTGACACTGTATTCCCTTAAATTTCTCTCATTAGTGAGAAACAGAAAATACCGAGAAAATGATCACATAATTATATAGTGTAAGAGATAACCCAGACTCAGATAACCCGGACTCTCTATTTTAATTGGGATGGGAGAATGATTCAGGGTATTATAGGTCCTGGGTTATTCCTCTGCCCTTAATACAATATCTATAATAAAAGTTCTGTCATTAGCCATTTATTTAAGTGAAGCATGGTCCTGTTTAATTTTTTAGAAATAAACTTCTCAATTTTTTAACATATAGAACAGTGCACAATTCGTAACTCTATAGCTCAATTAGTTCTGCCTGGTTTTGACTATTTAACATAAATGGAATGAGACACCGTGCATTTGTATCTGGCTTCTTCCTCTTCACCCGTGGTGTTGGGTGTGGCTGGTCCATCTCCATTGTGGGGTTGTGTGACATCGCTTCACTATACCATGGCTGATTTATCAGTCCTTCCGTAGGGGGCCATTGGGGTTGAAACCAATTTTTATCTCACAAATAACATCATTATGGACATTTTTGCATGTCTTTGGATGAGGTTCAATTTAAGCTCCAATGATGTTGGCTATATACTTAAGAGTAGAATTGCTGGGTCATAGAGTACGTGCATACTCAGATTTAGTTCATTTTCCAAAAAGCTTATAACAAATCATGCTTCAATCAATAGCATACGGGCTTTCCAGCTGTTCCACACTTTTACCCTTGCCAATATTTAGTATTCTTGTGGATTCTTGTCTTAGTGTTCATGTTAGCCAATCTGGTGTATGTAGTATTGGGATCTTGTTGTGGTTTAAATTTGCATTTCCCTAATTACTAATTATTTTGATCAACTTTTAATATAAGGTTTAGTGGCCATTTGGGTATGCTCTTTTGTGAAAGATACTCTATTCAAGGTTTCTAACCTTTAAAAATATAGTTATCTGCCTTTTTCTAATTGATTTTTTCATATTCTGAATAGGAATTCTTTACTGGTGACATGTTTTAGAAATATCTTCTCCCAATCCGTGGCTTACATTTCCCTCTCTTAATGGGGTATATTTGATGAACAAGATTTTTATGAAGTTGTACTATGTCAGTATTTTTCTTTATGGTTATATTCTGTTGAATAAACGTATGCCAGCATCAAAGTCATAAATATATTCTCCCTTGTTACTTTTATTTTTTTTATTTTTCCCCCCAAATATGTTTATTTAATTTTTTCAGTGTTACAAGATTAATTGTTCATGCACCACACCCAGTGCTCCATGCAGTATGCGCCCTCCTCAATACCCACCACCAGGCTCACCCACCCCCCCACCCCTCCCTTCCCAAACCCTCAGTTTGTTACTTTTAAAACACACCCTACTATTGGGAGGTGGCCCTTTAAAATTCTTTTAAAGGCATTATTCTAAAGTTCCAGCAGATGGCGGTATTGTTATGTAAAAGAAGACACTAAAAAGGAAAGCTTTGATCTTTCAAGTGTTTTCAAGAGGATTATTTTAAAAAGTGCTTTTTTCCCCTCATTTGGCTTCTATGGAAGTGAAATACACCATAACACAGATTTCACTTCGAATGTCTACTTAGGTACATGTGAGTTAGGATCGTAGCGTTGGACATATTTATTAGGTGAATTTGTTAGGCTTTTCCCTAGGAGAAGACACCAAGACTGGAAAGCCCTTTAGGGGTGGCAGTGGACAGAATAGCAATAGAAGGAGTGATATGGGGAGAGGGGAAGGTGGGGAAATAAATGTTCTGTGCCTCACAAGTTTACTCAGCAGGACAAAACAGATGGGGACATACATATTCTCAGGGCCAGATCTAGTTTTGGTAGGTTTGGTTCAGAAAGGCAAAGCATTGCCTTTCCTCTTCTCCAAGCAAGTCAAGTTTGTATCTTTAAACTTGAATTCTGGAATTACACATGTAAACGACCATGAGAGTATTAAAAATGGTTACAGTTCCGCTCCCCTCATTCATAAAATTTTTAACTTCTTTGTAAAGGAATAGAGTAGGTTTAGATAATTCCTAAATCTCTAGCTCTAAAATTTTTCCCTATTTGTAACATGGATGTTTTACTTTTCTAGAAAAATGGGAGATAGATCCTGCTGAGTTGGCTTTTGTAAAGGAGATTGGAAGCGGTCAGTTCGGGGTGGTCCATTTAGGTGAATGGCGAGCGCACATCCGGGTAGCTATCAAGGCCATCAGTGAAGGCTCCATGTCCGAAGAGGATTTCATCGAAGAGGCTAAAGTGATGATGTGAGTATAAGCAAGACCCAGATACAACATTCTGGTGTCATGGAAAGAACATAGATTTTGGAGCAGTCACACTTGGATTTATGTCACAACTCTACCAGAGCTAGTTGTGTGACCTGGGCAAATTATTTGACCCCTGTGTGACCTGGGTGAGTTTTTTCACCTTTCCAAGCCTCAGTTTCTTCACTCCTAAAATGGAGATAACAATACCTTTGTCACTGCCTCAGTGTGTGAATTACATGAAGTATTCCATGAAACTGACAAGAATGTTTGTTCTTTACAGAATTTCTTTCTTTCCTTGTCCCTCCCTCCCTCCCTTTCTTCTCCCTCTCTTCCTCCTTTCCTTCCTTCCTTCCTTCCTTCCTTCCTTCCTTCCTTCCTTCCTTCCTTCCTTCCTTTTTTTTTTTGCTTTTCCTGGAAGCAAAAAATGTTGATTTTGTTTAAATAGTCATATAAGGATAAAGTATTTGCTTTCAGAGAATTTAAGAATCCAAAGCTCTAACCGAAGTGACTCTTGTGGCCCGTTGGATGCAGTTCTTATGGGATCACGTCTGTGATTTCCCAGATCAGATTCAACTCTGCTGAATATGTGCCTGTAGTTTGTGCTGTAATCTGGGCTAGATCAGGACAAGCCAAATCGAATCCATCAACTTTCTTTAAGTCTTTGTCCAACACTTACAGGAGCAGCAATGTGGTAAAAAATGAAAACCCCAGACGGCATTATGTAGATTCTGTTATCCAAAGCAATTTACTTCTGTTCTAAATGTACAGACATCAACTGAAGGAACAAACAGACAAGCCAACCCAAAAAACTAAGAAGTGATTAATTGGATCCATTCTTTAATGACAGAGCAATGTTATCTCTTAGGGCTCTCAACACTACCCCAAGTGTCCAATCAAAATGTTCTTCTCATTTAGTTACAATAAAATTAATTTCAAGGGAAGTTACAATAAACAAAATTTTCCCACAATATCAGCTTCCCAAAGATGATTTTGTGCCCTTAGGTGACCCCAGGCACATATCTGTCTGGCCTCTATTCCCCAGTACCACCTACATTGGGCATATAGGACATTTTCCTACATCTAGAGGAGAGACAAAACATTATATTGCTATGTCGACTTGGTAGGTATCATAAGAATGACTGGGAGGCATTAAGTTCAGAGAAAGTTGAAGCCTTAGGAACTCTTATGAAACAAGAAAGAATTAGAGATGTCCAATGTCATGACGAGAGAATTCTTGAAAGTTTCAAGCCTTATTGGGCATTTGGGGTCAAGGTTTCTGGGGATGATATTTTGAGGATGGTGAGAGATGCATAGATTGTGAGAAATATCAGTGGCTCCTAGAAGTTTAAAGAGGCAGGAATGAAGCTTATGGCTCATTTTTAGATCAGTTCAGATGGACATAATGTGTTCTTGGGTTTGAACACAGCCTATTTTTCCTGAATTTTCTGAAAGCAAGGCAGAAAAATTTCAATCAGCCATCCTGTTGCAAATCCGTTCGTCTTTACAAACTTGCGTAGCTGACACACACTGAACTCTACCTGCCAAGCTTGCACAGCTTGGTAATACTGTATTACCTCCTTTTTTGTAAGCATGTCGTTTAAAAGTCACCTCTTCCAGGAAGTCTTCCCAACCAGGTTTAATTTGCAGACCAACTCCCAAATGATTTGCATTGTATCACCTGGGTTAATTCCATCAACGTACTTGTCACGGCTCTGGCACTATTGCTAAGCAAACGCAGTGCAATGCTTCAATGCTCAGGTGTTTATATGTGGTTATCAACGTGGTGATTTTCCCGCGGCAAATCAATATTCCGTTTCAAGAATGACTTTCCTGCCACCATTCTGCATACATATAAATGGCGTCCCTTAACTGAAAAATACACTTTATAAATGAGAAAGATAAATCAGATGAAACTTACATATACAAGATATAGATCTACAGGTTAAAATCATGTAGAGATTCTCTGAACGCCTCTTTTCCACTACCTGGTAGTGGTTTTGTATGCTAATCATATGGGAATATGTCAATTAATCACTCATATAGGTTATTTTAAGGTGAGTAATTTCCCTGAGTCATTGACTTTATTTTGTCTCTGTGAATGAAAAGAGGTAACATTTCAAGTTACTTTTCGCTAACAGAGAAGTTATTATACATCTTCTAAAATTACAAACATTAACTTGAACATTGTTTTCCAGGATGCCTACTTGGCATAACAAGACTTGAGGGACCGAATGCTATACTCCAGAAGAAACAATAAAATTTTGAAGTTTAGATGACTAAAGAGTTCTGTGTGTATTTTAATAAGAAGCAACATTCAAGGACATGTGTGTGTGTGTGTATTTCCTAAGTACAGAGCAGGGTTTCAAGTTGGCAAGTGTTTTTCAGTCTCTAACTTTCTCTAAAATTTCTTTTTTAATGTCTTTATTTTTGGAAAAAAATTTTAAAGATTTTATTTATTTATTCATAAGAGACAGAGAGAGGGGGAAGCAGAGGGAGAAGGAGAAAGAGGCTCCCTGATGCGAGGCTCAATTCCAGACCCTGGGATCATGACCTGAGCCAAGGAGGACACTTAACCAACTGAGCCACCCAGGTGCCCTATTTTTTTAGAATTTAGTTCTCTTTCTTTCTTTCTTTTTTAATGCATCAATCACGGTTTTCTCCCTTCAATCTGTCTCAAATTTTTATCTGAGCAGCTGCAGTTAGGAAAATTGAAACTCAAGGAACAGGAGCTCTGTTGAGACCCAAGCAAGGAGAAGCAGCCACGAGGAAGCCAAAGGCTTGCTCGCAGGATGAAAAGCAGAAAAAACAGAATATGGAGCATGTAATATTCTGCACCTGCAGTGACTTGGGGAGTACTGCTTGAACTCTTGACCCCACTTATGCAGCCTGTATAGTGGAAAGGAAACTGTTCTACTTTCTCTGTGGTTGGGTTCATTTTTCTCGTATCTCGATGTCGAAGATTACGTAGGTAGAGTTGGTAAATATCACCAGTTGAGTCCCAGCACTTTAAAGGGCAAAAGCAAGTCTGCTGACTGGTGTGTGCTTATTCTTCAACAGGAAATTATCTCATCCCAGGCTAGTCCAGCTCTATGGAGTGTGCATACAACAGAAGCCGCTGTACATAGTGACCGAGTTTATGGAGAACGGCTGCCTGCTGAAATATCTCAGGGACAGAAGAGGAACGCTTACCAAGGAGATGCTGCTGAGCATGTGCCAGGATATCTGTGAAGGGATGGAGTATCTGGAGAGGAACTGCTTCATCCATAGGGACTTAGTAAGTAGGATGCAAATTGGCTGATTATTCTATGCATGGTATTGAGAAGAATATGACAATTGAGGACTTTCACTATTATTTTTTTCAAGATTTTATTTCTATTTGTCAGAGAGAGAGAGAAAGAGAGAGAGCACAAGCATGGGGGGAGAGGCAGAGGGAGAGGGAGAAGCAGACTCCCCATGGAGCAGGGAGCCCCATGTGGGGCTTGATCCCAGGACACTGGGATCATGACCCGAGCCAAAGGCAGAGGCTTTACTCACTGAGCCACCCAGGTGTCCTGAGGACTTTCACTATTTTAAATAAAACACTTTTGGCTTAATTTCTTTTTTTTTTTTTAAGATTTTTATTTATTTATTTGACAGAGAGAGAGAGAGATCACAAGTAGGCAGGGAGGCAGGCAGAGGGAGAGGGGGAAGCAGGCTCCCCGCTGAGCAGAGAGCCCGATGTGGGGCTCGATCCCAGGACCCTGAGATCATGACCTGAGCCAAAGGCAGAGACTTTAACCCACTGAGCCACCCAGGTGCCCGGACTTTTGGCTTAATTTCTAAATGCTTTCCAATTCATGTAATTCTCTGGGAAACGCAGCTTTATTTTTAATGGCCCCTCGATGCTGTATGTAGCCAAGTGAGACATTACTCTAAATATGCCTTCAACTGATTAACTACCACGCTCATCAACTAACCAAAACTAATTTACTTTCCTCTCACCTTGCCTCTCTTCTTCCATTACGTCCACGTTTCTTCCTTTCAACCAGTAATCAGTACGTGTTGAGGGCCCGTACTGGCCGAGTGCTCTGCTGGGCACAGGACACCTAGTGGGGGAAGATCAGGTTCCAGGGGCTGCCCCCCCGCCCCCCAAGTGGGGGTGGTTGGGTTGTAACAATATCACAGCAGCCTTGCTGGCATCACCGAGGAGGACTAGAAATATGAAATCATTCGGTGTTGGAATGCTCTGAATGTTACATCCTAAGAAAAAAAATTAAAGCTTGTCTTGCCCCAAATGCCCAGATGAGTTTGACAGGCAGCCAAGATTCAGAACCTGCTCAGGAGGTGGATGGCCTGGGTTGAAATCTGACCTTTGTTTCTTACAATTGTGTGATATTGGGCAAGCTAGTTAACTAGGACGTTGTATTAATTACAGCACCTTCCTCCTGTGGGCTTGTTGGGAGGATTACATGAATTAATATGTGTAACCACCTACAATCACTCCTGGCATTATGGAGGAACTCAGCAAAGCTATTCCATAGTAGTAGCCTTTCCATAGCCTTTTAGACTATCCTGTAGCCCTTCCATAGTCGTTTAGACCATCCCATAGCCATTCCATAGCCATTTAGACCACCCATGGCCCTTCCATAGCCTTTCAGACCATCCCATAGCCTTTCCATAGTCATCTGGACCGTCCCCTAGCCCTTCCATAGTCGTTTGGACCATCCCATAGTCCTTCCATAGCCTTTTAGGCCACTGTTCTGTATCCCTCAAAGCACATTTCCCAGTCTCCAGCATGTAGTAGCTATTGAACAAGTTTTTGAAGGGATGAATATGGCATCAATTCCACTGAGCTTACTTTTCTAGTCTCTGCAGGTCAGTCTTTCCTGACAGAGATTAGAATTTAAATCTTCATTGGGTGATGGTTCTGGTCATCCCCTTTGTTCCAAGTGGCTTCTCTCAGATCCCCCATCCTTGGTTTCTTCCTTGGTTGCTTTCTTTTGTGTTCTATTTTATCAGTCTTTATGCCATTTAAAAATCTGTCAGCTAAGCACAAGTCTTTTCCCTGTCAAGGGCTTAGCTTGTGGCTTGGCTTAGAGATCCTTGCCGGTATTTGTCAAAATCTTCCAAACTGGCTCCTTCTGGCTTACCATTTTAAGTTCCTTGTTTTTGTTTTTGGACTACCTGAAGAATATATCAGCTTAGAAGAGAACAAAATCTATCAAACTATTGAGTTACATGAGACTCAATAAGCAAATCAATTATTTTCTTTGATGAAACTCTCTGAAAATGGATTATTTTGGCATCAAATATGTAGTCTCTGCATTAGTTAAAAACATACACTCTTTAATGCTGGGGTTCATTGTTTAACATCTCTTAATGTAGTCTTCCTATTTATCAAAGATACTTGAAGAGAGGGATTAAAAACTTTTTTTTTTTTAAGATTTTTATTTATTTTATTAGAGAGCGAGAGACTGAGAATGAGAGGGGAGAAGGTCAGAGGGAGAAGCAGACTTCCCGCATAGCCGGGAGTCCGATATGGGACTCGATCCCGGGACTCCGGGATCATGACCTGAGCCGAAGGCAGTTGCTCAACCAACTGAGCCGCCCAGGCGCCCGGATTAAAAACTTTTAAAAGGAAAAATATTAAAATTGTTTTTTGCTTTTTTTTTTGCTGTTTCTTTGAAGAATCCTTAAAATCCATCATGAGAGCAGATATATTGAGTTAATTGTAGTAACAACGGGTTATTACCAGAAAAACATGGCCGTGCATAGAGAAGCAATGTGGGGGCCCAAATAAACTAAGGAAGCAAGTAGAAACTCTTGAAAGACTATATCCAAATGTGGATTCTTTTCTTCTTTCTATAGGCAGCAAGGAATTGTCTTGTCAGTGCTGCAAGTATAGTAAAAATATCGGACTTCGGAATGACGAGGTACAATATAAAAAATATTTTTTGTTTACTCATAAGAGGGAATCTTACATCTGTCTACAAACTGAAGATGTCAATAACATTGCTTTTTTTTTCCCCCCAGGGAAAATGTTGATGGGGTTACTTGGCCTGTTGCCTTGCTTTGAATTGCCCTGAATTCAGGTCATTTGCAGGCATAACTTCAAATTTTTAAAAATGTCTCAATCTACTTGTCAGATGCATGAGGTTGAGGAAAAAAAGCTTTTCTGATATATGTATATTTCTGAAAGATAAAAGAATAAGTTTGTGTAGCTCTGACTTCTCCATGTCCTAGGTGTGCATGTCTATGGTCGAGTGTAGTAGTTGACTTTAAGACTACCACTCAAGTGTGAAAAATCTAACCTCATTTTCTGAAACACAATGCCATTGATATTTTGAGCACCCTTTCCTTCAGGTTGCTAAAAATTCAATGCCCATGAATTCAGGGTTTCTCTCTGACTTGCTTTAGGGTCAAATTCAAATTCTGTATGTTTCATGGGGCTACATAGTGGAGATGGCATGTCTGGTCCCTGTTGTTAGCCAGTGACAGCTGGTATCCTTGCAGCAACCATCCTCCTGTTTTGTCCTTGGCTGAACGTCTGCATAGATGGCTACTGACTCATCCCCAATTTCTGTCTGCAAGATGTTGTCATTCTGGCATTCTCTATGATTAGAAACCCCTTGGAGCTCTTCAAGGCCCTATTTGCTTAGACACATCCATAGCTATTTGTTTTCGGGAATCTTTTTGCTTTTCTTGGGGCTTGACTTGGGGAAGAGGCACAGGCTCTGTTTTGCTCTTGAATCCCAGCAACCTACAGTGGGGCCTTCTTTCCCTGCCATGTAAGCAGGGTACTGCTTGTAGAGTGCAGGGGACAGGACCCTACCTCAGTCACCCACTACTATTTAATACTCCTCCTCCTTCTCTTTATTCTCTCCCACCTCCCAGCTCCAGAGGTTCATTTGCTAGAGGGATGGACGGTGTGGGGGGAAGGGAGATATCACTCTTATTTATGAGACATTCTCCCCAATATTTTATTAACAGCTCAGTCCTCCTTCTTCTGTGGAAAGCTTAGACTTTTGAAGCTCAAAACCTATGAAAAATGGCTCTTTCTCTTTTGTTTTCTATTAGTCACTCTTTCCCTTAGTAGGAGACTTCTGGCTCAATAAAGCACTTAAAGGTGGGGTGAGTCAGAGTGTGTGGGGAAAAAAGAGAGTGTGAGGAAGTACTAGTAAGTAATTCACTGTACTGCACACACCAGGGGCTACAAGTTAGTCATCATCTCTTCTCTCTTCTCTCCAGATTCTTCTACCCATATTCCCCTACTTGGATGTTTCTGCTTACAAGTCTCAAAAGAGAGAAAGGGTTTAATATTTTTGTAGTTTTTAGAAAGAGATGGTAGTTATTACTGATTTCATATTGGGCCATTTTAATACTAGACATTTTTCACATCAAATGTATTATGTTCAATACTCTTATTTCCCCTTTTCTCTGCCTCACAAAACACATATGCATGAAGAAAAAAAATAAGACATCCAACTTTGAATTTATTCTTTGCCATATTTATATATATATTTTTAATTTCCTTTTTATAACCTTGGTTGTTAGAGCACTCAGCATGCTGCTTTGCAGAATTAAGAATTTGTCATAACTAAAATAATCAATGGGGTCCTGATTTCAATCGGTTTTGGATTGAAGAATTGTTCTGGTTTTCTGAGACCCAAATAAACCCAACCGAGGCTTGGTTTGGGGAGGAATCACTCTATTGGATACTTTCTCATTTTGGTAGCAAGAAGAGAAGTTTTTGGGGTAAAAATATTTTCTCTTTTAAAGATTATTTATTTATTTATTTGAGAGAGAGAGTGAGAGAGATTGAGTGGGTAGGGCGAGGGGCAGGGAGAGAGGGAGAGATAATCCTCAAGCAGAATCCTAGAGCAGGGAGCCAACAGGGGGCTTGATCCCAGGACCCTGAGATCACGACCTGAACCAAAATCAAGAGTCGACCACTTATTGCCCCACCGGGGCACCCCTGGTTTCTTTTTTAGAACTTAAAGTAGACTAAGGGGGTTTGAATTAAGTAGAACTTGAAGGTAATTAGCACAATATGCTTTGAATCTAATGACCTTAGGTACGTTTTGGATGATGAATATATCAGTTCTTCGGGAGCCAAGTTCCCAATCAAGTGGTCCCCTCCTGAAGTTTTCCATTTCAACAAGTACAGCAGCAAATCTGATGTCTGGTCATTTGGTGAGTGAATGTGATATTTATTTGATGGAGATTGATTTAACAAAATGCCAATCTTTTTTAAGCTTTGACTTCTTAGCATGATGTGCCATTCTAGAAAGGTCTCCCTGTAACTGTGCTTCTGTCTTAAGTGTTCTAAGCACATCCAGGCTGTCTTTGACAACTGATGTCATTCAACTTCTTATATAAGTCTACCGTGTGGATCTTTTCCTTTCCCAATGAGCGTTTGCAGGAAAACCGTAACAGAGAGTCTACTGATCTAGAAAACAAATACAGCCACCTCTTTTTACTCCACAGAGACTTGCAAGGAAAATAGAGCGAAGGTGTCACTGAATTTTGAGTGTAATTAATAAACTTCATTTCTAACTACTAAGCAACACCACCGCATTTATTTCATTACCTTCGGATTTTGTGCAATTTAGATGTAGGCCTCCTTGGGAACTGTCAATTGGAGTTTATATTGTGTAACGTTCTTCCTTGAGAAAGAGATGTTGTGGGCCCATGTCAAGTGGAGTCTGTTCTTTGAGTTGATTTTCAAAAAGGGGCAGCCAGTTTACAATAAGCTCTCTGTTCTCTTTTGCCCAGACCTCCCTGCATAGCTTCTTGGGTTTGGAGAGACCTCTGCACCCTCAGAAGGGTATGAATTTTATTGTCCATGTAAGGTTAAACTTGTATCATGGATCTCTTTAGCTCTCCACTGACTTTTTGTAGGTTTGGCAGCTGACATTTTATGTTCTAAGGTGGGGGGCAGTCAAGTTGTGAGACTAGCAGACATCAACACAGGGACCTCATCAAGTGGTTACAGAGCAATTAGAATTTCTGAGTTTTACCTGACCTCTTGTCTCTATCTCCCACTGGACAGTGAGCTGCTTGAGCCATGGACTGGTTTCTGGAATCTTCTGACTCTAACGTCTGCCTGGTCTTTAATTGATACATAATACATATTCTTAGAATAAGTGAATAATTAAATGAAGTTCAAATGGGAGCCTTGAGGGAGTTTCATTAATCAACCGATCAATGCTTACAGAACGCAAGCCCCTGCTGGATATTGTGTTCTACCCAGCAGTCTCATCTTTCAGTGGGAAGAGGGGAACACATGCCTTCTATTGGCCGGTGAACTGTTGGCCACACAATTCTCTCATTTTCTATGGAGTGGCAGAGAGGCCTGTTGATTTCAGGCTGTGAAGACGGGAACATACTTAGAAATGAAAATGCTGGCAGCGCTTTCTTTCACTTGGGAGGCAGTAAAGACCAATGGAAAAGAAAGGTATTGTTTCCATTTGGAATGTTTTCAGAGTGTAGGCCTGTTCACAAATGAAGACACACATGGTCCGATTCCTAGATAGAAAACTATTCTCGTTCTGGATGATTATAATTCAAAGGCTGAAAGAAGAAAATTAGGCCTTGTAGTTTGACACAGTTCTTTCAGTTTCAAGTAACCTCTTGTTTACATGCATTTTGTGTGTAGGAGTTTTGATGTGGGAGGTGTTCACGGAAGGAAAAGTGCCATTTGAAAATAAGTCAAATTTGCAAGTCGTGGAAGCCATTTCTCAAGGCTTCCGGCTCTACCGTCCTCAGCTGGCCCCAATGTCCGTCTACGAAGTCATGTACAGCTGTTGGCACGAGGTGAGTGCTCCCTACTCTGCCGAGAGAAGGTTGGAGAACAGACCTGAGTGGAACAAACATCACCCCAGGACTCCATCAGGGCAGGAAAAGGAGTCTGTTTCTTGATAAGGATCGCTAAGAGCCCGAAGGGCTATTTCTACCTGAGACTGGCACTACGGTGTCATCAACCCATTTTGCTTTTAACGATGGCCTTTCATCTGAGGAATTCAGAGCCTTTTTCCAGTCTTCTTTGTTTGATTGGTTCTCACAGAAACTCTCCAGGTGACTAGAGCCTCAGCTGGTGAGATGCTTCCCTTCCTTTGAAGATCGGTGGGCGGAAGCTAAGGGTAAAGTCAGGTTTGGTAAATGTCTACATGGAAAGAGAGGGATATTGTTTGTATTTACTTCATTCTGCTATAATTTGTCTTGCTTTTCCAAGGCTAACTGTAATGGGTTTCATCTCTTTTTTGGCACTCCAGACTCCTGATAGATTAGAAATAAAGGCAGAAAGTGTACCCGGAACTTGTGTTCAGGAAATCCTCTTGGGGTAGGGGGTAGGGGGCATCAGTCCAGTTTTTCTTTCTCTCGAAAAGCCATGCTTAAAAATAAAGCCAGACTTGCCCCGTCTTTTCTGGGCACAGACCCAATGCACCTCTCCCTTCCTATCACATTTTGACAGATTTCTCTTTTCAGCTGACAATGTCCATGGAGAAAACCATGGGGATTGAGTGGGATGAGGAGTTTCCTCCCAGCTGAAAAAGAAATCACTTGATTTGCAATCCATGAACACTGAAAAACTCAATATTTCAAGAGCAATGTAGTTGTTCATATTTTAGAGAAGTATTAATTTTATAAAGATCCTTGATGTATGAAAGTATTTTACATATGATGAACTGCTCTGCAAGGAATCTTGAAAAACAGGCAAATGTTAAGTGAGCTATTAGCAGCAAACAGCTGTCTTAAGAGCTTCTCTGCAGTAACAGCATGGACAGCTTAGAAATATATAATGCCTACGAAACAATAGACATGTACAGGTGCATAAAATATAATACTTATTGAGATTTTATTTATCTGTGGAAAAGAAACAGAAAAGGGAATAAGTTGGAGGCTGGCAGGAGGCCCAAGTAAATGATGTCGGTTTCAAATCATAGTCAGAGCATTGATTAAAACAATGTTTTTGGTTTTGCTGATTTATTTGTTTGGGAAAGGTGATCTGCCTACAACTTTTTAAGGTAATCTAAATGCCCTAAGTGCTTAGGCACCTTCACATTTATTTATTTTATTTTATTTTTTTAAGCATTTTTATTTATTTGACGGAGACAGACGCAGCGAGAGAGGGAACACAAGCAGGGGGAGTGGGAGAGGGAGACGGGGGCTTCCCACTAGCAGGGAGCCTGAGGCGGGGCTTGATCCCAGGACCTTGGGATCATGACTGGAGCCCAAGGCCTATGCTTAACGACTGAGCCACCCAAGCGCCCCAGGCACCTTTAAATTTAAATGTGATTATATTCTCCTTCATACACACACACACACACACACACACACACACACACACACACGCTGATATACACAATACTGTTTCATAGGCTCTACTACCTGCAGAACGTCAGCCTTCTCCACAAATTCCAGAAGTTATTCCTGGAACCTCAAGGAGAACTTGAATGTGTGCTTCCACACTCTTCTGCTTGGTCCTTTTTACTGGGGGCCTCTGTTTATAAAGAACTAAGGGTGGTGTCTCCCCACAAACTCCGCTGCAGTGCTCTGGGTGAGAATGTGGCCACCACAAGTGGTTCTATTTCTCGTGGATTTTAAGGATGCCAACAGTGTCATCTTTTCCTCCTCATGGAGCCAAAGCCAAACCACATCCCCTGGTTTAGCTTTGTGACTGGGGAGACTCTGTGACTGGGGATTTTGTCGACTGACCCTTAAGATAGCACAGTATGTGCTCCAGAACCTGCAAAGTCCCTTAAGAAAACACACCTTTTGCTTTCTGACTGGAATCCTTCTTTCTCCAGTGGCTCAAGTCTAGTAAGTAACTGGGCAGAGCCTGAGAGCCTGGAACTCTGGATGCCCCTTCTCTCCCAGCTCTTCCTTCACCCCATGCCTACCAAGTCATCCAAATAGATCTCTAGGGCTGTGCCGTCTGATGGAACTTTCTGTGGTGATGGAATGGTATTATGTCCGTGCTATTCAATATGGTGCTCATGCTTGGCTATTGAAGAATTGAAAAGTGGCCAGTGTGACAGAGAATGGAACTTAAAAATGTATTTAATTTTAATTAATTTGAGTTGAAATGGCCTCAGGTGGCTCATGTTTGCAGCTCAAGTTTGCAGCTCAAGAGAGCTCAGGGCTCTCTACTCTTAAAATTTCACTCATGCTTCGCTCAACTACCAATCATGCCTAGTGTGTCAGCCCGAGTATCTTTCTCTTCTACCTGTGGAGAACCAGCCTGGATCCAGGTCCTTGCCAGCAAGTTCTAGTGCTGGTATCTGAGCGACTTTCGGGCTGAGGTGACCATGTCCATTTCTCTTTTCCAGAAACCTAAAGGTCGCCCTACGTTTGCTGAGTTGCTGCAGGTTCTCACAGAGATTGCAGAAACCTGGTGACCCGAATGGAATGGCAAGCCAGAGGATCATCTTGCAAAGTTATCACAAAAGGAAATCCTGTGTGGGGTCGCTGATGACGAATACCTTCCTTTAGAGTTGGTGACTCTTAGGAACAGTGCAGAGATCACCGGCTTTTCAAACTTTAAAGTCTGGCAGTAATTTTTCCACATGGATGTGGGAGAGGGACTTCCAAACTCTCATTTTTCTGTGCTTTTCTTCATGTCCCAACTGTGAAGAAGGGAAAAATGCTCCATAACTTTCTTAGTGGCTACTCCTCATGAGAGTAGCCCTGAGAACCGCTAACAGTAATGAAAATCTGACCCATTCCAGGGCTGAGGAAATTTCTTTTCAGAAGAGGAGCGACATTCTTTACTTCAGTGACTCGCTGAAATGAAGACATTCTGCTAACTCATGGAATAAATGAAGACATTCCGCTAACTCATGGAATTTAAATACTTCTGAGCTGTACAGATCTTTGTGGAAAATGCACCTTTACAAGCCACATGAATGTGAACATTCTTAAACTCTTTTATAATCTTCCTTATGTTATTTAACAAATTGGTTTTGCACATATCTGATTATTTTGGAGACAGTTTCTTGTATTCCAGTTTTGTTTGTTTGTTTGTTTGTTTGTTTTAATGTAGGCATGGAGCCGAATGTGGGGCTTGAACTCACGACCCTGAGATCAGGACCTGAGCTGAAATCAAGAGTGTGAGGCTTAACCAACTGAGCCACCCAGGTGCCCTGCTGTATCCCAGTTTTAAACCCTGGGAAGGCAAAGTTCTTTGGACAGGACCTGGTGACATTTCTATTTTCAGTAATATTCATTGTCAGGGTCAGTTCAAAACCTGAATTTCAATGCTAAAATTTCATACTTTGTGTGAAATTGGACAATTTAAGAGACTTGTTTTAAATGTAAAATGTACCTATTTTATTTTATTTTCCTCATAGTGTAAAAGAATGCTTATTGCACAGTTAGGTAAAGAAAAGTTATACGTTTTGCAGATTTCATATCTTTTTTAAGCTAAATTCTTAAAAAAATTTTTTTGGAGTTTAGTTGACATCCAGTGTGATATTAATTTCAGGTATACAACATAGTAGTTCAATAACTCTGTGTGCTATGCTGTGCTCACAAGGATAGCTACCGTCTGTCACCATGTAATGCTATTACAATATCACTGACTGTATTTCCTATGCTGCGCTTTTTAGTCCCGTGATTTATTTATTTCATAACCAGAAGTCTGTATCTCCCACTCCCCTTCACCCATTTTGCCCATTTCCCCCGTCCCCTTCCCTATGGCAACCATCAATTCATTCCCTGTATTTATGAATCTGATTTTGCAAGAAGCCTCATTTTGTTGTCGAAAGTACCTCCAGTACGTTTTTAGAAGATGACTTGTTTTTTTCCGTAAGAAAAAGAGGAGGCAAAATCAAGATATCCGAATGTTACCTCAAGCTCCATTATTTCTGAATTCCGGGGCTTTGAGTTCAAGATGGAAGTAACCACAGTCATAATTAAATCTTAATTTCTTATGCAGTGTTCATAGAAGTGATTGGAAATTTATCTTTGTCGTTGTGAGTGCTTTGAAATTCCCATAGGAAGGAGGGTGTGGCCGAAAGCACAAAAGTTCTCACCCCAGGGTTTCACAATGGGAGCCTAGCCTTTGTATGCCCTCCCACCCCGCATCAAGGTTCTGCATTATATTTTCAGTAGAATCTAAGTGGCTGGCCGGTAGTAGTTGTGACTTTTTTTTTTTTTTTTTAAGATTTTATTTATTTATTTGACAGAGAGAGAGATCACAAGTAGGCAGAGTGGAAGGCAGAGGGAGAGGGGGAAGCAGGCTCCCTGTTGAGCACAGAGCCTGACTCCGGGCTCGATCCCAGGACCCTGAGATCATGACCTGAGCTGAAGGCAGACGCTTTAACCCACTGAGCCACCGAGGCGCCCTGTAGTTGTGACTTTTAAGTTATACTTCCCCACGGCAAAAGTGATATATCTGAGTATCCGTGGTACTCGGTCAATGAGCACTGAAATAATGAGCATCAGGCACGAGAATGTTCAGCTCTGATCATTCAAGCGGTGCTCTCAGAAATATTTATATGAGACTCTGCTGTTTCTTTTCTTTTTTTTTTTTTTAAAGATTTTATTTATTTATTTGTCAGAGAAAGAGAGAGAGCACAAGCAGGGAGAGTGGCAGGCAGAGGCAGAGGGAGAAGCAGGCTCCCTGCCGAGCAAGGAGCCCGACACGGAACTCGATCCCAGGACCCCAAGATCACGACCCGAGCCGAAGGCAGCTGCTTAACCAACTGAGCCACCCAGGTGTCCCGACTCTGCTGTTTCTATCATACCACTTTCCCTCATGACTGTGGGAGGTGAGACAGGGCTCCTACTACTGAGTTCAAGTGAGATAGGCCAAAGTTTAGTGCAAGAGGGCGTGAGACTATCCAACAGCAAAAGCCAAGGTCGGGGCGGCGGGGGTGGGGGGGAGATTAACGTTATGACAAACAGAAAACCCGAACATTGAAAAGTTAGGGTTGACTACAGAGTGGCTACCATCAGTGCAGGGAGACAGAGTACAAATTAAGAACGAGTCCAGAGATAAGTCATTGCTGGAGGTCAGATGGCAGCCGCTGGCACGTCTAGGAGCATATATTGGGGTGGTAGGCAAGCTCTCGCCCTTTATGATTTAACACTTCTGGAAAGTTCGAGATACCAAGAAACAGGAGTAATTGGAGCTATCATGTATGTAACTGAGGCTCCAGATAATGTGTGAATTTGGACTGTCTTTATTTTTTTTTAAGATTTTATTTACTTGAAGAGAGAGTGAGCATGAGCAGGGGGAGAGGCAGAGGGAGAGAAAAAGGGAGAAGCAGACTCTCTGCTGAACAGGGAAACTGATGTGAGACTTGATCCCAGGACCCTGAGATCATGACCTGAGCTGAAGTCAGACACCTAACTGACTGAGCCACCTGGGTGCTCCCAGAATGTCTTTAGACAGAGACTCAGCATTCTTTGTCTAGCAGAAGAAAAAATTTCTTTTTTTTTTTAAAGATTTTATTTATCTATTTATTAGGAAAGAGAGAGAGTGAGAGAGAGCATGAGAAGGGAGAAGGTCAGAGTGAGAAGTGGACTCCCCATGGAGCTGGGAGCCCGATGTGGGACTTGATCTCGAGACTCCGGGATCATGACCTGAGCCGAAGGCAGTTGCTTAACCAACTGAGCCACCCAGGCACCCCGAAAAAATTTCTTTAAAAAAGAAAAGAAAAGAAAAAATTTCCTTAAAGAAGTAGTCACACAACATCTCCTGGAAGGGAACTGTGTGTTGCAACCAATCTTAGTATTAGTTATTAATAGAAGTTTTCTGTGGATAGTTTACATAGTTTGGGGTGAGATAGTGCAATAAATAGCTCTGTATAAGAAATGAACAGGAAGTTTAGGGGTTGGTTGTGAGTGAGAGCCATAAAAAAAAGAAGACAGGGGGGTGGTGGTCAAAGGAGAGAGGGGAAGCTCCAAAACGAAAGAAATTTAGAGGCCAATTTAGAATATGTTCAGTGTAAATATCCACTTGGCAAGAATAGTCAAAAGATTTCTTTCTTAGCAAACTTTTTATTGACGTACAATGCATAGGCCCACTATTATCTTGGCAACATGTTTGATCGGCAATCAGATTCACGTATACAATAGCATTTGATCCAGCACTGTGTTTGCTCAGCTCTTTAGAGAGACTCAGGACAGGAAAGGGCATGCACAGCCCTTCTGTTTCAATGAAGCCTCCAAATTATTCATGTGCATAGAGGCTTGGGTCCCTCCTCGCCCACCTGGAGTGTGTCTGATTGCCAGTGATGAGGCCATGGTCTGTGCAGTTCGGTCTTTAAACAAAGAAGCTTTTCTCTTGGTTTCTCACCTGTCATGTAGGCCTACAACTCACAGGTCTCCCAGCTGACGTGCTGTCTCAGAGATCAGAGATTTTCACAGTGTACCAAACACATGTCTGGCCCTGAGACCCAGCATTCCCAACTGATCTTGGGACATGTTCAAGGGACTGTGCTCTTCAAGTGCTGGGAAAAGGGAAACCTGAAATCCTTCCAGGCAGGTCTAGGTCTGGGAGGAAAAGAGTAAGGTATGCTGCTAACACTTTGCTCACATAGTAAGGTACACAAATCACGTGTATATAGCTTAGTTTTCATAAAGTGAGTAGATCTGTGTAACTAGCACTCAGATCCAGAAATGGTACATTTCAGAACTTCAGAATCCATTCTCGTTTCCTAGTCAAGTCATTAATCCGGTAGGAATCAATATCCCGGTTCCAACACCATGGATTAGTGTAGGCTTTCTGCAACTTTCTGTAAGTGAAATCCAATGGTATGTACTCTTTCGTTTGTTGTAATGTAATCTCTGTCCTGCACTCTTTTTTGTCCACACAGCCCTATGCTCCACGTACAACCAAACATAAGTAGTATTTGAGAGGATTGCAGGGATTTGGGGTGATACAAAAGGAAAAATATTAGAGCTGTAATGCAGAGAAGGGGAATTTGATAGAAGCAAGAACTTAGATCTGGAAAGATTATGATCTGAGATCATAATAGATCTCAGATCTATTATGAAAGATCTGAGTTTCTCATCATGTGTGGGATAAACACACACAAACACACACCACATAGCTATTTGTCCCTCTGATTTCTTTCCAGGGAGTTTGGGGGGGGGTCTTATTAAATGAAAGCTCATGATTTGATAAGAAATTTGATAGGTTTGGCATTAAGGGTAGGCGTTAGAAATGCATGCATGGCTTGACCTGGAGAGAAACTGGAGATGGATGGGAGAGGAGAGGAGCAGATTAAAGAACTGGAAGGGGGACGCTGCCTGATGGTGGGGGGAGACTTGGGGGAACAGAAACGACTGTTACCTTGTGTTGTCCCAGCCCCCGTAACCCCAGCCATTCCTTAGAGTCAACAGGACTCATCAATGCCGAGCAGAGTGTGTATTTCACACCTGGTTCTACGTGGTGCAGAGCAGCACCTGGGAAGAAGAAGAAACTGGGGAGCAGAAGAAACACTAAGCGTATAAGCTCCCAGGGAACTTGTTTAAATCTGGGGGAAAGCTTTGCTTATGTACAGCATACACCTGCTACACTGGGGATTGAACTTGAGTTTCAGGATGGAAAGAACCTCCTCTAACACCTGGGCTACAGACACTTAACTTCAGAGCAACCTGGATAAGTGGGAGAATCAAGGAGTTCTAATCTGGGTGCTGGCCGCATTGGTGGGAAAATCACGCATAAATGGTGTGGGATGCAGGAGAGATTGTGTCACAGAAGACCATCCGCCAGGGATACGAGACAAGAAAACTAGAGACCAGGGTGGAGCCGTGGCCCTGAGCCACTTCCGGAAGAGAACTGCCCCAGTGCCACCGTGAAGACTCGGGTGTTACCCAGGGAACTGCCTGTACACAGATACACATTCACGCCTCGCCAGAGTAAATACGCTACCCAACACTCCATGCAAGAAGTAGAATATTATTTTTCTGAATCAAATTAAGCCTGGTTTTGGGTCTCTCCTTTACTGTGGTTGGTGAGAAGTGCCTTTTGGGAGAGACGCCATGCCCGACTCCCCAAGTCAGTATGGGGATCCTGGAGGCTTATGTCCTACACGGAGAACAGTGATGAGGGGTGAGGGTGAAGGGAGGGCTGTCCTGCCCCCATGTGTCCAGTGGCTCCTTCTCCTTCAGGCTGCTGCTGTCCCTGGTCTTCTGCTGCTGTCAGACATACCGATTCCCCTCGCAGGAGTCCTCCCTGCCGACGAGGGCTCAGCCACAGAGAACCTCACCCAGGCTCCCTATGGGGCCACTGCCATTAGTGCTCAGCCTCCCTACAGATCCCCTGGCCACTTCCCCATCCTCAGAGCTGCAGAGCTTGGGCCTTGATTGTTAGAGAATAAGTGTTTTCACATTTGCTAAAATGCTAAGGAAGACTTTATGCAAGACTATTGCAATAAGGGAGAGAGATGCGTTTCAACTCCAAGGACGGCAAAGACAGGTGGGATGGATAGCCAGAGGGATGGGCCCGAGGATGAGGCCTAGTCAGGAACAGAGCTCAGAGGAGCTTGACTAACGTCTGGTCAAGGATGGACTCTTAGTCGCCACCCATCACATCAGCTGCCAGTGTCAAGGAAGCCAGCCTAGCGGCCTCTAAGCTCTGGCCTCTATCTCCCCTATTTTTGTTACATCCAGCATAATTGCCCTCATTGGGTCTAAACCTCTTCACCCAGGAAGTCTGGGTGTCCTAAGAAGCACATGCCTTTCAAATCACAATCCTGCCTCTTAGCTTCCTCTAAACACAACAGCGCTAAGGGTAGAGGTGGAGGGTGAGAGCTTTTCACGCTTCCTACGCACCTGGGATGTGGTTTGGGCAAGGGGCAGACTTCCCAACTGCCTTTAGGAAGTCTTCCTTATCCTCACTGTAGATTTCCGGACCAAGTGTTCTTCCTCTAGTTCCGGGTTTCTCATTCTTAGTGCTACCTACTGAGTAGCACTAAGTCTTAGTACTTAGTCTTAGTACTATCTGGCAATGTTCCTGAGCCATTTTTTGTTGTTGTCCTCACTCAGCTGGGGGGGGGGGGTTGCTGCCAGCTCAGAGAGTAGAGGCCTGTGGATGTCGGGTGCCCTGCTGTACCCGACAGGATACAGCGTATCTTTCCAAAATAAAGAATTATCCAGCCTGAAATTCGACAGAGAGAAAGAGATCACAAGTAGGCAGAGAGTCAGGTGGAAGCCCCGCCAAGCAGAGAGCGGAGCTCGATCCCAGGACCCTGAGATCATGACCTGAGCCAAAGGCAGAGGCTTTAACCCACTGAGCCACCCAGGCGCTCCTATTTTTATAGACCTCTAAGTATAATGTAGCACTTCCTTGAATTCCAAATGTAGGCAAAACAAAACGACAACAAAATCCAGTCCTTTATATTAGCAGTTTTTGTGACTTCCTTACAATGTGGAAAATGTTATTTTCATATCATATTTTCATTTCAGCTTTCTTAGGAGAGAATTTACATTCATCACTACTTCAAAGACATGAAGCTTTTAGAACTGTCACTAGATGGATCTTTTCTCTTAAGTCAATAAATAAGACATACTGCTGGGGCGCCTGGGTGGCTCAGGTGGTTAAGCGTCTGCCTTCGGTGCAGGTCATGATCCCAGAGTCCTGGGATGGAGCCCCGCACCTGGGATTGAGCCCCGCATGGAGGGGGGTCCCCGCTTCTCCCACTCCCCCTGCTTGTGCTCTCTCTCTCTTTCGGTCAAATAAACAAAGTTTAAAAAAAGACATATTACTAAGGCACACATGTGTTTTTAAAATATTTTGATAGCTTTCCCAATACAATCGGTTACCTTATTAGCTTCATATATTTTTATTTTATGCACTTAAAGGCCTTATTCTGAGGAGTATTAAAGGCTTCACCAGACTTCCAAAGTGATCTGTAGCATAAAATAATTAAGAACCTCTGTTTCGAACAGAGTTTCTGAATCTCGACCACACGCCACTGGCCAGCCGCTTATCGTTGCTTTAACAGAAGCCTCCTGAGGATTTAGTTTGGCCAGGGCTGTGGGCTGACTCCCCAGTGTGACATCATCCAGGCGTTTTCTGTCCTCAGAGCCATCTCTGTCCTCCGTTCCCAGGCATTGCCAGGGCTGGTCCTCAGTTCCGGTTTGCTTGACCTCTTTTCCCCCGCCTTCTACTCCTCTGATGAGGGCGATGGGAGTGTGGTGAGTGGAATCTCAGCTGCTCCCATGTTTGGCAGCAGGAAAGGGGGCTGGAGAGCAAGCAGCCCCTCCAACCCGCATGGGGTCCAACTCCAGATGAGCATTTGAGGCTCTCTTCTCCTCCAGAGCTCCTACGCCTTGCTAGCTGGGGGGAGACAAGTGAGTGAGTCAGATCTCTCTGGAGGCCAGGATGGCTCCATCCTACCTGCAAAACAAGAGACAGGGGGAAGCCCAATCCCAAAAAGACAGGCATTTTTGACCATCACCACTGGCAAGAAGGCGCTCCGGGCATCTAGCGTCTATGGACCGGTGATGTTGCTAAACATCGTACAGTGCACGAGGAATTATCGAGTCCAAGTCAATAGTGCTGAGGTTGAATCAGGTGTTATCGGATCATATGACCGGTCCAGGGATGCAGAAGTTCACCATGTTGTCATAGTTCTAGCTCCCTTTCTTGGTCCTTGGGCTGCCTCCTCCCCCTCCCCTCTCCGCCCCCAGATGACAAGTGGCCGCTGTAGCCACACACCTCGCCTTGACACCTCATATCATCGAAAGGGAGAAAACATCTTCATCCCTGCATTTGTACCAAAGTCCCGATATCCTCTCTCACCGAATCAGAGTCACACGCCTCCTTGGACACGTCCCTGCAGCTCGAGGCACGCAATGCTCTTACTGGCTTAGCCTTGGAACCACTTGGAGCTGTTCAGCTATGATCCATGTTTCTTTTTTTTTTTTTTAAGATTTTTTTTTTTTTTTTTTTTTTTTAGAGAGCGAGAGATTGAGAATGAGAGGGGAGAAAGTCAGGGGGAGAAGCAGACTTCCCGCAGAGCCGGGAGTCCGATATGGGACTCGATCCCGGGACTCCGGGATCATGACCTGAGCCGAAGGCAGTTGCTCAACCAACTGAGCCACCCAGGCGCCCCTGATCCATGTTTCTTTAATGCAGACAAGCTCAAATATGATTGGTAAGTTGGGGAATCTGTGCTAAGTGCCAGTTGGCTGGGCTCAGTTTTCTCCAGCACCTGAGTGTTTAGAAATGATCTGGAGTAAGCTTTCTCACAATTAAAGAGAGAGCTTTAGCAATACATGAGGATCTTAAGAAGAAGCTGGAAAGCCCATGCAGATGCTTTTCTTTAGGGTAAGTGGGGGTGGGTTTGGTCAGTTCTGCTGTGTTAAGCCTTCTGGGCGGGCTGAAAGTGTAGGTGAAGAAGCCGCTTGGACTGGAGCAGTATGCTGCTTCCTGCTGTCACTGACCTCACCCCCCACCATTCTCCCCTTCTCATCTCAGGGCCTTTGCACTTGCTATTCCTGTTCCTGTTCCCGCTTCTCCTGGGTATCTACCTGGCTTGCCTCCCCAAAGCCTCCAGGTTCTTACTCAAATGCGACTCTCTCTTTAAGGCTTTCTTTAACCATCCTATTTAAAATTGTAACCTTGCCATGGACATTCCATGTCTCTCTTTTCTGAATAATTGTTCTCTATTGCTCTTCACACCATATAACAAATCATATATTTCTGCTTATTTAATTAGTCTATTTTCTGTCCCTCTCCCCCTGTAACTGTAACAAGTATGAAGTCAGGTATTTTTGTCTGTTTTGTTCTCTGCCGGATCCCCGGGTTCTAGAACAGTCTCTGGCACAGAGTTAAGCTAAATAAATATTCATGGGATGACCCAGGGAAAAAAGAGTAGTTTGCTGATCCAGAAGCTTCATCTCCCAGAGATGGAGGTCAGTCACAGAAGCAGCTCTCCTCTTGGGATTCTGGACTAATCCATTGCTTTTCTGTAATAGCCCCGGAGCTGGTCTTAAGGGTTCACTTACTTCAAGTTAGCACACTCCTTGCTTGATGACTTAAAGCCCTTGATCTGTAACAGAGCAAATTTACTTTCTTTGCGATTTGTAGGCCACTGGCCTTGGGGAATAAAGGACCAGAGTGGTCCCAGGCCACAGAGGCCAGCAAGTCTAAGCCACCTCGACTTTCTGATGAGCCCAGCAATCTTCCAGCAAAATGTTTTTCATCTTTCAGGACACACCAATGACGTTACTGATCTCCTTTTGTCTCTCTGTAGACCTCGCCCTCCTTTGCAGAAAGAACAGAGCACTCTTGCACAGCCCCTGGGTACCAAGGACCCAGACCTTCAGCCTCCGAGCACCGGGATGATCCTGGAGCTGGCATCATCAAGTCAGCACGGGATCAAGAAATGTCACCGGTGACTGTACTCCCTTAACTGATTGATCCCCTTTAAAATTCTCCGGGCCAGGCAGAAACCTCTGAGTTGGCTTTTGGGTAAGA
The DNA here is from genome assembly GCA_028533885.1 of Nasua narica. Taxonomy (NCBI): domain Eukaryota; kingdom Metazoa; phylum Chordata; class Mammalia; order Carnivora; family Procyonidae; genus Nasua; species Nasua narica. The sequence goes on along the minus strand of CM052800.1, from coordinate 34,877,089 downwards.
GCTGGCCTCCTCCCCAGGTCCCTGACCTCCTGAGTAAAGCTCAAATTCCTTTCTAATCAAAACTCGTCTTCTGAGTACTGCCCTTTCCTGCCACGGGAAGCCAAACTTGGGTTTCTGGTAACATTTCCATACAACTGGTGGATTGTTTTCCCTTCTGGTCATAACATATCACCTTGGGTAGTCACCACGTCTTCTTTTGTTCTTTTCCAGAAGAATTTGACTTGCCCATCGTTTTCTGTATATCCCTCTCCCTCCTTACGTGGAGAAATCTACATTATGTTAGGGATTGGCATCAGACTATTGGGAAAAAAGACACCTGAATACATCTATAGAAAAATATAAATCCATATAAATAGCTAAATATTTAATAGAGAAAATCGATTATCCTTATGTCCACAGCAGGGATGGAAATTTCCTCACCCTACAGTCAAATGCAGACAACCTTGTAGCTACGTTGCTTTGTCTGTACCTCTCCTCTATTTTCCTCCTGTTCCCCCATCCCACCCCACCCCACCCTCGCGCTGGGAAATGCTGGGAAAATTCAATTTCGCCTAATCTCGTAGCTTCAGTCCTGTAAACACATGAAAATATTCTTTGTAAGTGAATAGGGTGGACACTCAGATTTTGCCTTTCCTTCCCTCTGGTTCTGCCAAGGTAGTATGTGGGTAGAGAAGGGGGAGAGGTGATATTTTTCCAGGGCTGATACTCAAAATATCTCACAACTGATTGGGCACAGGCACAGACCAATCAGAATGGACACTGACTTCCGGTCATCAGCCCAGCCCTTCTGATGCAGACTGTAGCTCTCAGCCGAGGGAAGGTGACCTTGGGATGGGGAAGTGAACGTGTGGGTTGTTTGGATTGGAGAAGGGTCCCCTGGCACCTCTGGTCTCAACAATAGGTCTTACCAGCCTGCTAGCTGCTTGCCCTGCTGGCATTTACAGGCCCGGTTGGTGGCTGGGTGGGTTGGTCTCTCCCGACTTGGTCACAGCGCCGGAGCCCTCCCTGGCTGACTTGACCTCAGCCCCTTGCTCCCACTGAGGTCGCCTCTCAGCCTCCACCACTGGCGATCAGAGGCTGCTGGTCATCTTGCCTCTTGAATGGCGGGTGCCATGATAGTGTTTCTGGTTTTTGTTTGTTTGTTTTAAGATTTTATTTGTTAATTTGAGAGAGAGAGAGCACAAGCAGGGAGAGGAGCAGAGGAAGAGGGCCAAGCAGGAGCCCGATGTGGGACACGATCCCAGGACCCCTGGGTCATGACCTGAGCTGAAGGCAGATGCCCAACCGACTGAGCCACCCTGCTACCCAGCATTTCCAGTTCTTAATTCAGTTGCTTCCTGAGTCCCATCTTGAGCACATAAGGAAGTTCTGGGTCCCATCCATAGCTCATGGGGACTGAGAATAGCTCAGAAAATGTTCCTCACTTCTTCAGTGTTCTTTTATCTCCATTCTTTTGAAACTTTAATCTATGTACAATGGCTTAGAGACTTTGTTAAAATGCAGGTTCTGATTCAGTAGGTCCCAGGTGGGACCTCAGGTTCTGCATTTTTAAAAGCTTCTAGCTGATGCCAAAGCGACAAGTTCTTAGCTCATATCCTTCTTCCCAGGTGACATTTGCACGCCCATACCCTATAGGCTAACAGGATTCGGAGAGAGGGAAATTGACTTACGGGTAAGTACAGATATAAACCCATTACATATGGCAAAAGGCAATTTCATAGTAGTACTGCGGGTTTATCTTCCAAAAGCCAGCTACGACCCCTTTATTTTTCCTGTTATGCACGTGAAAGCATCAGCTTTCGAGGCTGTCTTGCAGCCAGTACACCGACCCTAGCAAGTCTCACATAGTGAAATGCAGCCAGAAGCACCTGAGAACTTCCCTTCCCAGGTAAAAACCCAAGACTCACCAGAAAGAAAATTTTTTTTGCCTCTTCCTATGGGGGGAATGGCTTTGAGACCTGAAGGTAGAGAGCCCATCCGTGACTTTGAGGAAACAGGCACAAAGATGAGGACCCCTAGCTAGAGTTGCCCACTAAAATATAGGATGTCCAGTTAAATTTAAATTTCAGATAAACAACAAATAATTTTTTTAGTCTAAGTATCGCAGTTACCTCTCCTATTATGGTCAGCCCCAGAAATGGGTGCAACCCCCCATCCCAAATTGGGTTCAGACATAGAGACCGTTGACACCATACATGTACCAAGACGGTATGAAAGGTTTATGACTCACATAATGAGGATTGCTGGGGACATCTGCTGGGACATCCCCAGCGGATCCAAAACTAGCTTGAGAGAGCAGGATGGGGCAACTCCCTTGGAGTTTCGGGGTGATGGGGAGTGGGGCTGTGCTAAAGAGCTTGGCGGTATGCAATTTGAACTTGGAGCTGGCACTAAGGGAGGGAGCAGCAGGCCTGGCTTATCAGCTTGCTCAGGTGTGGGGGGTTATAAAGGAAAGGGGAGGAAGAAGGATTGAAAGCTGTCAGCAATCATCAAAAATGAAGTCAGACCATTCCAGTAAGTATTTCCAAATACTTCATGTGTCATACTTACACTAAATTTATTTGTCGTTTGTCTGAAATTCAAATTTAACTGCTTGCCTTGCATTTGTGTTGTTGTTAAATCTGGCACTCCTATCTAGGGAGCAGAAGGAAAAGCCTGGGTCCTTCCTAGGGTTATAAAGCCGCCCGCTCCAACTCTGAATTGCCCATTTCCAGACTTCTTGTTGTATGATACAAATGAACCCCTATTTCTTTAACCTGCTATTAGTCTGATGTCCAATGACTTGAAGCCAAGCCCATTCCTAAATGATACATTTCTGCTGACTCTTCTCTGGGCAACTATTGTACTGTGTACTTCTACTTAGGTACAGATTATGTACCTTATTGCCGAAATTGTTGAAATCTGCCTGAGACATTGAGAACAACCATAGAATATGTGTGTGTTTCAGCACTTTTTTTAAAAAAAAAAAACAACAACACTGAAATTGGGATGTGACTTAGAATAGGCAGGCTCTTAGATTTAGATCTAAGTGGTTCTCAGCCCTGGCTGCTTATTAAAACCATCTGGGGAGCTTTTCACAGATACTGCTGCCTGGGTCCACCCTTTGAAGTTTTATTTAATTGGCCTGGGGTTGGGCCCAGGTATGGTAATTTTTAAAAGCTTCCTCAGTGTAAGTAATTATGCAGGCCAGGGCCAAAAATCATTGCACTAGATAAAATACTTTATGTGTGTATAGATATGTTTACTCTGAGTCGAGCCTTTTTATGAAGTTTTTTAAAAGGTGGAACAGTGGGGGCGCCTGAGTGGCTCAGTGGGTTAAAGCCTCTGCCTTCGGCTCAAGTCATGATCTCGGGTTCCTGGAATCGAGCCCCGCATTGGGCTCTCTGCTCAGTGGGGAGCCCGCTTCCCCCACCCCTGCCTGCCTCTGCCTACTTGTGATCTCTCTCTGTCAAATAAATAAATGAAATCTTAAAAAATAAGTAAATAAAAAATAAAAGGTGGAACAGTGAGAGAAACATGTCCCATCAACACCTGACGACCAACAGCTGTCCCACAGGCTGTCCCCTCGCTGACTGGGCATAGGCTTTAGCCAACCGGCCTGCCCTTTCACAGCGTCAGCTGCCAGGACAGCTGTATGCCATCGAGGCTAAGGAGAGTGAAGGAAACACAGAGAGCCCAAAGCCCAGAGACGGGGAGCTCACAGCATCCCCTCGCTGGATGTCAAACCTGTCCTGTCTCTGGAGGAGAGTTTAAAGGTGCAGAGAAAGGGGTGGGATTCTCCTCTCTGTCTCTTGTCAGGGGGAGCCACATGACAAGGGGGAGCCACATGACAAGGGGGAGGTCCTTGAAGCCTGAGGAAAGAGCCAGAGGTTCAAGTAGTTTATGCAGGAGTTGGTTGTTGGTTGTGGAGTCTGCTAGTTGATGGAGGGGAAATGAAAGTCTGCTGAGTTGACTTCTGACTTGGAAGTCAGCCTCCCTTCTCGTCTGCTTGGGAACAAAACTGAACGTGTTTCTGCGTAGCTGCAGATACTAGCGCTCATCCTTGGTGTCTCTTGACGATTCTGGAATTACAGCCTTTCCAAGGCACTGGACCCACATATTTTTTTTGGTGGAAGTGGCTAACCTTTGTTCTGCTGGCCTGGAAATTCTTCCCATGCCGTGGAAGTAAATCAGGAGCCAGCCCCGGCCAGTCCACACCGTGTGGCACAGCAAATAATGAACACTTGATCTTGTTTGACCAGTTCCTCCACGCTTTTTATTTTTCCTCTGGCTGTGGGCTAATCTTCAATCAGCAGGCCGCTCCCCATAAGTGGACCTTCTCTGTGTAACTTGAACTGCACTGACTTCCTTATGTCTGTCTGATTCTAAACCAGTTTGGTTCTCACGGTAACACGACATCATGGTGCCGTTGATGGTGGTTCTCCTTTCCGCCCATGTGAACTTGATCTGGCAGCTTCCCTTTGCTAAGTGTCTATCTCAGTGCTTGCTGAAGAGATTGAATCGCTGCATCACAAAGTCTATACCCAATGATCCTGAAATCAGGCTCCAGACTGGTCGAAAGCCCCGTCTTCTTTTTCTGTGCATGCAAGACTACTCAGAAGGAATTAAGTTCAAGTAAGGTAACAGGGGTAAATAAAACCTAATTCTACAGATACGAATTCTTCTGTTTCCTAAGCCTTGCCTATTATAACCCAGCTTTATAGTTCCATGAGTTAAGAAGAGAGATCTCTTTTATGCAAACATACTTTATTTCAAACGCTTCTAGCAATACGGTGAGACGTTGATGGTGAAAACAAAGACCAAAGCTAACAGGGAGACCTCTTGAGTCAGAAGGTGATTTTGTGCATTCCTGGTCTATGAAGCAACCTTGTTTTATTGGGATTAGACTATGCATGTCCTTGAGTGTACTGTCTGGACATTTGTTAGGTCAAATGAACTCAAGGTGTCGCCCCATGTCACCAGGATCCATTCTAGGGGAGATCTGGAGGTTTTCTCCATAGAGACTAGGGCCCTGGATTGGCTTTCTATGGACTGTGAGTCCTTGGAGAAGGCATTTGCAAAGCAGTCTGCCAGTTTTCCAGCCAGGGTGAGTGGATGTTGTTTACTGGCAGTCGGGAGCTACTGGCTGGGTCACAGAGGCAGAAAATGGAAGCCAATTCTGGGGACACACAGTCAGAGCATGGCTCTTTTATGTCTACTGTCAACCCTGTCCCTCTGCTTCCCCCCAAGTCAGGTGGCTGCTGGACCTACACATGGCTGGGTGGGAGGGAGATCCACATGGTCTTATGAGGGTCTCAGGACAGAAAACTGCTGCGAAGGCTTGTCTGCTGAGGGTTGGTGGAGCTCGGCCTCCAGAGGTTCTAATCTCCCCTTAGTCACGGGGGCGGTTCTACATATAAAAACTAAAATGCCTTCTAACACAAGGATTTTCTCCTCCACTAATGTCATTTAGAGAGATTCATTTTTCCCTCCAGAAGAAAGGTTTTTTATGATTTGTGACTGAAGATGTAAAAGGGTGTTTCAGGCAGCTCTCTCAAAAGGCTTTTTGTTGCTTTTTGCAACCAATGAGGGCTTTCAGTTGGGAAGAATATGTCGCTCGGTGATATAAATAAAATTTAAGACTCTTTGTAACTTATGCTTCCCTCTTAGGGGCTTCCTATACACTGAATCTAGGGTGCTGTAATGTTTGGTGAACATTTGATGAACATTCTGCTGAGATGCACTGTTTCTACACATTGCCAGCTCCACCAAGCCCTCCTTAGAGATGCTTATAGCCAGCGGACTGAGTAGTTCCGGGTATTAGCAAGCGTGTGTCTTGGTCCTCACTCTGGCCCTAAGTAACTACGTGATTTAAGGAATTGTATATATTTCTTAATTTATACAATGGTGGGAAAGTGGGGCCATGGGATACCATAAGAAAGAGGCCTTTTATATCCCAGACAATTCATTTCCATTGGAACAACTGAGAGGGTTGTACTCAAACATGAGCTCAAATCAAAATAGGGAAAATTGATAAAGTCCTAGTGATGTGGTCAATACATGAAGCAAAGTGTTTTTTGTTTTTGTTTTTTTAAATAAGCTCTACCCCCAACCTGGGGCTCAAACTCACAAAACAGAGATCAAGAGTCATGGGCTGTATGGACTGAGCCAGCCAGGTGCCCCCATGAAATGAAGATTTAGTTCCAGAGGGGATAGAAGGAAATTCACGGAGGGTTTGTACATGTAAATTTTAACATAATGCAATGCTACCAAATATTTTTATAATGTTTTCTCCCTCTTCCTGTGCTTCTTCAATTTGCTGAGTTTGCATATGTGAACTTGATATAATGCAATCCTACCAAGTATTTTTATAATACTTTCTCATTTTAAATTCCTGAACTGAGAGATTTCATTACATTGACTGCTTTGAACACCTGTTTTGTTCAATACGATTATTTAAAGATAAGACAGTTTCTCCTACCTTTGGTTCAGGTTCCAAATCAGTTACACAGGAAATGGTTTTGTGGAGAACCTTCTTCTAAAAAACAGATTTCAGTTTCAAGGAAAATGATAGAGCAAAATTAACCTAAGTACAGATTCTTTTTTTAACCTCAAAACTTAACAAAACAAAACAAAACAAAAACCTCAGCTCTAAATGGGGATATTTTTGCCATTACATATACTGAATTTCAATAAACTAAAAAGTGAACTCCAACAAACATAATTAAGCCACATTTTATTGCAAATGAAAAATATACAGAAACATTAAAATTTGTAAACTTTCTAAGATAAACAGTACATATAAACATTTGAAAAATAGAAAATTTCATAACTATAGAGTTTATTAAAAATATTTAGAACATTTCATATATATTCATACAAAGTACTTTTCCATAAAGTTTTGTTAGAATATGAAGATTGCATTTAGTTCAGTTTTATGGGCTTTAAGAAAAAATATTTTTGTTGGATTCATTTTGGTGTTGAGATAATTATACTGATAGAATTCATTTTCACTTGGATTATTTAAAACAAGCTAATGTGACACAACTCAAGAAAAGATGAAGAACGTATGAAAATTGGCAACTAATGGTTCTTAACTATCTAGTAATAAGACTGTAAGAATCAAAATGTCAGTTCAAAGAGAACTAAATTCTGTTAAATGCCTCCTACATCAGACCTGACATGGAGTGCTTTCCATGTATTTCATTTTGTACTCTTAAAGGTGTTAATTTTGTGCTGCTAAATCTAAAGAGTTTTATGAACATTCTCTGCAATCTGAACTAAAAATAAAGTTCTTAACCATTGACCTAAGAATAAAATTATGTCAAAAAGTAAAATGAAACTATTATATTCACAGAATTTGGGAAAACTTTCAATCTGGCTGTGTGAAGACAGCCCTGTAATCCCTAATGACCCATGATATTCACCTAATAAATCTTAAGAAACCTAGGTGAGATAAAGATAGATATATGTTAAAATATATACATATATGAAACTACTAGTTAAGACTAACATAGTCTGAATACAGGGATCCAGCATTTTATTCCTTCTTAGACAACATCTTCCTATTTGGGAAAAATTATTGTTGGTTTTAGATTTATAATAACATTTTAGTTTTTCAATGCATATACCCACCAGGGATTTTTAGAGTTTTAAAAATATTCCGTTGTTTCTTCAAGATGTTTCAACTTATTAAATGCTTCTCAGCCTTTCTCCTGGGCATGTATGTCAACACTAGTTCATTTTCCAATCCAGGATACACATGAGTTCTTGTGTTCCATGAGCCTTTAGCCTGGGCACAATATACCAAGGGCAAAGTTTGTAACAGGTGACATATAAGAAATACCTGACATTGACTTTCACTAGAGTGGAGAAACACCACAGCCTCAGGTTGGATGCCCTTAATTTCCTCACAAAGAACGTGTCCTGGAGAAACCAGTAGAGTTTTTCAGTAGGAAAAAAAACCTTTAAAAGAATTTCTACCATTTTTAACGCTACCTTTTCAGAAAATACTTCTTCTACAAACTTGTGTTCATAGCTTATATATCTGATACACAATTAAAGTGAAACAGCAATCAACAAAGTAAACACGTACTTGACCTGAGGTATCAACCCATGTATCTTCCATGGATTATTGATTTTCAAAAATAAGAATGCACTGAGGTGCACTGAACACTGACTGTGCTGAAGAGACTTTGACAGTCCTTTCCAACTTCACGGTCACCTCACGACATCCCTGGGAACATCAGTCAGAGCTCAGCTGAACTGGGAAATGCTAAAATCAGTAGAATAAAATTATCGATAAGAGAATTTACTGTTATTACCCAGGATGGACTTGAGCTAGATTACAAACAAACAAATAAAATAACATCGGATGTTGGAATAGAAAAATTGAATCAACCTGAAGGTTTTTTTTGTTTTTTGTTTATTTGTTTGTTTTTTGTCTTAATGTTGTAACTTTTGGGTTAGGATTTTTGTTTCGACAGAAATAAGTTTAGTCTGGAAATAGGCAGTTTCTTTCTCATGAAATCAGTGAATGATAAGATATTTGTCCATAGACATGAAAGCCCACCAAAAATGTTATTCCTACTGGGTATTTGGAGATAGGAAAATTGTATAGAAGTCTTAATATGCAAAATGTATTTTCCTGTACTAGTCCCTGAGTTCTCAGTATTTTGTTTTCTGGGAAGTTCACTCCCCTTTGTATTCTCCCAAAACACTTCTCAATAAAATGTATGAAAAATATGGTCAGGATGAAATTCAATAGAAAAAGAAAAATCTACCACTTATTGTGGTAGGATATGTATGTTTTTAAAAAGGTTAGTGACTATAATTTCCTTAATAAGGATTAAAGTGCCAAATTTCAGAGAACAATAATGATAACTCATTCAGGTTTTTGAAAAGATTTTTCTAATTGTTTCTAAACAGTGTGTGGAAAACTTACTCTTTGGGGCTTAGACATTTGAGAAAAATTGAGGTGTACCATATAATCCTAAAGTAATGTACCAGTTACTTTTACAAAAGTCTCTCTATCAACAAGAAAAATGACCTTTGGGATAACAGAGAAAGGGGCAAAGTGAATATAAGGAACTCCGAAGCTGAAATCACTTGGACTTCTCCAGAAACTCAATTTTGTCTTACATTGTTCAGCTTTGAGTTAAAAGAAGCCTTGACTCTAATCATTTGCACTTGTTTTTGTGAAAAAGAAAAAACACCGTGTTTCATTTAGGTATTTCTCTCCCTTCTCCATTCTCCCCTGTTGAATTGGCAATAAATTTTTCTGATATGGCAATAAATTACAATTGATAAGCCCTTCATGGGCTGCCTGTCTTGTGCATTCTAGCCCACCAAAGAGCACATTTCCAAGGCAGGTCTATTTTTTCTTTGATACTCCACTCTTTAGCTATCTAGTTTAGAAAGAAGGAAGTTACAGAAGCGTGGGGGGTGGGGGGGGGGTGGGGAATCATCAGTAATCTCACTTCTCAGATTTAATAATTTGAAACTATGAATCATCAGAGAATGATGATTGATCCTCTGCTTATCACCACATAGTTAAGTTTATCTATGAATTACTAAGAATGGCAGCCAAAGAAATGAAGAGCCACTTGGCAGAGATGAATATATTGTGACCAGAAGAGATTACTTGGAGACTCACGTAACCCTTTAACTTCTTTTGTGCTTGGAGAATATTTCAAGTTTGTAGAAATGAAAAATAGTAGAAGCCTTCTGGAGGAGGATCCAAATCTTGATTTTCAAATTCGGTGGCCAAAAAGAAAGGCCTCCTTTTTGGGAGGCGGGGGGGAGAGGCTCACATCTGGATTATTATTTAGAACTTTAAAAACACCAGCTTTCCTAATAGTTCTTCAAAAAAAAAAAAAATCAGGCATTTTTTATCCTCTCCAGGTGTCTTATATTGGTTAAAGTTCAGGGTTTCTAGAGACTTTGATCATCAGTCCTGCTAAACAAAGTAATGTCATCACTGAATCCTGGGGTTGAACATTCTGTGTTCTCTAGTAAGACATACTTGTCTTCATTTCCATTCAGAGAGAGGACTTCTTTCTGAGTAGTGGATGTCAGGTCACTCCAGGTAATGTCAGTGTGCTTAAAAGCATTTAGAAGGAAGATGCCATTGATAATGGTGAAGAACCCGCTCAGGGTCCCGACGATATCTCCAGCTTTCATGCCATACCATTCTTGGAATAAGATGGCGGAGCAAGTTACTACCATGGATGTGAAGAACACATAATAAATGGGAGTCACAAGAGATGTATTAAAGGTGTCCAGGGCCTTGTTGAGATAGTTAATCTGTGTCGTCACAGAGAGCACAAGAACAGCCAGCAACACGAAGACCAGGGGATGCTTGTAAACTGGCTTCCATTCCAACAGTTCCTTAATGGCAATTCCCAGGCCCTTGACAGAAGAAACTGAAAATGCTCCAATCAATGAACAGATGGAAATGTAGACCAATATATTGGTCTGTCCCTTCTTGGGAGCCACGATCAAAATCAGCACCAATGAGATCACAGTTATGATCACAGCAAAGGAAATAAATCCTGTTTGGAAGAGAAAAGAATTGGACTTCAGAAAATGCTAGTAGGATCCTATCTTTTGTGAAATCTTGTTAGCCGTGAGTTTAGGAGCATAGGTGTTTCAGAAAGGGAAGTAAGATTAACTTAAAGTAACAAAAACGAAACATTTTACTGCATGGCTCTTGGCGTTTCACAATGGACCTTCACAAACACATCATTTGAATTTCGTAGATACCACTATGAGGTATGGCAGGTATCGTCTGATTGACTTTTAATTTTAGAGGGGGAAAGTGGCCAAAGTTGGGGTTGGCATATATGCCTTTTGCCCCTCCTATCCCCATCTCCTTTCACTGTGTAGAGAGCAAGCCTGGATGGACCAGTACGTTGTGTCATCTTTATTGAGGACTTGTAATACAGTCAAATCTTACTGTATCGCCCAACCCACAATGAAGCTTGAAGGGAGCCTTTTACAGTATTATTATGAATTCATTTGATGAGGACAGAAAGTGGAACAGAATCTGAGCATTTCTTTTGGTTAAATCACAGACCTGGGTCTCTCAATTTCATTTCCATTTCATGCAAAGAAGTGACTTCCTCTTCTTGTGGGGCATGGATAACCATCACAGTTGACCCCAATATACTTAATATGCAGCCTATTTTCCCATGAATGTTCAAGTGCTCATTTAAAAAGTAGGAAGACAATATTGCACTGTTGGGAGAAGAAAAAAGGTCACTCTCATTCAGTTAACATTGGATTCCGTAGCAGCTCACAAATCCCACTGTGGTACCTGTCCCTCCATCCCAGCTGCCCGTCAGCTGACCTGACTACACCACGGGACGCTGAAAAACCCGATTAGTTTGAGGACTCAGAAATGGTCAATCAAATCTGCTTGCTTTTATGTCAAGAAGGTTTTAACAGACATTCTGAAATCGTGTCATCTTCCCAAGGGAGATAGGTCCTACTCAATTTTCAATTTCCCCACCTTCTCCCGCAAGGCCAAACAAAATGGAAGATCTTTTACATCTCACTGGCATGATTCATGGAAAATATGTGTTCTCATGACAGTTTCAAAGAAAGATACATGTCTGAAGAAGAATCACTCTGCTCAGGGCTGATATTTAGCTAGTACACACAAGTACAACCACATGAGTTGTCAAAATATTGAAGTGTTTCCTTACCAGCCGCTACTACCCCTGATACTTTATCTGACTCAATTGTCCCCACAATTTTGGTTGCCATGGCCTCAGGAAGTTCTATTGGCACCACCGTGGACCCCAGACTACGCCATCCTGCTGCTCCGCCAAATAGGTCTGCTGGGGCTCCTGTACACCGGCCTCCTTTCCTTGATGCCCTGGCACTCCCATGGGGGTATGATCTATACCAAGGTGCACCTGAGACTGTGGTCCATCACCTGGCACCTTCTTAGAGTCGTCCTCATGAGGCCACTTGTGAGGACGGCAACCTCAGCCAAAACACTGCTGCTACTAAGAGTCACGGTTCCATGCGTAGACAGCGTTCTAGAGTTCTATGTGTACTGACTCATTTACTCCTCATGACAGTCCTCCAAAGAACATGAAAAGAAGTGGGTTGGCCTAGTCATAGGCTCTCCACCAGAGGTGGATAACGAATGGAGATAAAAGGGGAACAGAAAAATACAATAAATAATATAGTTGCTTAGCTATAGGAGTTCACGTGCCCACTGAACACATTCATTTGGGACCATAATAATGACAACTCAGGAAAATGAGATCTGCGCTCTATGAACACGAAAATCATTCCTGTTTCCGGTACTAAAAGAAACTAAAAGGTAGCCAAACATAACTATCCAGCAAACAATGGAAGACTTTATTTATTTATTTTTAAAGATTTTTATTTGTTTATTTGGCACAGAGAGGGAGATCACAAGTAGGCAGAGAGGCAGGCAGAGAGAGAGGAGAAGCAGGCTCCAGCTGAGCAGAGTGCCCAATGTGGGGCTCGATGTGGGGCTCGATCCCAGGACCCTGAGATCATGACCTGAGCCAAGGGCAGGGGCTTTAACCCACTGAGCCACCCAGGCGCCCCACAATAGAAGACTTTAAATGAGAGTTCAACTTTAACCCAAACACTATGCTTTGAAAAGTCCTGTGATCACTCTGGTCCTAAACCACTCTGACAACAGAAAGGACGGAACGGGCTGGGGCCCTGTGTTTAGCTGAGAGAGAGAAGAAAAAAATCTGTGAGCCTTCTTTGAATAAACACAAACAACACACGATGACTTTATGTTAGCAGGAAATCAGGCCAACTCTTATAGATTTTCTAAAAAACAACACAATTTATTCCCAACTTCCATTGCTCGCTCTTGTGTCTTCTCAAATAAATCGTATGGTATTTTAAGATATGCTGAGCAATGTATTTCTTGTGGTTTATATTCATCATGGTACTGACATCTCTATAGAAGCCAAGGTCAGGGACAGCTGGGGAGGTGGCTCAGTGGGTTCAGTGTCCGCCTTCCGCTCAGGTCATGATCCTGGGGTCCTGGGATCGAGTCCCGCATTGGGCTCCTGGCTCAGCGGGGAGCCCACTCCTCCCTCTCCCCCTGCCTGCTGTTCCCCCTGCTTGTGCTCTCTCTCTGACAAATAAATCAATAAAATCTTAAAAAAAAAAAAAAAGAGAAGAAGAGGCCAAGTTCATTTCTCACGTACCTTATGATAACACTCAGAGCCCCCAGCGGGGTGACCAAGGTGGCAGGTGCAAAAGCATAGGCTGCAAAGTTCACTGCTTCTCCGGCCCCCACTGGAAAGCAAGCCGCAGGGCTCATGTGAGAGACGAACTCACTCGCCAGAAGAGAAAAAGCAATAACACGTGCAAAGTGGCGCACTTCTAGCCCAAAGATACTGACAGATCCAGCTAAAAGGAACAATTTGATGTTTTCTTATGGAGGATGGGGGAGGATCGGTATTAAGGGATGCATATAAACTAATTACCTGGGGATAGGAACGCAATTAATGCAGAAACTGGTGACAGATGAATATACATTTTAAGTGACTTCCAATAGAGAGATTTGGGTTATGTCACTAGCAAAAACATATTTGGTTACTTCGGTAAAATCTAGTTAGAGGTAGTTTTGGCCTAAGCAAAGAATTATTCTGGGTCCTCAAGAATACCTACTGTTAAGCACATTCACAAAAAGCCACGCAGCAAATTAGAATGCTCTGCGGAGGTCTACTGACCCGGCAAGGGATAGCCAGAAATGCCTACCACAGGCCCAGGGAGCTAGGCATCTCTGAATTGTAGATGATCCAAAAGCACCTTGACAGTATCTCAGAAGCTCAAGGAGATCCGAAAGGCTGCTTTAAAATCATAAGGATGTGCTCCTGCCATCTTTCTCTTATCTGAGGAATTCTAGACTTCTGCGAGATGTCTTCTAGAGTCAGGGAAACTCCCTCTAAGGACAGGACTCTTGTCTGGGGGCCAAATTATTCTTATGGGTTACAACTGAACATTCGCCCACAAAATGTAGTATTTCATGAGGGCAACCTAGGCCAAGAAAACACTTCCATTGTAGAGAGAGCTTCTGGAACAGATAAAAGACACCAGAATACTTTTTCTTTTTCCCTCTGGTTGCTATGTCCCAGCCTTCCCTTCTCTCCCAGCCAAATCTGCAGGAGTACTCAGGTTTAGGGAAATATCATAACACCGATAGAAACTTCCGGAACAGAACAATCGGGAGACTGCTCTTCTAAGAAGAGCCATGACAGTTTTCTTCAAATATTGAAGCTTTCTTGAATACTTGATAATATTTATATTTTTATCTCTACAGACAGCTTTCCAGGAAAATATTAATTTCATGATTGAAATGCTGTATGTTTGTCACTAGATAAAATTGCTAATGTTGTAGACTTCTGTTTTTCTCTCTTCAATACTAGCATGAACTTTGTACATGATGAGAATAAAACTGTAAATGTAGCCACATAACCTTCCCCTTATATCTTCATCCTATTGTGCAGGTAGAGGGTGGGAAGACACAAGAAGGAGAGAGAGAAAAGGAGAAAAAAATCATCCAAAGTATCTATCTGGAATCTTCTCACTTCAGTCTCTGTCAATTTTTATTCCAATGAAGTAGGGAAACAGAAAACACCTTAGCAACCGAAAGGGCTATACAAGTTTAAATTTGAATAATTCTTATTTATCATCTTTTGAGATTCTAATATTAAAGAGAAAGTTATCCAATTCTTTGGCCTAAAAGGACCACACGAGTCTGAAGTGTGTCACTTGGTGTGGGAAAATAAATGGAAGTCTGATGGCTTCTTGCTGCAGAGGGAGATGGCTGGTAGGTGGTGGGGAATGACAGTTTATGAGGTCCCACCTTCGGAAGTTTTGGGTTTGGGATTTAAGAATCTTTAGAGGAGTTAGGGCAGGAGACAGAAAAGTGCCCATGAGAGATAACACTCCCTTCCCTGCGCACTTTATGAGCCTCTGTAAAGTGCTTTCCATTCAACTCCATTCAATAGGGAGTCCTCAGGGCAAGTCTGGGAGGAGGGGAGTGCCAACAAACTTCATCTTCTCTCCATTTGTTTAGTGCGAAGCAGCCAGAGGGGACTTGAATCTACCCACATTTTTGCCCTGACCAGGAAAATATACCCTTTCCCTAGAAAACAAGCAGCTAGGACAGTCACAGTTTTGAATTAGGAGCAGGGAAATGCGGGAAGAAGGCATTTTCCTCAGTTGTTCTAGGGAATAAAATATAACCTAAGGAGAAGTTTTGATAAAATATAATATTTCAAATGTTAATAATTTCCCCATCCCCTTGCATCCAGGACAGTATTGAGAACATGGAGGCGCAGGGAGAGAAGAGGAATAATTAATTCTAAAAATAGAGGACTTATTTTATATATAAGACAACATATGATACCCACACGAAAATTTCTAGGCTTGAATGCCATCCTTACCAGGAAATAAAGTAATCACTGTTGAACAAGTCCCTGTAATTTATTTATCGTTTTATAAGCAAACACTCTTCTCAGCAGTAAAGGACTTACTTGACAGTAATCCTGCCCACCAGAGCCATTCCTTGAGGTAAGAATGTCCCCCTTGCCCTAGGAACATAATAAAAATTAAAATTAAGTTCTTAACTGGAGGAAGAAGTTTTGAAGAACTGACTACGATGAGGTAATGGAATATGGTTGGAAAAGGCAAGACTTAAGCGTCAAGCCCAGGCAAACAGCCTTAAGCAATGGAATGCAGAAAAGGCCCATCGGGAGACCAACCTCAAGATCCCCACAGGCCCTAACTGAAAATTGGGCTACTTACGACCAAGCACAGTTAACCAAAAAAGGGAGAATTCCATACATCCCCATACCGCCTTATCTTCCCCCTTTAAAAACAGCCCCCACCCACTACCTCATCCACACAGCCTCTCCTCTGATGTCCTGCCCTCCGCTCCCTTGCTTGAGGTGTATTCAATCAACTTGCCTCCTTTGTTCTGCCTCAGGTGAATTCTTTCACCTGCCACACAAGTGGCTTCCGCCCTTTCGTCTCCCCACATTTGGGGGGCCCCAGCCCATCCAGAGACACACGGTTGAGACCCCACATTAAAGCCAACTCAGCATAGCTAGTCTTTAACTTATTTATTTGGTCATTTTTTTTTTTTTTTTAAGATTTTGGACTGCTTTTGATTACGTCACTTTTGATTTCTATAGTTTTCTCATTTGCAAGAAAACTTTGTTTAATCATTAGGTTTACTGTATTGATGCCCGTCAGAGGTGTGGACACAGAATGTTATAAGCCCTAAATTCTTTGTTTCAGCTACAGTTAAAATTAAAGACAGAAAACCATAAATTGTAAATTATATCAGTACCTAATGAGGACCTTAACGGGAAGAAGATGGTGGACAGAAGAGCTTTTGAGATTTTGGATAGGCAGTCAGAGAATAACAAGCATTAGCCAGCTAGACTCTCCTTATTCTCTACCTTGGCACCATGAAATTGAGTTTCTAGTCTATTGGAAAGGGTAAAAAGCTTTCCTGAGGTATTCTAAGGGTTATCTCTTCTCTACTGTAATCTGTGACCTAAAGTCATTGTTATGTTTGCCATAGAAAATGGAATTTTCTCACCAATTTTAATATACTTAATCCTATGTATTTGACCTCTCTGATTTTGTTATAACTAAACTAAACAGTGTGTATTAGCTGTGAACATTAGCTTGCAAAGTATTTTATTTAGGATTTTCTTCTTATAAACTATATACATGATTAATTGGAATATTACAATATAATTTCATAATCTGTCCTTTAAAAACTTAATATATCATAAATGTTTTCTCGTATCCTTAATTAATGGTAAAATATTATTTCAAAATCTGGTATATCATTATTTACTTAACCTGTGTGCAGCGACACACACACACACACACACACACACACACACACACACACACACAGTTTCTCATTTTGTTCTCATTACATAAAACCCTTAATAAACATCCTGGTATGTGATTATAGGTGGCATCCTTGTTCACTTCTTAAGATAAATTTTCAGAAATGGGATTATTGGGTTTTAAGCCATTGACATTTTTAAGCTTTACCAAATTGCTCTTAGGAAAGTTTGTACCCATTGATATTGCCTCCAGTAATGTTTGGGAGGGCCATTTATTTTCCTAAGTCCCTTACCAACCAAAAAGCAAAAGCTTTTTAAGATGGCAAGCAACAGGGGCACCTCGGTGGCTTGGCTGGTTAAGCATCCAAGCGTCTGACTCTTGATTTCGGCTGCAGTCATGATCTCGGGGTCATGATCAGCTCCATGCTGGGTGTGGTGCCTGCTTCAGACTCTCTCTCTCTCCCTCTGTTCCTGACCTCCCCTCTCCACCACTGAAAAAAAAAAGAAAAAGAAAAAGAAAGAAAGAAAAAGAAAAATGGTAGACAGCAACAAAAACCCAGGAGCTCCGTGTTACATGATGGTATCTCTTTTGGTACTAGTGAAATAACATTTACTTATATATGTTTATTGGACACTTGCATTTCTTATTTTGTGAGTTGCTTGTTTATGTATTTGCCTATTTTATCTTAAGGTACTAATCTTTTTCTTGTCAACTATGATCATTCTTTACATGTTGTGGATCTTTTTTTTTTTCCATATTGTGGATCTTAATATCCTTTGTCTGTCATATATTTTGGAACCACTCCACTCACCCCTGGCCCCATATGTCATTTGCTTTTTAGTTTTAGTTAAGGTGTTTCTGCGTAGGATCTCTTTCTTTCTCTTTCTTTCTTTCTTTCTTCTTTCTTTCTTTCTTTCTTTCTTTCTTTCTTTCTTTCTTTCTTTCTTTTTCTCTCTCTCTTTCTTTCTCTTTCTCTTTCTTTCTTTCTTTCTCTCTCTCTCTTTCTTTTTCTTTCTTTCTTTCTTTTTCTCTTTCTTTCTTTCTCTCTCTCTTTCTCTTTCTTTCTTTCTTTCTTTCTTTCTTTCTTTCTTTCTTTCTTTCTTTCTTTCTATCACTCCAGATATTCTCTTCCTTTATACAGAATAGATTGCTCCTTTATCTGCATGCTTAGAAAGACCTTTTAGGTTTCTTGAGAAAAATCATTTCATTTTAAATTCCTGAATGGTATGAGGTAGAACTCCTACATTTTTTCTTCTAATTTTTGCCAATTGTCTTAACACTTCTGACTGAATAATCCATCCTTTTTCCAGGGGATTGAAATGCTACTTTTATTTATTTTATTTTATTACTTTTTAAAAGATTTTCTTTTTTGACAGAGAGAGAGAGAGAAAGAGAGCACAAGCAGGGGGAAATGCAGAGGGAGAGGGAGAAGCAGGCTCCCCACCAAACAGGGAACCTGACGGGTGTCTCGATCCTACGACCCTGGGATTACGACCTGAGCTGAAAGCAGATGCTTAACCCAATGAGCCATCTAGGTACCCTGAAATGCCACTTTTAAAAATTGCATATTAAGTTGTTATATGTACTTGGGTCCCTTTATAGGTTTTCAATTATCTTTCCTTATTTTATCTTTTTTTTTTTTTAAGATTTTCTTTCTTTATTTTGACACAGAGAGAGAGTTCACAAGTAGGCAGAGAGGCAGGCAGAGATACAGGGGGAAGCAGGCTGCCTGCTGAGCAGAGAGCCCGATGCGGGGCTTGACTCCAGGACCCTGACATCATGACCTGAACCGAAGGCAGAGGCTTTAACCCACTGAGTCACCCAGGTGCTCCAATTATTTTATCTTTTTTAGTGCTGGTACCAAACTGTTTTAATTACTATAACATTATAGTATATTTTATTTGTGATAGTACAAATGTCCTCCAATAGTATTTTTATAAACTTATTTGTGCAATTTGTAGTCATTTCTCATATGAACCTTAGAATAATATTTAGTTCTTTTATGATATTCTTGATAAGAATCAGTAGTCACAGAGGAAAGAGTCCAGTTCCCAAGAAACAGCAAGAGCTTAACAGTGTAAAACTTTATCTGGAGCACATATGCATTATATCAGGATTACTGATTTATAGTAGCACCTGGAAGTTTCTTCTACTGTACACATATACAGAATCATTGAAGCTTTTTGTATTACCTGTTTCATTGCCTTAAAGATTTCATGAACCAAATGAAAACGGAATCTGTTCATATCCCATCCTCTGTATCGAGGTAAGATAAAATCTATTCTTATTTTCAAGGTAGAATTTTACATGTCTATACTTTTTTTTAAGATTCTATTTATTTATTTGACACAGAGAGAGAGCGCACAAGCAGGGGGAGAGGCAAAGGGAGAGGGAGAAGCAGACTCCCCAATGAGCAGGGAGCCCCAACGAGGGGCTCCATCCCGGGACGCCAACATAATGACCTGAGTGAAAAGCAAACGCTTAACTGACTGAGCCACCCAGGTGGCCCCATCTCCATACTTCTTAAGCCACATTTTAAGAAATCATCTCTTAAGTAATCTTGGATATTGTCTGCCTCAATGCACGCAAAGTTTTTTAAAAATAGACACTGTAAGAACTTTTGTTTGCACGGATGCTTAAATGTTCCAGTACCTAATATGGCCATAGTAGTCTTGATAACCAAAGTCATTTTCTTCCCCACCTTTAGGAACCTACACTGAAACAACTATATCCAGCAGATGTCAAGCTACTGTGTGTGTGAATGAACATTCGGTTTTGTTTCACACCTGAATGCTATGCATCTATTTTGGGTTGTATATTGTGTTTGTGTATTTATGCTTTCTTTGATTCATAGTAACTTCTCATATTATAGAATTGATGTGCCTTGAACACAAACTATAAATAAAAAGAAATGTCTGAAAGAACAAGAAAAAAAAAATAGAGGAAGGTAGACCTCATGTTGCATATCCTGATGACCAAAAAAAAAAAAAAAAAAAAAAGAGAGAGAAGAACAGAAAAGAAAAAAGAAGGAAAAGGGACGTAAGGAAACTTCGGGAAGTGATATATATATGCTTATTATCTTGATTATGGTAATGATATCACAGGTGTATTCATATGTCCAAACTCATCAAATTGTATACATTAAATATGTGAAGTGTTTGTATATCCACTACACATCAATAAAATGGCAAAAAAAAATGAATGGAAATTCATAGTTAATGAAGTAGTTATGCTAAGTTACTCAGCATGCAAAGCATCTCTATAAAGAGCAACCTAATTCTATGGCTATCCATTTATTGATTTAACAAATATTTATTGGGTCCCATACACTATCCTAGGGAAGGTTCCTGCTCTTGTGCATCTGCTATCAATAAATGAGTAAATAAGCAATAAATGTACAATGACAGATTGTTTTAGGTACAATGAAGGAAACCCTTTCGTGCTATGATTGAGAATAACGGAGGTGGGGTGGGGGACACCTCCCCAGAGAGGAAGGCCAGCCAAGGTGATGATACTTAAGCTGAAGTCTGAAGGATGAGTCAGCCAAAGGAAGGGCAGGGAAGAGCCTTCTCGGCGAAGGCAAAAGGCCTTCAGGTGGCAAAGAACTTGGTCTGTTCCAGGAAGCAGAGAAAACGAGGTGACAGGGAGGGTGGCAGATACAGCTGGAGAGGCTGGAGGTCAGAGACTGCGGAAGGGTGTTTGGGTTTTATTCTGAGTGCAAAGAAAAGCCACTGACATGTTTTAAGCAGGGAAGCAGCGTCTGACCTTGAATACTGAAAACACACAAAAGCTCGGATAGAAGGGCTCAACCTCTGGGGACAAGACCCTCGGTTTCACCCTAAAGGGGACACAGCTGGTTCAATCCTGGAATTTGGAGGGGAGCTTTACTAAGAACAGAGGCAGGGACTAATAAGATAGAGACAGTAAAATACCACCACCGTAGCACTAAGGTCTTACAACAGGATTATTTCTGCAGCTGCTGCAGAAACCTGAACTGGCTAGTTGCCGCGGATTCTCACCGGCTCTGGTAACGCCCTTCTTGGCCAGTTGCAAGAGGCCCTTCTTTTTCAGTATGAAGCTGGAGCCAATAAAAACACTGGAACTGACTGCCAGCATCAGGCCCACATACAGACTGTATTTGTTTTCGACTTTTGCAGAACTGCTCCAGGTGCTTATGCTGGCATTCAGGTCCCTGTAGACAACAGGAAAAGCCAGCGACTGCGACACCTTTGTGATCTCACACCAGGCCTGGGAGGAGTTCGAGCAGAGCAAAGACAGCACATAGCCTGGAAAAAAGGACAGAAGGAAATGTCAACAAACACATTAACAACAAACACATTAATATTTACTCCTTTACTCCGAGGAAGAGAAACCGGGGTGGACGGTCCTGAGAGCCTGAGAGTGGTTTTTCTTTTTTCTTTTCTTTTTTTTTTTTTTTACTGCGTGGAGGAACGTTCCCAGCCTGCGCTCCACACGCCTGTTCATTTACAAATGAGAGATGTCACCTAAAGTCTGACTTCCTCTTACAGCCTGGAGAATCCAGCAACACTTGCTGGGCCCTTTGTTGCAGCAAAACAGCGCAACCTTGGAGAGTAGCAAGAGTAGCGAAGAGTAGCGAGTAGCTGTTGGTCACGTGGTGCGCGCTCACCATTCATCACCGCCCCCTGGACCCACCCCCTCCTCCACCTGATCTGCGTGGCTCCTGGAAAGCAGTGTTGATCATGCCCGAGTCGGGGTCAGGCACAGCGATCTATAGGTCCGCATCTCACAGGAAATTTAGCTAACCTGCTTGGTGGGGTGATGGGGCATTTCCGAAAATGTGCTTAAAAGTGGGTTGAGTTTTGTGTACTACTTTCCCTGAAAAGAATGATTTTTCGGGTCTATCCATCTACCTTCTCCTAAATAAAATCTAGTAAAAAAAATGAATTAAACATCAGTACGATTTTCTTAGAAGACTCAAACAAACATGTAAATCTACTGAACTAGACTCATTTTATTTTATTTTTTAAATATTTTATTTACTTGACAGAGAGGGATCACAGGCAGAGAGAGGAGAAGCAGCCTCCCTACTGAGAGAGAGCCTATGTGGGGCTCGATTTCAGGACCCCGAGATCATGACCTGAGCTGAAGGCGGAGGCTTTAACCCACTGAGCCACCCAAGCACCCCTAGGCCCATTATTTTAAAGGTCTTAGAATTTTCAAGCTAAACACTGTAACACAAAATGAACACACTGTAGACAATAAAAGGAACTTTTAAATCTGTTCTCCACTTGAAAAGCTAGCTGCCAGCAGGGTGATACTGTGTGACAAAATTTTCTGACCCTCTTCTCAACTTTTTGTTTTTCCTTTAATTTTTTTTTAAATTTCTTTTTTTTTTTTTGTACCACACCCAGTGCTCAATGCTGTACGTTCCCTCCTCAATACCTACCACCAGGCTCGCCCAATCCCCCACCCTCTCCCCTCCAAAACCCTGTTTGTTGCTCAGAGTCCACAGTCTCTCATGGTTCATCTCCCCCTCTGATTTCCCCCAATTCACCCTTCCTTTCCTTCTCCCAATGTCCTCCATGTTTTTCCTTATGCTCTACACGTTAAGTGAAACCATATGATTACTGACTCTGCTTGACTTATTTCTCTCAGCATAATGTCTTCCAGTCCTGTCCATGTTGATAAAAAAGTTGGGTATTCGTCCTTTCATTTCATTTCATAAAATTTCATTTTACTGAAATTCAATTAATTAACATATAATGTACGATTCGTTTCAGAGGTGGGGTTCAGTGATTCATCAGTTACATGTAACACCCAGTGCTGATTACATCAAGTGCCCTTCTTAATCCCCATCACCCAGCTACCGAATCCCCCAATCCACCTCCCCTCCCATAACCCTGTTTGTTTCCTAGAGTTAAGAGTCTCTTACGGTTTGTCTCCTTCTCTGATTTTGTCTTATTTTATTTTTCCTTCCCTTCCCCTATGATCCTTTGTTTTGTTTCTTAACTGCCACATATGAGTGAAATCATATAATTGTCATTCTGTTTGACTTATTTCACTTAGCATAATACCCTTTAGTTCTAACCATGTTGTTGCAAATGGTGAGATTTCATTTTTTTTTCTTGATGGCTGAGTGATATTCCATTGTATATATACCACATCTTCTTTATCCATTCATCTATTGATGAACATTTGGGGTCTTCTCATAGTTTAGCTATTGTGGACATTGCTGCTATAAACATTGGGGTGCAGGTGCCCCTTCAGATCACTATATTTATATCCTTTGGATAAATACCCAGTGTGCAATTGTTGGGTCGTAGGGTAGCTCTATTTTCAACTTTTTGAGGAACCTCCATACTGTTTTCCAGAGTGTCTGCACCAGCTTGCATTCCCACCAATAGTGTAGAGGGGTTCCCCTTTCTTCACATCCTCGCCAACATTTGTTGTTTCCTGACTTGTTAATTTTAGTCATTCTGATGGGTGTGAGGTGATATTGCATTGTGGTTTTGATTTGTATTTCCCTGATGCCAAGTGATGTGGAGCATTTTTTCATGCATCTGTTAGCCATTTGTATGTCTTCTTTGGAGAAATGTCCATGTCTTCTGCCCATTTCTTGATTGGATTATTTGTTTTTCAGGTGTTGAGTTTGACAAGTTATTTACAGACCTTAGGTACTAGCCCTATATCTGACAAGACATTTGCAAATACCTTTCCCATTCTTCTAGGTTATCTCTTGGTTTTATCAATGTTTCCTTTGCTGTGCAAATCTTTTTATCTTGATGAAGTCCTAATAGTTTGTTTCCTTTTATTTATTTTTTAAAAAGATTTTTATTTATTTTACAGAGAGAGAGAGAGAGAGCAAGAGGGGCAGAGGGACAGGGAAAGAGAATCTCCAGTGGACTCCGTGCTAAGGGTGGAGACCAATGCCGGGCTCAATCTCAGGACCCTGAGATCATGACCTGAGCCAAAACCAATTATTGGATGCGCAACTGACTGTGCCACCCAGGTGCCCCATCATTTCATTTTAATTTAAGAATAGTTAATGTACAGTGTTACATTAGCTGCATTTTTTTCTTTTTTTAGTTTCAATTCTTTCTTTAAAAATGCATATTTTCCCATTCTGATTTATCCTAAATGAAAAGGGCAAAGAAAAATGAATCAACTACAATTTTAGAGTTCAATGAAAAAAATTAGTTTTATATCTCAAAAATTTTAAGAAGTCATAAAAACAACAAAGGACAGTTTGACCAAATGATGTCTTTGGAACAAAACTTCAGTAACTGGATTTATGCCTCCTTGGCATAACATTATGCGGTTATCTGAATTTACCACTTACAAAGTTTAGAAACGAACAACAACAAAACAAAACAAAACACACAAAAAACCCCAGAATAAAACAACAACAAAAAAAACCAAAAACAAAACAAAAAAGCAAAGTTAAGAGACAATGATAAAGTTCAGGTCCCTGAAAAGGTAAAATTGCATTCAAACTTTTCATGATGATTATTTCACTTATTTTCATAAGTTGAAAATGAATCAACTTTGTTTCAAAGTAACAGAATTAAATTCTAAGTCAAAACTTCTAAATATTCCAAGGAGAATTATGCGACTTTAGGGATATTCTGTAACACTGAGAAATTTTCAGGCATGTTGTTTTAAGAATTGCTCATTTTCAAACAAGCCAACCCTTAGCGATCTTGTTCCCATCACTGTTCATCTCATTTAGAACTCAAAGAATGGAAAGTGATTTTCATAGTAAGAATTTCCATTACATTGCTTCCTGAGAAAACATCTGACTGGATTTCCCAGTGAATTCCAAGGCTGCATTGGCGATACTATGTAATTAACATAACCATTCCAAAACTTGATCTCTGAAAATAGTGTAGGCAGGTCTCATTCCAGTGAAACAATATTCTTTCTAAGCTGTTGACGTAGCAAAATGTTTCCAACATTTTAGGGGGTGTAGGGGCAGAGGGTGATAAGGAAAAGCAAATAATCTTTGTTGTATTTTGTAAGTTCTCATTGTGAGAAGCAGCTATAAATGCTGCAAGTTTTATGGCAGGAAAAATAATAAAACTCCTGTCTAGCTTCTGACCTTAGACCTTAAATTGTTTTAGTTGGGTGCCTGTTGGGGAGAGGGCCTATAGCAGATGTAACTGAAAGAGGGGGTGGGGGAGAGAAGGGCTGGTTGTAGGGTGTGAAGTGGTGAGGCAGGAGACAGAGGGCCAAAGTAGAATGTGTGGGTCGGGAGTCTGGAGTGTTTCAGAGGAATCAGAGCTATCTCAGTTGGCTTCTTGAGATTCTAGTAAGCAAAGTAATTATCCGAGGAGTTTAAATTTTACTCGACATAGAGAAAATCTATTACATTCCTTATGTTTTCCTTAATAGACCCTATAATAGCCCCCTAAAGTGATGGTCCCAATTTATACTCCCACCAGCGGGGAACGTATATTACTTCTTTGGTATTATTATTTTTTCTGAATATCGAGTAATTAAGATTTAGAAACTATGTGTCAGTTATAAAGAAAAATTCAATACACACCAAAGTGTCAATCACCTAATTTAAGGAATAAACATTGCCTCTCCGCAGAGACAACTATCCAGACTCCCTGTGTAAGATTCCTTTTTTGGAAAAAAAAAAAAAAAGATTTCCCTTATAGGACTATATCTTTAAATAATAAATCGTTTAGTTTTGCTTCTGTGCCTTATAAAATGTAAATCATACAGTATGTATTCTTTGGGGACTTGCTTACCTTTGAGATTTATCAGCGTTGATTCCTGTGGCTACAGGATTTGCTCTTTTGCTCATTGTTCTACAGAATTCCACTGTATGTTTACTTCACAGTTAATTTTTCTATTTTACAGTTGGTGGACATTTGAGTCATGTACAATGTTTTTACTCTCACAAAAAGTACTGCTATAGTTCTTAATTATATTGAAATATATTAATTAATGATATTTGACCATTTTTGACCCCATAAGAATAGCAGTTTTGTATGGTTGAACTTAATACATATATTGCACGTACAAGTGTGAAAGTTCACTTACACACACACACACACACACTAAAAATTTCCAAGTAAATTTAAATTTTCTATGGATTGTATGTTTTTCCTCACCTGGAGCTCTATCTCTAATCATGGACAAGTTGAATATTTACTCCTGGTTTCAGTTTCCTCATCTCTAAAATAAAGGAATTTGACTCAGTGATTCTGAAGATGCCTTCTGTAATTTTGTGACTTGATCAAACACAATCTTTAATCTCACAGTAATTGACTTAAAATCCCAGTGGCTCATAAATGTTGCTGCTACACCAGCTTTAAACTCATGGGCACTTGTAATCGAAAGACATTTTAAAGAAACTGATGCCAAGGTATTAAGTGACTGGCCAAGGCCATGTAATTGTCAGAATTACAGCCAAGGAGCAACCCAATCCCCAGGCCAGTATTCTTCTTATTTCAGAAAAGTAAAGACATCAAGTACCAATAAAGCCAGCTAAAAGTTATTATTAATGTTTATACAAAGCCAAAATGCCTTGAATAATTTTTAAGTACGATTTGCCTATAGATAGTGAATAATACTTTATTCAGTTAATTACATATAGTAGGAAAGCTGGTTCCTAAGAAGTCAAAGATTACACAAAACTGCATTTTATTTATTTATATATTTTTTAAAAATTTTACTTATTTATTTGTCAGAGAGAGAGAGAGAGAGAGATCACAAGCAGGCAGAGTGGCAGGCAAAGGCAGAGGGAGAAGCAGGCTCCCTGCCGAGCAAGGAGCCTGATGTGGGACTCGATCCCAGGACCCTGGGATCATGACCCAAGCTGAAGGTAGCTGCTTAACCAACTGAGCCACCCAGGTGTCCCATAAAACTGCATTTTAAATCATTACAAGGTATTTCCAGTTTGAGGAAATCATTATCTCACCATCTATTTTATGTGTTAGTTTGGCTTATTATTCAGCAAACAGTTACTCCCTTACCCCTCCTGATGTGGGCAGAATATTCTTCCCCTGATGGGAGGCTTCAGGTGAGCTGGTGGCTAGTGGGGAAGATGAGCAGCAGAGGGAATGTGTGGACAGGCTTCAAATGCACTTACTCATGTACTTAGGTGTACTCTCTTACAGCTCTGTATTGGTCAGGAATAGAGCTTCCCTAAGGAGCTGTGGCCTCTTCAGCCTGAGCCCCAGGATGAAAACACCCACATGCAGCAGATCCAAGCTCATCCCACATGAAGGAGCCAAACCCAGGGGGCCACGGAGCCTGAGGCAGAGATACCCAGGTGAACCCAGGCTAGATCAATCAACCATTAGCTGACCTCTGGACACATAGGCAAGAATATATGATTACTGTTTTCAGCCACTGAGTTTTGGGCTGTGTATTACACAGCAATAGCTGACTGATATACCTGCCTATTCCTAGTATTATAGAAAAAAATATGAATGAATTTCTTTATGTCCCCTGCAATGTATTCTCCAAATATCAGCCAGTGTGAATTAGATTATGTTACTCCCCTGCTTAACTTCCCTCCCCTCTCCCTATGAGTAGTCATTGCAATTATAATAAAACCTCAACTCCTAAAGGATTAGGAGGGAAGTTTAAAAGCTTGACATGCTTTGAAGCTTGCTCATCTCTAACATCATATTGCATTTCCC